>CAUYUJ010018926.1:439338-444338 GCA_963575745.1 Prorocentrum cordatum
TGGAGGAGGAGGAGGAGGAGGAGGAGGAGGAGGAGGAGGAGGACGCGATGGCGCGGGCGGCCCAGGTGGACGGGGCCGCGGCGGCCACAGCTGAGCGGCGCAAGCGCGCACGGTACTCGCAGGCCGTAGGCCTGGTGCCGTTCGCCCTGGAAACTGGGGGGCGCCCCGGCGCCGCGGCCCGCGGCCTGGCGCGCCGCCTGGCGCCGACAGAGCCTGCCCTGCGCACCGAGGCCATCGGTGACCTCTGGCAGTCGTTGGGTGTCCAGGTGCAGCGGGCGAACGCCCTACGCGTGCTCGCCCTGGCTGGTCACTGATCTGCCTTCTCTCCCTCGGCCTCCTCCTCCCCCATCCCCCCTCTGCCACACGAACCAGCCAGTTTTATTTTGATTGTTGCCCTTTTCAGGTACGTACTCGTGCGCGTGCTGTGCGTAGCTAGCTCTCTGGAGGCATAGCGTACTAGTTCCTTGACTGATCCCGCTCTTTTCCCTCTCCTTCCCCGCTCCTTGCCGCCGACGGGCGCGCGCGCCTAATGGTGTGGTAAGGTGGCTCACACCACACAGCCGCGCCCCCGTCTCCTCCGCCTTCCGGTTCCTCCCTGCTCCCTCCTCTCTCTTCCCTCCTCCCCCTCTTTTGATTTTTGGAGGCGGTGTGTCCTGTCGCCCGAGCCCAAGTGGACTGTCGCCCTCCGCCTGGGCACTCAGGAAACCTCCCTGATGGACACACCCCTCTCGTGCCTGTTTTGGAGCCCCCGCCCCGGCGCTGCACAGACCTCCCCACACGCCTAGCCCTGGTGGCCACCCGTCCCAAAGCTGGACGTGTGCCAGGGCGGAGGAGGAGGAGGAAGAGGAGGATGATGATGATGATGATGATGATGAGGAGGAGGAGGAGGAGGAGGAGGAGGAGGAGGAGGAGGAGGAGAGGAGGAGCAGGAGGAGGGGCAGGAGGACGAGGGCGAGGGAGGGCGAGGGCGAGGCGAGGAGGAGGAGGAGGAGGAGGAGGAGGAGCAGGAGGAAAGAGGAGAAGAGGAGGAGGAGAGGAGGAGGAGGAGGAGGAGGAGGAGGAGGAGGAGGAGGAGGAGGAGGAGGAGGAGGAGGAGGCGGAGGAGGAGGAGGAGGAGGAGGAGAGAGGAGGAGCAGGAGCAGGAGCAGGAAGAGCAGGAGCAGGAGGAGAGGAGCAGGAGGAGGAGGAGGAGGAGGAGGAGGAGGAGGAGGAGGAGGAGCAGGAGAGGAGGAGGAGGAGGAGGAGGAGGAGGAGGAGGAGGAGGAGGAGGAGGAGGAGGAGGAGGAGGGGGGGGACGAGGAGGAGGAATAATACGAGGAGGAGGAGGGGGAGCAGGAGGAGGAGGAGGAAGAGGAGGAGGAAGAGCAGGAGGAGGAGGAGGACGAGGAGGAGGACGAGGAGATCGAAAACGCAGGCCGAGACCTGGGCCGTCCCAATTGGTGGCGCACTCGGGCAACGCAGCCGCATAGCGCGCCAGAGGTGCCGGCAGGCTCCGCCGCCGCGGGGCTTCTGAGACCTTCCCGCCGGCGCGGCTGGGAAGAAGCCTGCGGCATCGACGAGACTCGCCGGCGTCGCTGCGCGCCAACTGGGACTTACACTCGGCGGCGAGCGAGAGAGGGGAAATGAGAAGGAGAAGGCCTTCGCAGCAGGCGGCGAAACTTCTCAGAAGCCCTCGCGACTTCGAAAAGGTTTTTCGTGTCTTCGGGGGAAGCTAGGACAACTTCGGAGAAGGCCGGGGGACTTCCGAGCCTTCTGAGAAGGCCCGTCCCCTCGTACTTCCTACCCGGGCTCGCCGCCGATGTACGCGGCTCGTGTCCTGTGACGTTGCTCGGCGTCGCTGCGGCCCCGATCAGCCCGACGCGGACAAGTACGACCAGCCTCCATCCCCAATCCTCATCATCATCCTCACTGCTCGCCGTCGTCGCCGGTCATGACCGCCATCGTGCGCTTCCGGCAGCAACGGAAGCGTCCCGGATCGGCGGCACTGGCCGGAGGCCACTACAATACCACCAGCCCTTGCGGATCAGCGGCAGCCTGTCGAGAAGCACGGCGCACCGAGCAGCGGAGGCAAAAACCCGCGACGCATGCCGGCCAGCAGCGCGCGGTGCGTCCCAGCCGAGGTTCGCCACGTCGGCGACCAGCATCCCAGGGTGACGCAGCAAAATTCGAGGAACACAACGCGGCATTGACATAAATCGTTGAAGCTCCGCGCGGACAGGCGAGAGTTTACGTTTGTGTTGGTTTAGTTTTTCCAGTAATAACACGATCACGCTGACGCCCGACGTGGCCCGATTCGGGCTACGCCGGCAAGCCTGCTGAACGCCGCCTGCACCCCCCCTTCCCCGGCTTGCGCATAGGCAGCCGTGCCTCGGTGCGCAGCAGCACCGCCATCCCACGATGAGCAGGGTGCCAGCTCCTCTTCCTCCTCTTCCTCCTCCTCCTCCTCCTCCTCCTCCTCCCCCTCCTCCTCCCCTTCCTCCTCCTCCTCCTCCTCCTCCTCCTCCTCCTTCTCCGCCTCCTTCCCCCCCTCCTCCTCCATACGGGGCAACTCAGCAGCTATGCTCCCGAGTACCCGACCACGTCCCCACGGCCAGCAGCAACGGGTGCCCCGAAGATGACACCGGGTCGCCGCGGAGGTCATCAGGCGGCCAGGCCGCCCTGCCTTCAGCATCATCAGACATCTCGGGCGCCGTCCTCTGCACCTGGGAATGGCGAGGGATCTGGGCACGGCCAGGAGGCGATCCCGCTTCAGGTTTGCTCTAAAAGCCCGTGGGCGAGGCCGCGCCATTGCAGCAGTATGCAACTGGTGCCCCATGTTTGCTCTGGCCAGCGACGGGGCGTAATATGTTTGCATGACGAAAGCTGACTTCGAGCCAAGCAGGCTCGGGGATCGAGGTCAGGACCAGAGCACCAGGCGAGCCAGGAGTGCGCGTCCTGTGGGCTCTAATCGGCGACGCGGGGGCGCCAGATCTCCTCCTCCTCCTCCTCCTCCCCTCCTCTAGGCCGGCGCAGGCGTGGGGATCCTGGACGGGGGGCACCCTGATCCAAGCCATCGGCGAGGCTCGCCTGCCGCTCTGGCGCTCCACGCGAAGGCCTCCTTCGCCTCCACGCGGGCCTTTCGCTCCTCCGCGTGGCTCTTCACCTCGGTATCGAAGTCCCAGGCGGCTGCCATGCGCCGCCGATGAAAGTCGGCCTGCACCTTGCTGTCCTCCGCGAGGGCGCCGTCGGCGGCCTGCAGGCCCCGTTCCCCGGCCGCCGGCGTCGGAGTCCGCGGTGTTCTCCCGGAGGGCCGTCTTCGCCTCCGCGCGGGTCTCCGGCTCCCCCGTGTGGCTCTTGAGGATCGGGCTCCAAGTCCAGGGCGGAAGTCGTGCTCTGCTGGCGGAAGTCGACGCCGCCATCTCGCAGCTCTTCGGCTCGCGCGCAGGCCAGCTCCGCGACCTGCGCCAGGGGCCGTCCTGACACCTCGTCGTGCAGGTCACAGGCCGCACTGACCAGACTGATTCTCGCCGCAGGCCGCGGCCGTGCCATCGCTCCTAAGCAGCGCAGTGCTGACATATCAAGTGTCATCCTGCTTGCAGGGCAAGTCCGCGACCGGCGCAAGCAGGTCGCGCTGACTTAATCGACTGTCGCCGCAAGCCGCGGCCGAAGCATCGCTCCTGGGCAGCCTGGCGTGGCGAAATCCAGCGGCGACGTAAGTTCTGCGGCCAGGGCAGGCTGTCCGCGATGACCAAGGGTTGATTCTAGCCGCAGACCGCGCTCGTGCCATCACTCCTGAGCAGCGTGGCCAACGCAGGGAGGTCGCGCTGACCAGCAATGTCCACGCAGTAGGCCACGGCGTTGCCATCGCTCCTGAGCAGGACTGCGTTGCAAACGCTGTCAGCAACTGCGCGCAAGTCAGGTCTGCGACCAGCGCGGGGAGGCCATCCTGACTCTCATGTCGGGCACGTCGCAGACCATGGAGGAGGCCATGAGGATGAGGATGAGGAGGAGGAGGAGAAGGAGGAGAAAATGCAGCGAGCACATGGGACGACGCGCCGAGTTCGGGTTCGGGGATTAGAGGGGGCGCTTGGAAAAGGCGAGATGCATCACGTAGCACGTAACGGAGACCAAACCTGCGCATTACAAAGCACATCATAAAGTCGATCGAGGGGGATGCGACATCACTGGCGCAACTCAGAAGGTCCTCACAAGCCTCGGGAGCAATGAACTACTTAACGCGAGCGAATTTACACAGAGCTGCGATAAGTATGAGGACGAACCATTGAACGGCCTCGTCCGTCGCCAAGAGGGGATGAGGGACGGATGAGGATGAGGAGAAGCAGGAGGAGAAGGCAGAGCGAGGAGGAGGAGTGAGGAGAGAGCAATAATGATGACGATGATGATGATGATGATGGTGATGATGATGATGATGATGACGATGATGATGATGAGGATGATGCTGACAATGACAATGACAATGACAATGACAATGATGATGATGATGATGATGATGATGATGATGATCATGATGATGATGATGATGATGATGATGATGATGATGCTGATGATGTGGAGGAGTGGGAAGAAGAGAGGAATGCGGAGGAGGAGGAGGAAGAGGATGGAGAAATGATGATGGGGACGAGTGAGGAGGAGAGAGGAATGAGGAGGAGTAGGAGGGAGGACTGCTGCTACTGCTGATGATGACGATGATGATGATGACGATGCTGATGCTGATGATGATGATGATGATGATGATGATGATGATGATGATGATGATGATGCTGATGCTGATGATGGCGACGACGACGATGATGCTGCTGATGATGCTGATGCATGGGGATGCTTATGATGATAATTGTGATTCTGATTATGATGATGATGCTAATTATGATGATGCTGCTGATGATGATGATTTTGTTGCAAGGCTCTTGCGGATGCCACGGCCGAGGCTCGGCCAGGTCGGGTCTGACGCGCAAACTGCGCAGCAACACATGCTGATGATGCTGCTTCTGCTGCTGATG
>CAUYUJ010018926.1:446838-466838 GCA_963575745.1 Prorocentrum cordatum
GTGACCTCCTCCTCCTCCTCCTCCTCCTCCTGGGCCACACATTGGAGGGCAGCATCTACCCGCTCTGGGCCTCTGCCAAATCTTCTTTTCACTTCTTCGCCTCAAGCGTCTATAGGCACACTGGGCGGGGGCCCGGGATGCACTCTGGATCCCTGCGTGACTCATGAGCGTGCCTGGGGACGTCAGGGGGGGGGGGACTGGACTCTGGAACAACGTCCTCCGCAACTCTGCTGCTACACCTAGAGGACGGACAGCTGTACAAGGAGAAACTTTCGGAGCTCCGCGAGGAATTTTCTCATGGATCGGCGCTGGGCACCCCCCCCCCTTGCGCGCGGAGCGCGCCAGAGGCGGCACCAGAAGCCCCGCCAGGAGTTTCCAACGCAGATCCACCAAGAAATCCGCGCAGAACTCCAAAACTTTGATATACCCTGAACGCCGCGACAACGACGGCGAAACGGCGACAGGATCATGCTTGCCAGCTCGGCGATCCGAGGGGCCTCAGTGCCCGAAGCGAGCTGCTGCCTTCGTCCGCCCGTCCGAAATCTGTGGACGTTCGAAGGTCTGGGCGGGTTTCTTGGGTCTGCGCTGGACCCCTCTGGCCGCGGCCTCAATCTGAGGAAGAAAAGCAGCAACAGACGCCTAAACTCTCGAGAAACCATGCAGATTTCTGGGATTTGCGCTGGGCGCCCCTGGCAGAGCCGCTTCCTGCAGGGCAGCGGCAGGGGGAGACCGGCGCAGGGGGGGGGGAAGCATCGATCTGGAATCGACGAGGCGTCTCCGATAGATCGGCGATGGCCCCCGAGATAGCAAGACCACGCGTTCCTGGGCGGGGCGCGCTATCAGGCCCCCATCTGCGATTGGGGGTCGGTGCATCCCCCCTCTGAGCCTATCCCCACTAACGTTAAGTCGGGCCTGTCCCCCTACAGGGGGATTTTCGACGAAAAATAAAAAATACACCCAAAATAATAAAAAGTAGCCCAAAACTAATCAGGGGACTATTTTTTAGTATTTTTGACCTTCTTGGGATACTTCTGGGGTATTTTCAATTTTTCGTCGAAAATCCCCCTTCATGGGGGACACGCCCGACATAACACTAACGTTGCCCCCTGGGTTTTGGGTCACAGCTCGGCTCTTCGGCAGCCGTGCGGGATGACGTGGGCCCCCCCAGAGGCCCCTCGACGAGGCGCAGGTGCTGGAGAGCACTCCGAGGCTGGACGCCCGCCGAGGACCGACGAAAACACCCGAAAACCTCGAACCTCGACCCCCCCCTCTGAGCCGCCGCCACCACTGCTTACTTCCCCGCTTCACACTGCGAAGTTTACTCCGCGAGCGCGGCACAAAATCATGGTGTACCTCCAGCAAGACTTTGCTAAACTGCACGCTGGCAACTGCCTGGCAGTCCGATCCTGCTGCAACGCCTTTATCGGAAACGGCAGCAATGCAGCCACTTATCGTGGGTGGGGCCAACTGAGGGTTGCCGACCCCCGGCAGTAATCAGCAAAGAATTACTCCGCCGCCGCCGCCGCCGTCCCAAGGACAGAGCGAGCTGGGGGGACGCGCAAAAAATCGATTGCCAGCCACGAGTTAGAGGGGGGGCTCTGGCAGCATTGAACACTTCCCGCGGTCGACGTTGCCCCTGGTTTTCAGTCGGGCCTGTCCTCCTACAGATTTTTTTTTTTTTTAACGAAAACTAAAACATAGTAGCAAACATGCCCTCAAATTGTGAAAAAATGCTAAATCAAATCGTCCCCAGAGTACTTTTTGACTATTTTGGAAGATTCCTCCTGTACAGGGACAGCCCTGGCTCCTGATCTGCCGTACTTTGGATGATTTTCCGACCTAAAATTGTATCGGAAATCGACGCCAAAGGAGCCTCAAGGGCGGAAATCGACGCTCAAAGGGGCCTCAAAAGTAGGGCGGAAATTTCCGCCCTACTTTCGAAATCGCCCAAAGTAGGGCGGATCAGGAGTCAGGGAGGCCCGACTTAACCCTGGCTTTTACTACCCCCCCTCGGGTCCTGGATGCCCTGCGCGGCGCCGGCCAGCCACTCCGAAGGGGTCGACAGGAGGGCGGCGTCGACGCGGCCAGCACGTCGCCGGGCGTCGCGCCCGGGGCGCTCAGGGCCGGCGCCGTGAGGCAGAGGCTCCTTTCGGGGGGCGCGGGCAGTGCGAGAGCGTGCAGGCGCCAGGGAGGGGGGGGCGTCCACGAGGGGGGGGGGCGTCCGAGAGGAGTGTGAGCGTGTGTGTGTGTGTGAGTGTGTGTGCGTGTGTGTGTGTGTGTGTGCGAGTGTGTGCGTGTGTGTGTGTGTGTGTGTGTGTGCGAGTGTGTGCGTGTGTGTGAGTGTGTGGGGTCGGGCAGGGGAGTCCGAGAGGGGGGCCGTGCAGAGGAGGGGATGCCCAGGAGGGTGGCGTTCACGCGGGGGGGCGGCCCAGCGGGGGCCGCCCCTCGGGGGGCGCCGGGCAGCGGAGGCGTCCGAGGTGGGTGCGTGAGGCGCGAGCCGGAAGCCAACAGCACAGCAATGTCGTCTGGATTGCCTGGCTTCGGGACCTGGCACGCTCCCGACGGGCTGGGGCTGGCGCATCGTTTATGTCGAAAACGCCTACGGCGAACCACCACCGACCCCTGCCTTTCGGAAGCGCCCATGCGGCCAGACGTTAGGCCGAAACCTTGCTAAGATATTAGGCTGTGTGTTCCCTCAGCCGCTGTGGAAAGCCTTGGGGAAACACTTGTGGGACGAAGAAAGAGAGAGAGAGAGAGAGAGAGAGAGAGAGATAGAGAGAGAACAAAAAAAGAGAAAGAGAGAAAGAGAGAGAGAGAGAGAAGAGGAAAGCTAGGTGCGCTCGCGCCACCTCTGACATCCTATCCTTCCCTCCCGTCCCTTCCCATTGCGCTGATTTTTTCTCTATCCGCGGACGCATGTCACAGCCTGGCCTGTGGAACCTGTGGGCAGGTGGGAGCTGTGGGACTTCTGCGATCTGTGGGACCTGTGGAAAATGTTGGACTTCGGTGCCCTGTGGTTGCGAGACCTGTGGGGCAGGTGGAAAATGTAGACCTGTGGAACCCGTGGGACCTGTGGGACTGGTGGGACCTGTGCGACCTGGGGGATCTATGTGGCCTGTGGGGCCTGTGAAACCTGTGGCATCTGCGGCACCTGTGGGACCTGTGGAAGCTGTGGGAGCTGTGGGAACTGCGGGACCTGTGAGACCTGCGAGACCTGCGAGACCTGCGGGACCTGTGGCACCCGCGGGACCTGTGGGACCTGGGGGGCCTCTTGTGAGACTTGTGAGGCCTGCGACACCTGACGGACTTGTGGGATCTGCGGGACCTGTTGGACCTGTGGGACCTGTGAGACCTGCGACGCCTGGATCCAGGAAAGTGGCCCACGTTGGGGCGAGACGGCCATTCTGAACGACGGGGGCAAATCACCAATCCGAAAATGAGGCACATGCTGCAGCGAGAACACCGTTTTGTCAACCAGAAAACGTCGAATGGTAAACAAACAAATGAAAACAACACCGTTGACCTGCACACCAGGGCTGTAGAACCGACAGCGTAGGCAGACGAGCATATGCGAATCGACACCGCGGGCTGATGGAATTGAGACACCATGGCCCAATGTGGATGGGGATCATTTAGGCGATGCTGGTACTGGGGCCTCGAGGACGGCCTTCGGCGCAGCGCTTGTGGCAAGTACCGCAACCCCGCATGGCCCCAGAAACAACAACTCGAACAGGTTGGCAGCGGGCGCGGGCGCAGCTTTGCTCTGGCCTGGCGCGCAGCACCATACAATTGTACATATTACTGCTCGGTCGGCGTATGCCCATTCCGAGGACTGAGGCGGCAGGTTGAATATATACCCTGGGACCGCGCGTCTGATGGTGTGCAACAACAGACATGCCGATGTTCTTGTTGAGTGGGCGCGGGCCCGTTCCGAATACTCGGGCGGCTGGCAGAAGCTGGAGTCCTTCCTGCACCCCAGAGCATCAACGCACATGGCGCGCAACGTTTTCCCTGCACAACTGGGCTGCAAATACAAAACCGTAAACAATTCGCAGAACCGTGGTCACCAGGCATGCCGGGAGACCACCGCGTACCTTACGTCTCGCGCGCGAAGCAGGGAACATCCTCGTTCAACCATCGTGCCACAATGACTCCAGGACCTCGCATCTGACTCGAAACACGCCTCATGCACGTCAGTACGTAATTGAGAGCGTCGTGGACGACCTTGGGCGCAATGCTTCTGGCAAGTAGTACAGCCCCCGCATTGCCCCAAGCACACAATAACAACTCAAACCGTGTGGCTGCGGGGCAAGCGCAGAATCCTCTGGCCAGGCGCGCAGCAGCGCAATTGAGACTTTCCTGTCGAGTTGGCGTGTGGCCAATCCCGGTGCTGGGAGCCCGAGAGACAACAAACACAAGCCAAGGAAACCTGCCGAAGGCGAACGAGAAGTGACCAGTGCACACAGCTACGACTGAGAGATCCTGAACAGCTGCTTTCCCTGAGCGAGTCAAGATCAACCTGCCAATGCAAAACTGTTCACACATCCGCTCGCATGAGGGTTGCCATGCACATTGGCGAAATGTCTGTGGCACACGTGAAAAAACAGCTTGGAGGCCTCTTGAGCGGTCTCAGGGCAGCTTCGGAAGGGTCACGGGCCCCTCTGACCGCTGACGGCTATGGGGAAGCCTGTAACAGCGGGAAAGGGAACCTCCGGGGCTGTCTCTGGACTGTTTCGGAGCTCTCTTGGGCCGCCTAAGGGCCACACTGAGGCTTCATAGGCCCATCGGGAGCGAAGGAGCGGGAAGGCGAACATCATTGAATAACCATTGCTTTTTGCACGATTAAGGCCACTTGGAGGAGTCCTCGGGAATGAAGGGCCGTCCTGGGGCATCTCGGGCTGATTTGGCCATCTTGGCGGCTTCAATGCTCCGTCCTTGCCCCCTGAAGCTAAACAAAAAGCACCCGCGGGAAACTCACAGTTCCCCTTGCCATGCCGCGCTACGTACTTCTGAGCGCACGGCCCAGTGCTTCTCCGTGCACGGTCCAACCCAAAACAGCTCAAAGTGTCTGCTTCGCGACATCGCCAAACACTCAACGATTGGATCTATGCCTGTGCCTGGGCTGAGATATAAAGCATCCTCAACGTCCGAACTCATCCCCCAATTCGGATTTGTCCCAAAGGGTCTCATTTACATGGGGACACTGTCAAGACAACTCAACGTGCCGATACAATCAACTGTGAAAATAGCACACCTCCTCGCTGTGAGACGCGTGAAACTGCGCTACTGCAACCGCCGCAAGTGCATATTCGGCGCAGCGAGTATGTACTCATGTTTTTAAACAGAAGTGCTGGCAATATGCTGAAAGCGTCGCTCAGCTTGTGAAGATGCAAGTCCGGCTGCACTCATGTCTGCGGTATTGAAACATGTGGATTCCACTGAAGGGTTAATCGCTGCTGCAACCGCCGAAGGTGCATATTCGGCGCAACGAATACCTACATACGTTCTACACATGTCATGTTGGTAATATGTTCAAGGTGTCACGGAGCTTGTGCAGATACACATCTGGCTGAACTCGTCTGCGGTATTTGAAAAACGTGGAATCCATTTAAGAGTGATTCGTTTCCGTCGCCCTAGATTCGTGATAGTCTGGTGGCCGTCGCTTCGTAATCGAACTGCGCCTCCTAACATCGAACAGCATCGTGCCTGAAGTGAAGATCACCGTTGATGGAATATTTGGCGCACGCGAACAGCTAGAATGAGCCTGGCCAAGCCAAATAACTCGCGCACTACATCATTCGTCTTGGCTCAGACCGAAATAATTGAATTTCATCAAGCGGAGCGTGCGCGTATGCTTGCGTCGCGCGCATGCATCAAGCGGGTCGCCAAATGTACCGACTACAACCTCGTCACGACAACTGGGGGTCACGATCTCCAACCACCATCGCACATGATTTCGATCCGGTGGCTTTACGCGTATGCCGTTTGCGTGCTTAACTCAAGCTTCCGTGAATATCAGAACTGTCTGCGGAGTCTGGCCGAACGGCTGCGCTTTTGGTGCACTGCAGAACGGGGACGACCCGATCATCGAACCAGCAGTCCATTGAGTAGGTGAAGAGGGGCTGCCACTCCTTGACCTCGGTGATACTACCTCGTGTATTGGCACGCATGTGTCACTGCTGGCGATTTTCTGGGAGGTCATCCGCCACTGCCACGGGTCCGCGAACTCAAGCGCTTCAGGCAGGTCGACCAAGCGCAAGTCCCTTGCCAGGTTGAGAAATGGCGCCACCTCCTCCTCCCAAGTGCATGCTGCGAGATGCGCTTCTGCACAGTGCCCGGACGATCAGCGCGATGGCACTGCACCGCGCCAGCGCCTCGAAATTGGCCTCGGAGGTGTAGTGCTGCGCACCCTTCTGGTTGAGCAGCGTGCGGTCGGGCTCGCGGGAGCACTTGCAGTTGTTTATTATTGTTGGTTTCCTGATGGCTTCGATGTGCAGCTGGCGGGGGGCTCGGGCGCAAGAGTGTCTCCATGCAGATCGCGATGTTCTCTAAAGGGTGGCGCACAAAGGACGCAGCCCACCCGTGCACGCACCACAGTCGCTGGAAGTACTCCCAGGTAAGGAGCGCGACCATCCCGTCGCAGCGGTCCAGGAACTCCTCGATCATTGAGATGCAGAAGCCCTTGAGCGAGTGCTGCTGGGGGATGCAACACTTGTCGATCCAAAAGATTACGTTTTCGAGATTGCAGCCTGAGTCCGCTACGATCTCTGTGGCAGCCAACTGCAGCTCTGTAGACTTCATGGCGGAATAACTACACTTGGAGCTCGTGACATCCTGCCAGTTCGCGGGCTCGAACCAAGAATGTGATGCGAAGCGCGTTGCACGTTGAGCTGGTGATGCCAACTGGAAAGGACACATGTCCCCGTCGCTTGTGCGCCAAAACTCCTCAGCGTGCGCCAGGCAGCCGTCGTCCTCCCACCTGGCGCTCACACGTTGGGAGGAAACTGCCCTCATCAGCAAGTCCGCAGTCTGCGACAAAGACCTTGGCCTTGCACTCGAGCTCGTCCAGCTGGGAAACTGACGCGCGGGAGGCAGCTGAGTCGGGCGAGCAGTCCGGGAATGGATCTGGGCAGCTGGCTTCGCGTACAACCGCGGGGTGCCCGGCGGCCCCTCGGGCCAGAGCGCCGCGCTGGTCGGCAACATCCGGCGGCTCCTCTGCCGCGCCGTTCAGTCTGCCAAGCTCGACGCGCCACGTGGCCGAGAGTCCGGGGAAGAGGCTCGGCGTCGAGCTGCGTGCCGATGGCCTGTCGGTGGAGGAGCCTGGCCGCCGCGTGTAGCTTCCCCTCCACGGATGCGACGAGGGCAGCGCCGCGGGCGGACGCGCAGGAGAGCCGACAACCGTCCTCTTCCGCGTCGCTGACGTGGGGGGAGGGGCACCTCGACCCGTAAATGCTTGCGTTCCAAGTGGCTGCGCATGCGGTCCATGTTCTGCAGGAGCTCCTAAAATGCTGTCCCCCTCGCTCTCCGGTACGCGCAGGTGGCCTCCAGCACGGATGTGCGCGATGAAGTGGGCACCGAATGCTTGCAAAGCGTCGACCCATGTGTTCGCGAGCACCTTGACCACAGCGTTAACCGCGGCCACAGATGTGGCGTCGTTTTTTGTATCTTTCCCACCGCGACAGCGATCAATGGAAAAGTTGCATGCTTGAAGTGACCCACATGTTGGCGGACTACCATGGATGCGAAGATTGTGGCGCCAGCGGAAAACCTGTCGATCTCTGCTCTGCCTAGTGGGTCTTCGAATTTCCTTCTGGCGCCATGTTGACTGCGGTGCTCGTGGCGCGCAGCTTCTCAAACGTCGTCATACTGTTTGAGATCTAGAATCGCAGCGTCGTCCGTGAGGTGCAGATCCTGCTGGACCGACCTCCAGGCGCCCTCGCCGCATCGGCTTGCAACCAAATCCTCGAGAACGACGCGGGGAAGCCCATGCATTGAGCTGCCAACGGGAAGCCCTGAACCGCCAAGATGCTCAATATGTATAGCTTGCTGCGCTTGCTTCGAGGTGGCTTGACACTTCTCGTCAGCGGCGAGGCGGCGAAATTCGCACCAGCGTGAAGCTAGATTGGAGCACGAACTAGCGAATTGGCCGGCGAGCAAAGAGGGAAGGGGGACTTGAACACAAGCTTGAGCCAAAATGGCTACGGACAAATGAAAAACAACTAATGAAATCGTGTGTGTGTGTGAAAGAAATCAACGCGCGGAGAGGGCGGAGCCACGCCTCGGACAACTTCAAGAGAGAGAGAGAGAGTTGGAGGAGGATGAGGAGAAGGAGAAGGAAGAGGAGAAGGAGGAAGAGGAGGAGGACAAGGAGGAGGAGGAGGAGGAACCGAGGCCTCTTGGGGCCTCCTGGGGGCCTCTGTGGTGCCTCCTGAAGGCCTCTTGGAGCTTCTTGTGGGTTGCTGGGGGTCTGTAAGCTCCAAGGGGCCTCTAGGCCCTCGGAGGCCGTCTTGGGAGTCCCTCTGGGCCATCGTGGGGATCTCTGTGGGCGTCTTGAAAGAAGAGGAAGGTACCATCAAATCCCGGGAGCTTAGCTGCCCCGGTACGCAGCACGCAACACGCACCGTATTGACACGGAGCTCAACACGTAGACTGACAACGTAGGTCTGGCGCGATACTTTCGCCGAACCGTGGGCCAACACGTGCGGAACCCACACGCAGCGAGTCAACATGGACGCTTCGAACATTGCACTTGTTGCGTTCCATCACGGGCATGTCAGCGCAGCTCAGCCGGGGAGATTTCATGGCCGCGGCCATGATCTCCCCCCCCCCCGCCCGCAGCCATCGCCGCTTCTTGGACGCCCCCCGCGGCCGTGCCGGGGGTGGGACTGCAGCAGGGGGGCGGCCGCTCTTCCTCTGGCCCACTGAAGCGTTGTCGCCGCACCCCGATAGCCGCCCTCTCGTTACCTCCCCCCCCCCCCTTGCCTCGCGTTTTGCCTGCACCCGCCCCTCCTTTCGTATCCTGCTCTTCCTCCTCGCCCTCGCCCTCCTCCCCTCTCTCCGCGACAGCTTCCCCCCACGGGGATGGAGGCCCCATGGGCGGCGTCGATGGGCCGATGCATGTGCGCAGACGAGGGGGGAGCCAGAGGATGCATAACAAGAGCAGTCAAACTAATGCGAATCATAATCGCATTCAGACTATTAATACTGTTTTAAACGAGAAGAATGATAACTAGGGCAATACCACACATAGGAATAATACGATTACGACTACGACTAACATTACGACTAAGAGAATAATAATACAATTAATGCTAATACTAGTCATACAAAGAAGGATGCTGAGGGTACGACTAATAAGAACATAAGTACTTATGCAACGAAGAAGGGAAGGTGGCCACGATATCTGGGGGGACATCATGGCCCTGGCCAGGACTTCCACCCACCCTCTAATCTTAGGTCTGGCATGTCCCCCTACAGGGGAATTTTGCACGACAAATAAAAGATGGCAGGAAAAGGCTAAACAATAAGCGAAAATAGTGGACAAATCGACCCACAACTATTTTTGGATTATTTTTGAATATTCCCCCTGTAGAGGGACAAGCCCAACTTAATTCCAATCATCTTGGACGCCCCTGGGCCACTCCTGGGTGACCATGAGCGCACCGACATCGCTGCTCTACGGACCCCTCCTGGGGTGCGCCCTCACCAAGGCTCCGAGGCGCATTCCGCCGTCGTGGCGAGTGACGGTTGGGCCCCAGCAGGCCCCATGGAAGTCGTGGCGCCGCCGCCGCCGTCGTCTCCGTCGTCGTCTTCGTCGTCGTCTTCGTCGTCGTCGTCTTCGTCGTAACCGTCGTCGTTGTCGTCGTCGTCGTCGTCGTCGTCGTCGTCGTCGTCTTCGTCGTAACCGTCGTCGTCGTCGTCGTCGTCGTCGTCGTCGTCGTCGGTTCCTCGTCTGAATTCGGACCTCCCTGAGATCCAACAGGCGCGGGGCGCCCACCGCCGGCGGCGCAGCGGCGTTCAACACCGAGCCCCTGGCCTGGGCGAACGCCTGGCACGGGCACGCCAGGACCCACGCGGCCAGCGCCAGGCGGCACGCTGCGCCCGCGGGCCGGCCCGCGCGGGGCGCGCCGGTCGGCGAAGAAGCGCTCATGCCGGAGTGGCCACGGAAGAGGAATGCTCGGGGGTGGGCAGAATCCAACCAGCCCTTCAGGGCGTGAGTGGTTTAGATAGGCCTCTCTGTTCTCAACCCCCTTCTTCCCCTTCGGGGAGGGGTTTACCCCTTCGGGGAAGGGTCTTCCCCTCCCCTTCGGGTGGGCAGAGTTTCCTTCCGTAAAACGCGGTTTGGTGAAGACGGCCTCGGGCCCAGGCCCGGCGGGCGCAGGCCTGGAAACTGGACGGCCGCGGCTCCCTCTCGAGAGCCGAGAATGGACGAGTCACACGAATCGACGTGTGAGGGTGTGGGCTCTGTAGAAGAAGGGAAAGCGCCGCAGACATAAACTTTTTGGGCGCTCCGCGCGGAGCGCCAAAAGTTTATGTTTGTGGCCTTTGCTCTTCTTCGATTCTGTGCACCCCCGACATGCATGAATGGCGGCGCCGCGGCCCAGCTTCCCGGGGGGCCCGGCGCCACGGGTGCCCCTTGCCCCGAGGGGCTCCGGGGCACGCCTGGCTGGCCCGGCGGCGGCGGGCGCAGGGCCGGCGGGGGCGGAGCGCCCGTGCGAGGCCCGCCAGAGGCGGGGCAGCAGCAGCAGCGGCGAGGCAGGACGAGGAGGATTGCAGGAAGGAGGAGGAGGAGGAGGAGGAGGAGGAGGAGGAGGAGGAGGAGGAGGAGGAGGAGGAGGAGATCGAGGAGGAGTACAGGGAGGAGGAGGAGGAGGACGAGGAGGACGAGGGGATTGCAGGCAGGAGGAGGAGGAGGAGGAGGAGGAGGAGGAGGAGGAGGAGAACGAAGCGGATTACAGGAGGAGGAGGAGGAGGAGGACGAGGAGGATTGCAGGGACGAGGAGAAGGAGGAGGAGGATTACAGGGAGGAGGAGGAGGGAGGAGCAGGAGGAGGCGGAGGACGAGGATGATTACAGGGAGGAGGAGGAGGAGGAGGAGGAAGAGGAGGAGGAGGAGGAGGAGGAGGACGAGGAGGATTTCAGGGAGAAGGAGAAGGATGAGGAGGACGAGGCGGAGGAGACTTAGATTCGCGGCGGCTTGAAGCATCAGGATGAAGAGTCCGAGGAGCAAGGGCGGCGGGAGACTGTGACCAGCGTCTCCTCACTATGCAGCCTTGGCCTTGTGGCGATACTGAGAACCTCGCGTCGCATTCCAGTATCAACTCTTACCAAGGTTACCAAGGGTCACGAGCTCCCAGCTGCGAGCACGATTGTTGATGACAGCTTCCAGCACAGCAGCACGATTGCACTATGTAAGAGCACTGACAAAATCTCAGCCTTACCACTGGAACGCATTTCCCACATGACGTGCATCGTGAGGCTGTCAACCAGAACTGCCACCGCCCGCTGGGGACACACGATTAGTAATACAGCGGCGAACCACCTTGCGGACATCGTGAGAACGCATGTTATGCATTAGCCAAACTTTCTGACTATATTGCGCACGCGGTCCTGGCTCGGCGATTGTAGGCCGAATGCAAAGACTATCAGATGCTTCGGTGCCAACCACTCTTGCTGCCTCCACCTGTTCGGCCGATGCCGCAACTCGTGCCTCCCTCACAAAGCACGAGTCGCCATCCGCCCTTGTAATACTGCAAGAGACGCGTTACTTGCGTGTATTGGGGTCGCCCCCCTTCTTGCGGCACATCCGCTCCTGCCACTTTTCCAGTTTGCGGTCGTTGATTGGCCACTGATGCAGGCGACGGCTAAACCAATAAAGGTCCCCCGCCCATACGTTGCCTCGCTCAATGTGCAACGATGCCGCGAGCACTGCTTTTCAGAGGCTCGGGAACAGCACTGCCCGCAGGGCGCCTCAAATGTGGCCGCATGGGCCCAGAATGTAAAAACATGCGATTCTGAATGCGACATGTTTGCTCCGCTACCATGTGCGAACCCAAAGCTCATGAGTTCGAGATGCACGCGCGGCGGGGATGGATGCGGATACAGTCGAACCATACGATACGAAATCATGCTATAGGAGATGTTGAGGCACATTCCTCGTCGATCTTTCTTTGAGGGTCCTACGGTGCCCCAGAGCTTCTGCGGGGTTCTCAAGGTCATCGGGGATGAGAAACTTCCGTGGGACACCAGCTAGCAAGCCGGTTTCTTATGTGACGCGCCCGCTGTCATTGGCTATGCGTGCTGCGTATGGAGGGGCCGATGACCTTACAGTCGAAATCCATAATAAAGACGGGCGGTAAGAACGCAAAAGCCTTGGACGCCGAGGTTCGCACTTTTGAGCGGCGAATTGCTAGCGCCCGGAAGGGCTGAAGCAAGGACGCAAAGGTACCCGGAGGACATCCGTGCGCCCTTACTATCATTTTTGACTGTACTGGTGGGGCGAGCGCCGAACCTCTGGAGTCGCGACTTGAGCCACCCACCCGACAGAGCACGCGTGACGGCCGTGCAGCTCTGAAGGCCTGCGGCCCTCCGACCCGCTCCTCTCAGCCCGCCGAGGGCCAGCAGCAGCAGCAGCAGCAGCAACGCAGACGCGCGGACAAGAGGGGCGGCCGTGGTCACCACGCCCGGGGCCTCGGAAGGAGGGGGGGAGGGAGGGGGGAATGGGGGGGGAGGGAGGGGGGAATGGGGGGGGGTAGGGAGGGAGGGAGGGTGGGAGGGAGGGATGAGGGGGCGGGCGGGATGGAGGGGCTGCCTGGGACGCCCCCAGCGCCCACGGCACGATCTCGGTGGTGCGCGGCTCGTGGGCCCACAGGGGCGAGCGCAGTAGGAGGAGGAGGAGGAGGAGGAGCACTAGCTCACCCACCAAGAAGGGAAGGCGAAAGATAGGCCGACCCGACCCTATCCGACACCGTGGGGCGGGGCCTCCACGCCCACCGCACTCCAGCGCGATAGGAGCGGGGAGGGGGGGGGGGAAGGAGGAGAGAGGATGGACGATGAGGGGGCGGGGAGGTGCGGAGAGGGCAAGCAATGCAAGGGCCGTGCACTCTCCAGGGACGACGTGCCAGCCGCAGCCCGCCCGCCTTTTCCCGCCTCGCGCTCGCAGCGATGCGCTGCACCGCGTCCGGAGGGGGAGGGGCCGGGCGAGAAGGGGCGCCCCGACTTCGGACCTGCCGTGCCTCGGGCGATCTCGAAGGCAAGGCGGAGGTCCCCGCACTACTTTGTCAAGCTCCTCTGATGTCGGTTTCCGCCCGACTTTGCCGCCGCTGTCTCCGCCATGCCTTCGCGGAGATATCAGCCCTACTTTTTTTCAGAGAAGCGAAAATCCAACCAGCCCTCTGGGCGTCGGTGGTTTAGGGCGTTTCCTCTTCCACCCCTCCTTCTTCCCCTTCGGGGAGGCGTTTACCCCTCCCCCTACCCCTCCCGTGGACCTGGACAGGGGGTTCCGCGAATCGTCGGGGCGTCCAAAACGGCCTCGGCGAGGAAGCCAAAAACACTGGTTTTACTAAGGTTTTGGCCCCATTGGGCCTCCTGAGGGGGGGGACCCCAATTAGTGACCCCCCCCTCCTGTGATCGATCTCACCTAAGATGGCCCAAAAATAGCCCCCAAGGCTCCCAAGGGTGCCCCAAGAGGGCCCCAAGAGGTGGCCAGGAAGCCCCAAGAGGCCCCCAGGATGCCCCCAAGAGGCTCCCAAGAGACCTCCGAGAGGCCCCAAGACACCTCCCAGAGACACCCAAGATGTTCCAAGAGGCCTCGGCGAGAATGCCAAATCATTGATTTTACAGAAGTTTTAGCCACATGTTGGCCTCTTAGGGGGGGGCACTGATTAAGATGACTCCAAGAGAGCCTGGGAGAGCCCAAGGTGACTTCCAAAATGACTCAAAATATCCCAAGATGACCCATAATGGCTCCCACGATGCTCCAAGATGCCCCGAAACCGCTCCAAGACGGCTCCAAGTGGCCAAATAGCTCCCCCAGAAGAACCCGAAGAGGCCAACACCTTAAGGCAATCTATGTGTTTGGCTTTTTCGCTTTTTCGCTTCCGATGGCCATCAGATGCCTCAAGATGGCTCCAAGATGGCCCAAGAGGGCTCCAAGAGAGGCTCAAGAGAGCCCCAAGACTGCCCCAAGAGCGCCTAAGAGCGCTCCAAGAGCGCCCCAAGAACGCCCCAATAGGCGATTTTTGGGGCTCCCGAAGGGCAGCGCTAACTAATGTTCGCTGCTTGTTTCATCGATGTCCTCCAAGATGGCCCCAAAAGCGCTCCCAAGGCTCCCAAGAGCGCTTCAAGAGGGCCCCAAGAGGCGCCCAAGAGGCCTCCAAGATGCTCCCAAAAGACGCTCCCCCCAAGACGCTCCAAGAGGCCTTCACTGGGGGACCCTTCCTCTGCGTGCTGCCCACTTCCCTGATCGAGGCAATTCCTCTGGGCATCGTTTCTGGATGGGCTGTTTTTTTGGGGAGTCAGCAGCCGCGAGCGAAAGCGCACGCGGCGAGTCGAGTCAGAGCGGGCCGCGCAAAGACGAATTACTTAAAGCGGCGGGGCCTCAGGCGCCACCACGACGGGCGGGGCCGGCGGGTGGGGGTGCAAGCTGCGGCTGCCAGGGGCTGAGCCAGGGCAAGGCGCAAATTGGCCAACCAGGGTCGGGGCGCGGCCAAAATGGCGCGGGCTGCACACCAGGGTGGGGCCAGGGAAGCGGCGAGTCGGTATCTGCGACGACTGCAAAGAGTGCCGAACGGCCCGAACTGGTGCATTGAGTGGCGCCACCAAAGTCGCACAGTCGGTCCCCAAAGGGGAAGCACTGATTCTGGTGGGGTTACTTTTTTTGGTCGGCGGCTCCGAAGCGGCGGACAGGGAACGGTAGGCGTCGTCTGGGCCAGCAGGCGAAGCTCATTAACTACAACAGGCAATGCACCTGCAGTAAAAACCCGCAGTACGCGAGTATGCACATGCAGTAAGCAAAATGCTCGATTAGACGCTGCGGAAAAGTCGCCCTGTCGGCGCCAGTCCGCGCAGCCAGCCTATCCGATTAGACAGGTAGGGCCAAAGCGACACGCTGAATGCTGAACCACTCAGCGCGAGGTACCACCGCCGTGCGCGGGGTAGGCAAAGACAAGGCAGGGACCTACAGAGCTCTCACTCCACGATCCACACCGCTGCCCATGGTGGGGCCGGTGCGTCAGCCATCGCACCGAAACCAGATACCCCTGGTGGGGTTACGCGAAGCGTCTAGAATTTCCGCCCTATTGTTTCGCATCGTCTGGGGCGCATCTCCGACGCACTTCGACTTTGGAACATCAGCCAATGTACCTGGGACCCGAAGTCAGGGTGAGGGGGGGTACTGGACGAGAAAGATGTCCTAACACGATTGGTTCAGAATGCGTTCCAGGAATTCCCAGATCCCTCGCTTCAGGAGCCCGTGTGGAACAAGCAAGGAAGATCGGACACGAGGGTAACACCTGGGAAATCTTGGAACGCGCCACTCTCATGACTTCTCACCCGTCTGAGATAGGGTTAGGTCGGGCATCTCACACGACAGGCGGGTTTTGGACGAAAAATAAAATTATAGCCGGAGTGCAGTATCCCCAAACAGGGTTTTTAGACCCATTGGCTCCTGCTCCTGCTCCTCCTCCTCCTCCACCTCCTCTTCATCCCGAACGGCATCTCGGAGCCCAGAGTTGCGAGGATGTCTCCAGCGTAACGGGCTGGACCACCTCGCGCGCGGCATTTCGGACCCCAGAGTTGCGACGATGTCTCGGGCTAAACGTGCTGCGAGGAAGTCTCAGGCGAAACAGGCCGGACCACCTCGAGCGCGGCGTCTCAGAGCTCCGAGTTGCGGGGGCCTCCTGGGGCCTCCTGGGACCTCCTGGTGACCTCCTGGGGCTTCCTCCTGGGCCTCCTGTGGCCTCCTGGACCCCACCTGGGGCTTCCTGAAGCCTCTTGGGGCTCCCAGGGGGGGATATCTAACATGTGGCCGTCGGGGCCCTGGAAAATGGGGGAGGGGGGCCACAAGAGCAGGAAAAATCAACGAATCGACACCGGATGTGTATTGACTTGACACGTTCTGATAGGGGGCCTCCTGGGAGCCTCCTGGGAATCTCCTGCGGACCCCTGGGGCCTGTCCTGAGCGTCCTGCGGCCTCCTAAAGCTCTCTGGGGCCTCTTGGGAGCCACATGTGGTCTTCTGGGTCCCCAGGCTGGACCACCTCTTGCGCAGCATCTGAGAGCTCAGAGTTGCGAGAATGTCTTGTGCGAAACGGGCCGGACCACCTTGCGCACGGCATCTCAGAGCTCAGAGTTGCGAGGATGTCTCAGGCGAGATGGGCCGGACCACCTCGCGCAGGGCATCTCGGAGCCCAGAGTTGTGAGGATGTCTCCAGCGTAACGGGCTGGACCACCTCTTGCGCGGCATCTGGGAGCTCAGGGTTGCGACGATGTCTCGGGCTAAACGTGCTGCGAGGAAGTCTCAGGCGAAACGGGCCGGACCACCTCGAGCGCGGCGTCTCCGAGCTCCGAGTTGCTGGGGCCTCCTGGGGCCTCCTGGGACCTCCTGGTGACCTCCTGGGGCTTCCTCCTGGGCCTCCTGTGGCCTCCTGGACCCAACCTGGGGCTTCCTAAAGCCTCTTGGGGCTCCCAGGGGGGGATATCTAACATGTGGCCGTCGGGGCCCCCCAAAATAGGGAGGGGGCCACAAGAGCAGGAAGAATCAACGAATCGACACCGGATGTCTATTAACTGGACACGTTCTGATAGGGGGCCTCCTGGGGCCTCCTGGGAATCTCCTGGGAATCTCCTGCGGACCCCTGGGGCCTGTCCTGGGCGTCCTGCGACTTCCTGAAGCTCTCTGGGGCCTCCTGGGGCTCCCAGGGTCCCAGGGGGGATATGTAACATGTGGTCTTCTGGGTCCTCAGGCTGGACCACCTCTTGCGCAGCATCTGAGAGCTCAGAGTTGCGAGAATGTCTTGTGCGAAACGGGCCGGACCACCTTGCGCACGGCATCTCAGAGCTCAGAGTTGCGAGGACGTCTCAGGCGAGATGTGCCGGACCACCTCGCGCAGGGCATCTCGGAGCCCAGAGTTGCGAGGATGTCTCAGGCGAAACGGGCTGGACCACCTCGCGCGCGGCATAGAGTTGCGACGATGTCTCGGGCGAAACGTGCTGCGAGGAAGTCTCAGGCGAAACAGGCCGGACCACCTCGAGCGCGGCGTCTCAGAGCTCCGAGTTGCGGGGGCCTCCTGGGGCCTCCTGGGACCTCCTGGTGACCTCCTGGGGCTTCCTCCTGGGCCTCCTGTGGCCTCCTGGACCCCACCTGGGGCTTCCTGAAGCCTCTTGGGGCTCCCACGGGGGGAAATCTAACATGTGGCCGTCGGGGTCCCCGAAAATGGGGGAGGGGGGCCACAAGAGCAGGAGAAATCAACGAATCGACACCGGATTTGTATTAACTGGACACGTTCTGATATAGGGGGCCTCCTGGGAGTCTCCTGGGAACCTCCTGCGGACCCCTGGGGCCTGTCCTGGGCGTCCTGCGGCTTCCTGAAGCTCTCTGGGGCCTCCTGGGGCTCCCAGGGTCCCAGGGGGATATGTAACATGTGGTCTTCTGGGCCCCCAGGCTGGACCACCTCTTGCGCGGCATCTGGGAGCTCAGAGTTGCGAGAATGTCTTGTGCTAAACGGGCCGGACCAACTTGCGCACGGCATCTCAGAGCTCAGAGTTGCGAGGATGTCTCAGGCGAGACGGGCCGGTGTCTCGGGCAAAACGCGCTGCGAGGAAGTCTCAGGCGAAACGGGCCGATATCTAACCTGTGGCCGCTTGGGCCTCTCAAAATAGAGGGGGGGGCACAAGAGCAGGAAAAATCAACGAATCGACACCGGATGTGTATTAACTTGACACGTTCTGATAGGGGGCCTCCTGGGGCATCCTGGGAGCCTCCTGGGAATCTCCTGGGACCCCTGGGGCCTGTCCTGGGCGTCCTGCGGCCTCCTGAAGCTCTCTGGGGCCTCCTGGGGCTCCCAGGGTCCCAGGGAGGATATGTAACATGTGGTCTTCTGGGCCCCCAGGCTGGACCACCTCTTGCGCGGCATCTGGGAGCTCAGAGTTGTGAGAATGTCTTGTGCCAAACAGGCCGGACCACCTTGCGCACGGCATCTCAGAGCTCAAAATTGCGAGGATGTCTCAGGCGAGACGGGCCGGACCACCTCGCGCAGGGCATCTCAGAGCTCAGAAGTTCGAGGATGTCTCAGGCGGGCTCCCAGGGTCCCAGGGAGGATAATTGTGTATCATGTGGTCTTCTGGGCCCCCAGGCTGGACCACCACTTGCGCGGCATCTGGGAGCTCAGAGTAGCGAGGATGTCTCAGGCGAGATGGGCCGGACCACCTCGCGCAGGGCATCTCGGAGCCCAAAGTTGTGAGGATGTCTCCAGCGTAACGGGCTGGACCACCTCGCGCAGTGCATCTCAGAGCTCAGAAGTTCGAGGATGTCTCATGCGAAACGGGCCGGACCACCTCTCGCGCGGCATTTCCGAGGTCAGAGTTTCGAGGATGTCTCAGGCGAAACGGGCCGGACCACCTCGCGCAGGGCATCTCAGAGCTCAAAGTTTCGAGGATGTCTCAGGCGAAACGGCCCGGACCACCTCTCGCACGGCACCTCGGGGCTCAGAGTTTCGAGGATGTCTCAAGCGAAACGGCCCGGACCACCTCTCGCGCGGCGTCCCGGAGCGCAACTTTTCGAGGATGTCTCAGGCGAGTCGGCCAATCCCGGCCAACTCAGAAACGAGAGTTGTGAGGATGTCTCAAGCGAAACGGCCCGGACCATCAAATTTTTGTGAGGATGTCTCTGTTCCGACTCCCCTCGACCGGAGTTAGCTTCTATCACAACAGCACCCCGTTCAGCAAGCTGTTTGGGGAAAAGCTCAAAACATATACAAAAATTGTCAAACATATAAACATAGTAAAACAATCGCACCCAAACTATATTTTGACTATTGTTGAATGCTCCTGCTGTTTAGGGACAAGCCCGACTTAGAGATAAGGGAAAGCCGATAGGGGCAGAGCTTTCTTGGTGTGCGGCCGCCAGAGAGCCGGACGGCGGTCGAACAGCGGCGGGGCGCGAGAGGCCCGGGGGGAGATGGAGCCACACTCGGGGGCGGCCACGAGGGGGGGCGCAGATCATGGCCGGCGGCACGTGCACGGCCCAGGGGGCCAGGGACGTAATGAAATAAGAAGAGGCGCCGCGAAATCTGGGGAAAAATTATGGCCCCCGCTCTGATATCCCCCGGGCTCTAGTCATCACCCCCCTTTCTGCCGCCCCCGACACACTCAGGCCATGAACGTCTTCGCGGGCGTTGCGGGGTGCAAGGTCAGCGGCGCAGAGCGAACACGATGTCGGAGCCGCACATGGAGCCCGATGGGGGAAACCCAGCGAGGACGAGGGTGAAGCGTGCAACGCCCGATGGGGTAGAACATGGGCGTTGTGGATGTATGCGCGTCCGCGACCTCGGCACGTTTGGGGCGTGTCAGCATGCCCGTCAGCTGCGTGGTGGGGCTTCTGCAGTGCTCTGGGCAGCGCGGAGCTGGAGGACCGAAGTACAGCTTCGGTCTCGTGACGCGTGCGGAGCTTGGCTGCGACGGCAAGGTGAGACGGCGCTCCTCTGGACAGCAGGGATAATCAGGGAGGGCCCTCGGCTGGCGAAAGGCGCCAGGACGGCCCACTGGTTTTCCTTGTGCAGGGACCTCCCCGACCTGTGGAGACGTTGCAGCGCAGAAGACCGCGCTCTCGCGCAGAAAACAGCACACTCCGAGTCGCCCGCTCAGATTTGGGGGGGGGTCGACCGCGTGAGGGTATAGGGATGGGTTGTCCTTCGCGGAGAGTGGGGGGGAGGAGGAGGAGGAGGAGGAGGAGGAGGAGGAGGAGGAGGAGGAGGAGGAGGAGGAGGAGGAGGAGGAGGAGGAG
>CAUYUJ010018926.1:471838-509338 GCA_963575745.1 Prorocentrum cordatum
GGGGCGCAGGCAGTCGGGGCTGCTCGTGCACTCGTAGTTGCCGAGCGGTTCATCGCCCGTGGGGGGCATAACCATCATGGCGTAGTTCAGGTCGTACGGGATGGCTCCGCCAGCCTCCATAGAGACGAGGAGGTCGCGGGGCACATCGAGGCTGCCCTCGGAGTGGACCCATGCACGGTGCGGAAGTCCGTCAGGGCCTGGAGCAGAGCCACCTGCAAGCCAAACTGCTGTCTGGAGAGCGTCAGCATCAGGAAGCGGAAGCTGACGAAGAGGCTGCTGTGGGAAGATCGAATGTAAATAGCAGCGCATGTCTTGCTGGTGTACGGGCTTGGCGGCAAATGCGTTGGCCCAGTGGGTCTGGATGGCACCGTGCATGCTCATCGGGTCGAGCACGTTGCTCCGCTCATAGATGTCAGAGATGCGGATGCCAGCAAGGATGAGTCGCTTGGCGAAGGGCTTCCAGACCTCGCTGCGCTGTCCGATGCGTCGAGCACGCCGTCGCCATTGTTCACTGAGAACATGTTGTTGCGATGCAAGGGCAGCCCTCGCGTGGGCGGCAACAGCGAGACGGCGCTGGTCGGCAATCTGGAGTTGCATGGCAGAGTGCTCCGTGCTCCGTCTCTAAGGCATTGCGGTCCACCAGGTTGGCCTGATTGTCGTGGATGAGTAGATGTGCTGCGCCAGCAGCGGTGTCGGCGTGAAGCAGTTGGGCAGGCTTGGCGTCCTGGAGCCATACAGCACGGGCAATGCTGCGTAGTGTGAGAGCACGTGCTTCGGCAAGAATCTTGGGCTCGTCGGAGAGGGGCTCGGAGGCGGCGATGGAGGAGATAGCGTCACGCGTCATGCGAGCCGCCAGCTTCGTGGTGTGTTTCATTGTCATCCACCTCGCGATAGGGTCGGAGACGGAGAAATCGGCCATCTTGATGAGGCGCTGGAAATAAAACTTGTACTGCTTGGATTCGAAAATGAACGCTGGGATGCCCCGCTCGTCGGCAGGTCGCTGTTGTCGAGTGCGTAGACGAAGATGTAGCGGCTTGTGGTCGCTGATGGGCTCCCCCCCTCGGTCAAGCGGGCGGATGTGGGGGATGTTCGATGCGTTGAGCGAGACGAAACATCGATCGATGGTCGCCTCTGCCATGTTGGCTGCACTTCGGTGCGTGGTGGTCTTCGACGTGATCTCCAGCATCTGCGAACAAATGTTCTTCCACTAGACGGGCTGGTAGTTGTAGGAGGAGGGAGAGAGGAGCAGGACGAGGACGAGGAGGAGGAGGAGGAGGAACAGCTGGAGCATCTGGATTCGGCGACTAGGTCGCTTAAAGGGTTCTACACTGGTTTTTGCTCGACCGTTCTCCTAGCGAGCTCGGCCTTGCTGAAGGCCTTGGGCCAGAAACCCTGGTATATTCGCGTACGGTAATCGATTCGATTACCATCAAGGCGGCCTGAACACTTTTCACTTCGTTTCGCGAGCTGTTCGGCCGCGAAACACCCACAGGCATCACATAACCACGCTCCAACCCTCTGGTGATACCTGAGCACGTGCGAGTGGTGAGCACCCCCTGAAATGTGCACCTCGGCCCCAGGAGGAGGTTCACATACCTCGCCGTCCACAGGAATTTTGTCAAAACATGGTGAGTCCAGCCAAACCGTTTTCCTAGCATGGGACGCCGAGCTACGGCACTTGGAGGAGGGAGGAGGAGGAGGAGGAGGAGGAGGAGGAGGAGGAGGAGGAGGAGGAGGAGGAGGAGGAGGAGGAGGAGGAGGAGGAGGAGACTCTATTGGCTCGGCGCTGGCCCCTTGCCCCGGTGGGTCGACGGGCGGCCCTAGGCACCCCTGGGCTTCCCGCTGGGCACCTTGGCCTTCGCGTGCGCGTGGGCCTTCGCCTGCGCAGTGGGCCTCCTCTTGGGGGCGGCAGCCTGCGCGTTGGTCTTCACCTGCAGGAGGGGAAGCAGGGCTTAACCTGTTGTCTTCGATCCACCTCTACACCTCTACCGCAAAACGGAATTGAAACGAAAACGGCCCACGACATCGCCAAAACACCGTTTAGGTCCAGCCTTGGGGTGGGGGGCAAGTCGGCCACGCGCAGAGGGGGGTAAGGGGGGCGCAAAGCATGGCCAGCGGCATGTGCGCGGCCCAGGGGGGGGGCCGGGGACGTCTTGCAAGAGGAAAAGGCGCCGTGAAACCTGGGGAGGTATCGTGGCCCCCGCCACGATACACCCCCCCTGGTCATCATCCCCCGCTTTAGAGAAGAGAGACAACGCCATAAACGTTAGCTTTTGAAGCTCCGCGCGGATCCCTTGAAGGTTTCTCAGAAACACCCCTGCTTCTTAGAAGGCGCGGGCCTTCCCTGTACATATAAGGCCGGCGCCCTCCAAGAAGCAGCCTCCTTCCAAGAAGCCTTCGCCCCTCCCGATAAACCCCCCTCTGCGCGCCGCCGGGCAAGACGGCCGCTTTGCGACCTCTCGTAAACAAAAAGCGGTGCTGCCATGGATCGGAAATGCAAGAATGCGAATGTCATGCAAAACCCATCTTGGAATCAATGGTGTTTGTCTCCTGGGGGCCTCTGAGAAGTCCTCTTCGGGCTCCCTGGGCATTCTTGGGGGCTCTTTCGGCCGTTTTGTGCATGGCCGAGCTGCCCCTGGGGCTGTGTTGTGCCCCTCTGGAAGCTCACTCGTGCTCTGCAAAGCTTTTTTGAGCGGCCTGGGGAAGGCCTGGGAGGCCCTGGAAGGGGGTACATCATTTCGTCGGCCAAAGGGGGGGGGGGGGGGATTTGGGAGGGTGTGCCAGCTCCGGGGCCCTGGCCTCTACTGCCCAGGCGTATGTTCTGAGATCTGAATAACATTATGTGAATACATATGCGTATACTTATACACACAAGTATGCCCATATATCATTCGCATTGCGGCCGGAATGGAGGCAGCGAAGTAATATCAGAACTTTGGAGCAGTTCCTGAACTTTTCTCTTATCCAAAGCATCTCGCCTCCTGCATTACGAGTATGGAAGCGTCTCGCCTGGTGCACATCACAAGCAAAACAGGTTGCCTCCAACGAACAACTCCAGGTAAGTCCGGCGCATATATGAGCGTTACTGAACTGAGCTATGTTTGCAGCGTGCACCAAGCACATGCGAGCAACCTCGGTCTCATGCCAACGACAATCGTACTAATGCTTCCATGCAAGACTGGTATGATACTGTATTGCCCACTGCTCTAACCGGCACGTTCTGGTAAACGCGTTGCAGCATGGCGTGTTGGGCAGATCAGCTCGCCTGGAATGTGCGGTTCACGACCATAGAGCTCGTGAGGTCATCTGACCAATGAAGCGTGTTCCCGCCCTCTGGGTACACGAGAAAGCAATAAGAAACCTTAGTCGCACTCCCTTCTTTGACCCACCATCGCCAATCCGCCGACCCCAGATGCGTGTGAGGAGAAGTGTGTCCTCGAGGCCCACCCTACGAAGAAGTGAGTTCTTCGAACTCCCTTACACGATGAATCCTACCCTCGAAACTCATCGATCACCCCGTCCCCGCCTCGGTCTCCCCGCCCCCGAATACTCCTTACTTCGGACACCCCCAAACGCCCATCCCTGGGGCGACAAACCCCCACCGCGCCCGACGCCGCCAGCATCCTGGAACCCTTGGCCACGTGTTCTTGGGGACCATCCACCCTGCCAAACCCGTCCCGGGACCCCCCACTGCGCCCCCCACCGCACCCGACACCGCCAGCATCCTCGACGCCCTGGCCATGTGTTCCTAAAGACCCACCCACTTGGTACCTATACGACCACCCTTCGGGTAATAAGGAGGTTCGGGGGGGGACGAACCAACGTCTCACTCGATCGGTGCCACTATCGATCTCACTATCGATCTCACTATCGGTCTCGCTCGATCGACCTCACCCGATCGATTTCACAATCGATCTCACTCGATCTATTTCATTCGATCGATATCACAATCGATCTCACAATCGATCTCACATTCGGTCTCACTATCGATTTCACTATCGATATCACAATCGATCTCACAACCAACGTCATCATCGCCATCATCAACATCATCGCCATCAACATCATCATCACCATCATCGGGACACCATCACCATCATCACCCCATCACCATCATCATCACCATCATCATCATCATCATCGGGACACCATCATCGTCACCGTCATCATCATCAACATCATCCTCATCGGGACACCATCATCATCATCGGAACACCACCATCATCACCATCTCATCATCATGCACAAATCATCAACATCATCATCACCATCGGGGCACCATCATCATCAACAACATCATCATCAACATCATCATCACCGGGCCACCGTCATCATTATCATCACCATCATCATCATCGGGACACAAGCATCATCAACATCAACATCATCATCACCATCATCGGGCCACCATGATCAAAATCATCATCACCACCTCATCAGCATCCTCATCATCTACATCATCATCATCACCATCGAGACACCATCATCGTCATCATCATCATCAACATCATCATCATCAACATCATCGGGAAACCATCATCATCACCATCATCATCAGCAGCGTCATCATCATCATCATCAACAACATGGGGACACCATCATGATCTCCATCATTACCATCATCTCATCATCATCTCATCATCATCTACATCATCAGGACCATCAACATCATCATCATCATCATCCTCATCATCGGGCAACCATCGTCATCATCAGCAACATCATCATCATCATCATCAACATTATCATCATCATCATCATCGGGACACCATCACCATCACCACCATCACCATTATCAACATCGTCGTCATCATCATCATCATCATCATCATCGGGACACCATCATCATCACCAGCAGCACCATCATCATCATCATCAACACCATCGACATCATCATCATCATCACCATCAACATCACCATCACCATCACCATCACCATCACCATCACCATCACCATCACCATCACCATCACCATCACCATCACCATCACATCATCACCATCATCATCATCATCATCATCATCATCATCATCATCATCATCATCATCATCATCATCATCATCATCATCATCATCATCATCGGGACACCGACGGGACACCGGCGGGACACCGCGCGCCACCGGCCCCCGCAGAAGAATCATCTGGTCCGGCCGCGCCTCAGCTGGAGGCGGGACACCGGCGGGACACCGCGCGCCACCGGCCCCCGGAGAGGAATCATTTGGTCCGGCCGCGCCTCAGCCGGAGAAGACTTTCTTCTCGCCCGCCCACACAGCTTCGCATCGCCCGCACGCACGGCACGCACGAACACGGAACCGACACCGATTTCCCGGTAGGGGGGCTCTCCGTTCCACTTCGATCTCACCCCCTCACCTCCGACAGTCCGTACTGGGACCTCTCACCGCGCCCCCCACCGCGCCCGACGCCGCCGGCATCCTGGACCCCCTGGCCATGTGTTCTTCGGGACCACCCACCCTGCCAAATCCATCCCAGGACCCCCCACCGCGCCCCCTCCGCACCCGTCACCCGCAGCATCCTGGACTCTCTGGCCATGTGTTCTGAGGGACCACCCACACCACCCACCCTGCAACATCCGTACTGAGACCCCCCACCGAGCCCGACAACGCCAGCATCCTGGATCCCCTGGCCATGTGTTCCTTGGGACCACCCACCCTGCAAAATCTGCCCCGGGATCCCTCACCGTGCTCCCCACCGCGCCCGACACCGCCAGCATCCTGGACCACCTGGCCATGCGTTCTTCGGGACCACCCACCCTGCCAAGCCCGTCCCGGGACCCCCCACCGCACAACCCACCGCGCCCGACACCGCCAGCATTTCGGGCCACCCACCCTGCAACATCCGTCCCGGACTCCTCCACCGCGCCCCCCACCCTACCAGATGCCCACCAGGTCCCCACGAGCTCCGACCCCTGGCACCCTGGGAGCTGTGTTCTTGGGACCTCCCACCCGACAATTCCGCGCCCGGAGCCGACCCTGACCCCCCACCAGGTACCAACCAGGTCCCCACCAGGTCCGACCCCCGCACCCTGGGAGCTGTGTTCTTGGGACCCCTCACCTGACAATTCCGCGTCCGGAACCGACCCTGACCCCCTACCAGGTACCCACCAAGTCCCCACCAGGTCCGACCCCCGCACGGTCCTCTGGGCGGGAATCCTTGGGACCTCCCACGCGACAATACCGCGCACGGAGCCGCCACCCACCCGACAGTTCCGCGCCCGCAGCTGACCCTGACCCCCACCAGGTGTTCACCAAATCCCTACCAGGTCCGATTCCCGCACGGTCCTATGAGCTGTGTTCTTGGGGCCCCCCACCTGACAATGCCGCGCCAGGAACCGACCCCGACACCCTACCAGGTGCCACCAGATCCCCACTAGGTCCGACCCCTGCACGGTCCTGGGAGCTGTATTCTTGGGACCCCTCACCTGACAATTCCGCGTCCGGAACCGACCTTGACCACCGACCAGGTACCCACCAGGTCACTACCAGGTCCGACCCCCGCACGGTCCTGGGAGCTGTGTTCCTGGGACCCCCCACCCACCACTTCCGCGCCCGGAACTGACCATGACCCCCCATGTCTCCACCAGGTCCGACCCCCGCACGGTCCTGTAGGCAGGAACACCACAGACTGAGCAACCTAAGGAAGCCTGCTGCAGATCTCTCATGTGGCGACACTGATGAGGCTGAGGCCATCTTGATACGCCCGCTTGAAGCTCGCCTCAACTCCAGGTTGAGGGGTTGAGGCCCGGTTGAGGCCAGGTTGAGACCAGGTTGAGACCAGGTTGAGATCAGGTTGAGTCCAGGTTGAGGGTCGAGTCCCAAATGGGACCAGGTTGAGGCCCCGACTGAGGGTTGAGGCCCGGTTGAGACCAACTTGAGACCTGGTTGAGACCAGGTTTAGACCACACCCGGAATCTCTCAACCACAGCCTCTCAACCAAGGAGCTTTGAGCGCCCCGACGCTCTCAACAACCCCCTTGGGTAGCCTTGATTACACCATCGACTTCAGAGACTTTCAAATAGATCTGAGACTGCCAAGGCCTCAATCGGGGAACACGTTTCTCAACCGGGGCCCCACAAGGATCGCCAACACCTCAACTGGGACGCCAAAAGAGAAGTTCGTCCTCCCCCCATCGCTCTCCTCGCCCTCTCCTGCTCCGAACCTCCTCATTCTCACCCCCCTCCCCATCCTACCACCCTCCTGATCCTCGTCATTCGCCCATCTACTCCTCATCCTTCTCATCTTCCTCCTCATCCGACCCTCCTGATTATCCCTCCTCTTCCTCCTCATCCCCTCCTCCATCTAGCGTCCCCTCCCTCGCCCTCCGCGCCTCCTCCCCCTCCTCCCCGAGGCGTCCTACCTCCTCCTGTTCATTATCCTCCTCCTCTTCCCACCCCTTCTCGGCCTCCTCAGTCTCCTTCTCATCACCCCCCTGCCGTCGCGAGGCCCTGCCCCCCTGCCTTGTCGCAGTTGCTTGGAACCCGCATTGCGGAGAAAAGGGCGGCGCCTCCCAGGAGGACGTCGAAGGCCGAGGGCGCGATCGCGGGGTCCCCCTCCTCCTCTTTCTGATTATTAGTATTCTTCCTTCTCCTCCTCCTCCTCCTCCTCCTCTTCCTCCTCCTCTTCCTCCTCCTCCTCCTCCTCCTCCTCCTCCCCCTCCTCCTCGTCCTCCCCCCCTCCTCCTCCTTCTCCTCCTCCTCCTCCTCCTCCTCCTCCTCCGCCTCCTCCGCCTCCGCCTCCGATCCTTCCGCCTCCTCCTCCGCCTCCGCCTCCTCCGCCTCCCCTCCTCCCCCTCCTTCCCCTCCTCCTCCGCCCCCCCGCCTCCTCCTCCGCCACCTCCCCTCCTCCCTCCGCCCTCCGCTCCTCCACCTCGCTCCTCCTCCTCCTCCTCCGCCTCCTCCTCCTCCTCCTCCCTCCTCCTCCTCCTCTTCCTTCCCCCTCCTCCCCCTCCCCCCTCCCCTCCTCCCTCCCCTCCACCTCGCCTTCCCCCTCCCCCCTCTCCCCTCCCCCTTATCCCTTCCCCCCTCCCTCCTCCCCTCCTCCCCCTCCCTCCCTCCCTCCCTCTCCCCCCTCCCCCTCCCCCTCCCCCTCCCCCCTCCCCTCCCCTCCCCCTCCCCCTCCCCCTCCCTTCCCTCCTCCCTCCATCGCCTCCTCCTCCTCCTCCTCCTCCTCCTCCTCTTCCTCCTCCTCTCTTCCTTCCCCTCCACTCGGTGACTGACGGACGCCCCCTCGCAATCGCGAATTGCGGCACCAAGGGCGCCTTAACACAAACAACAATGTGTCAACCACCAAGGGGTAAAGTCGATACCTCTGAGGGCTAGACGGGCCGGGTGTTGAGATGCTCCAACGGGCTGTCTGCACCGCAACTCAACCTTTCTCTATCCTGGGTCCTCCGAGAGCTCCAACAGTGTATCTGGATCATTAAACGTTCTAAATCTTTAAAATGTGATTAAACTCGGCGCAACGCGGCTGCGCTGAGTCCACATCGCGATGGCCGCCAGCCACTTTCTCGCTTTAATGCCCGACTTGGCCAGCTGGGGCTGAAAACTCGCGAAGGGGGCCTCGCGGCGAGCCTACGCCCCTGGCGGGTGCGGCCAGCCGAGCCTTGGAGGGGAGTAGAGAGGCGGAGGACAGGAAGGGAACGGCGGGCATGGGGGGGGAAAGCCATGGTGAGTCTGAGTGTGAGCGAGTCTGAGTGTGAGTGATGTATGTGCATGAGTGTATGAGCTTAAGTATGACGACGCTTGGGGTAAATTCATATGAATGTGAGTGGTCTGCATATGAGAATGTAGGTCTGAGTGTGCGTGAGTGGTCTCCGTGTGAGGGGCTCCCTGGGACCTCCCGGGGCCTCCCGGAGCCTCCTGGAGCACCCTGGCGCTCCTCCCTGGGGCCTCTTGGGGCCTCGTGGGGGCTCCTGGCGCCCCCCAGAGCCTCCTGGGACCTCCTGGGGCCTCCTGGGACCTCCTGGGGCACCTTGAAGCCTCCTGGGGCCCTTCTGGGCCTCTCCTGGGGCTTCCTTGGGGCGTCCTGGGGCTGGGTCCTCCTGGGTCCACGTGGTGCCTCTCCTCCTCCTCCTCCTCCTCCTCCTCCTCCTCCTCCTCCTCCTCCTCCTCCTCCTCCTCCTCCTCCTCCTCCTCCTCGGGCCTCCTGGTGCCCCTCTAGGGCTTCCTGCGGCCTCCTTCCTGGGGCGTCTGGTGGCGTCCTGGGCCTCCTGGGACATCCTGGGGGCCCTATGGGGCTTCCTGGGGCACAAACTAAATCACTGGCCACCCTACTCGAACACGACTACTCCATACTAACTCCCGCTACCTTGCCAAAAATACCACAAACCGTGCGCCGCTACCTGTCAATAATTTGCAAACTAATTTGCCGGCTACCCTACTGCTACAAGCGAGTTGCCACTACCTTGCCGGGGAAATGCTACAGGCTAATTCCCGCTGGCTCACTGGAATTCCACGGACTACCGGCCGCCACCTTGCTGGAATGTACCCTTCGGTGGAATACCTCACTACCGGAACACCGCCGGCTACCTGACCAGAAATACCATAGGCTAAAGATGCAGCTACCTTGCCGGAAATACCACAGGCTAGTTCACGCGACCTGTCAATAATATCACAAGCTAGATAAATGGCTACTTTTCAGGAGTACCACCGTCTAATTTACTGGCTACCTACTGGAACACCACTCCTACAAACAAAATGCCGCTACCTTGCCAGAAAAACTACAGGCTAGTTCCCGCGACCTGTCAGGAATACCACAGGCTACATTAATGAATATTTTCCAAGATCTCCACAAGCTAAATTACTGGCTACCCTGCTTGAACACCACTACTACAAGCAAATTGCCGCTACCTTGCCGGACAAAACACCGGCTAATTCCCGCTACCTCGCGGAAATCCCACAGAACAGTAGGCTACTCCCCACTATCTCTTCAATAATACCACAAAACTAATTTACTGGCTACCCTGCTGGAACAATGGCTTACTGGCTACCCTACTGGCTACCGCTACCTTGCCGGAAATACCACAGGCTAATGCCCGCTGCCTTGCCGGAAATACCATACGCTACGCGCCGCTACGTTGCAAAAATAGCACAAACTAATTTACTGGCTACCCTGCTCGAAAACCGCTACCACAGGCAAATTTGCCGCTACCTTGCCGGGCAAATGCTACAGGCTAATTCCCGCTGCCATGCTGGAAATACCACAAACTATACTACAAGCAGGTTACGGCCTTGCCGGAAATACCATAGGCTAATTACCACTACCATAGGCTAATTCCCGCAAGCTTCCTGCCACTACCTTGCCAGAAATACCACAGGCTAGTTCCCGCGACCGGTTAGGAATACCACAGGCTAATGTACTAGCTACTTTTCAGGAATACCACAGGCTAATTTACTGGCCATTCCCGCTACCTTGCCAGAAAAACCACAAACTACGCGCCGTTTTCTTTCAAGAGTACCGCAAACTGAATGATTTGATACCCTACTGCTACAAGCGAATTGCCGCTACCTTGACGGAAATACCAACAAGCCAACTCCCGCTACGATCTTGCCGGAAATACCACAGGCTAATTCTCGCTACCTTGCCGGAAATACCATAGGCTACGCGCCGCTACTTTTCGAGAATCCCACAAGCTAATTTACTGGCGACCCTACTGGAACATTATTACTTCTGGCAACCAGCTCGACCCACGAACCCGGAAAGGAATATAGAAATGTAGCGCGTGGCAACGTTTTCAAAGACACCTGATTGGGCGACGGGAAAATGCAATGCTGAGTGTATCGATCTTGATGTACCGTGCCGAGGGCTGTGCTATGCTGCACCGTGCTGAATTGCGATGTGCCATGCCGCGAGTGTGCTCTATACCGTCGTGGATCGAGTCCTCCTTTGCATCCGAGTCCTGACCGAACTGATCTGGATCTGAAGCTTGAGCTACCTGAACACACAGTAGCTGCCCCAGGGCTAATTGAAAGGGGAATATGCCAGGAGGACGCGCCGCGAAACGTCCCAAAGGACGCGCCAAGCGACGTGCCAAGGGACGTGCCATGGGGTCGCACCGCGGGACGTGCCAAGGGGACGCGCTACGGAACGTGCCAATGGATGTGCCACGGTATGTGCCAAGGGACGCGCCGCGCGACGTGCCAGGGGGACTCGCCAAGGGACGCCCCACGGAACGTGCCAAAGAACGTGCCAGGTTGCAATGCTGGGTGTATCGATCTGGATGTTCCCTGCCGAGGGCTGTGCTGTGCTGCGCCGTGCTGAATTGCGATGTGCGATGCAGCGATTGTGCTCTATAGCGCCGTGAGTCGAATCCTCCTTTGCATCCGAGTCCTGACCGAACTGATCTGGATCTGAAGCTCGAGCTGCCTGAACACATAGTAGCTGCCCCAGAGCCAATTGACAGGGGGACATGCCAGGAGGACGCGCTGCGGAACGTCCCAAGGGACGCGTCAGGCGACGTGCCAGGGGACGTGCCAGGGGGACGCACCGCGGGACGTGCCTATAAGGGGACGCGCTACGGAACGTGCCAATAGACGTGCCACAGGACGTGCCAAGGGACGCGCCGCGCGACGTGCCAGGGGGACTCGCCACAGGACGCGCCACGGACCGTGCCAAGTTGCAATGCTGAGTGTATCGATCTTGATGTACCGCGCCGAAGGCTGTGCTGTGCTGCGCCGTGCTGAATTGCGATGTGCCATGCCGCGATTGTGCTCTATAGCGTCGTAGATCGAGTCCTCCTTTGCATCCGAGTCCTGACCGAACTGATCGGGACTTAAGCTCGAGCTACCTGGGCACATAGTAGCTGCCCCAGAGCTAATTGACAGGGGGACATGCCAGGAGGACGCGCCGCGAAACGTCCCAAGGGACGCGCCAGGCGACGTGCCAGGGGACGTGCCATGGGGACGCACCGCGGGACGTGCCAAGGGGACGCGCTACGGAACGTGCCAATGGACGTGCCACAGGACGTGCCAAGGGACGCGCCGCGCGACGTGCCAGGGGGACTCGCCACAGGACGCGCCACGGAACGTGCCAGATTGCAGTTCTGAGTGTGTCGATCTTGATGTACCCTGCCGAGGGCTGTGCTGTGCTGCACCGTGCTGAATTGCGATGTGCCATGCCGCGATTGTGCTCTATAATGTCGTAGATCGAGTCATCATTTGCATCCGAGTCCTGACCGAACTGATCTGGATCTGAAGTTCGAGCTGCCTGAACACATAGTAGCTGCCCCAGAGCTAATTGACAGGGGGACATGCCAGGAGGACGCGCTGCGGAACGTCCCAAGGGACGCGCCAGGTGACATGCCAGCCTCAACAAATCCTGGCGCTAGACCTCTGCCGGGGCAACCTGGAGGCGTGAAACCAAGCGTCTCGCTCGAGACATCCTCAAGAACTGGGCACGTGAAAACAAGCATTTCACTTGAGAGATCCTCTGAATTCTAGTCCCCAGGAGAGGACAAACCATAACACAAAACAAGCGTTTCGCTCGAGACATCCTCAACACATTCTGAACAACAAGCGTGTTGCTCGAGACATCCTCAAAAATAATTCCGCCGGCCCTAGTCGACCTCGTTATTTATCGCAAATAATTTCGCTGGGCCCTAGAGCCGTCGAAACTGGGGATAAACCAACTAAAAGAAAACCCTGGGCCCCCGCCCTTTCCGGAACATGATCGACCCACGAACCCGGAAAGGAATACATAGAACTGTAAGACATGGCAACGCTTCAAAGACACCTGATTGGGCGACGGGCACATGCAATGCTTAGAGTGTCGATCTTGATGTTCCCTGCCGAGGGCTGTGTTGTGCAGCGCCGTGCTGAATTGCGATGTGCGATGCAGCGATTGTGCTCTGTAGCGCCGTGGATCGAATCCTCCTTTGCATCCGAGTCCTGACCGAACTGATCTGGATCTGAAGCTTGAGCTGCCTGAGCACATCACGAGTAGCTACCCCAGAGCTGATTGACAAGGGAACATGCCAGGAAGACGCGCCGCGGAACGTTCCGATAGGACGCGCCAGGCGACGTGCCAGGGGACGTGCCATGGGGACGCACCGCGGGATGTGCCAAGGGGACGCGCTACGGAACGTGCCAATGGACGTGCCACGGGACGTGCCAGGGGACGCGCCGCGCGACGTGCCAGGGGGACTCGCCACGGGAAGCGCCACGGAACGTCCCAAGGGACGCGCCAGGTGACATGCCAGCCTCAACAAATCCTGGCGCTAGACCTCTGCCGGGGCAACCTGGAGGCGTGAAACCAAGCGTCTCGCTCGAGACATCCTCAAGAACTGGGCACGTGAAAACAAGCATTTCACTTGAGAGATCCACTGAATTCTGGTCCCCAGGAGAGGACAAACCATAACACAAAACAAGCGTTTCGCTCGAGACATCCTCAACACATTCTGAACAACAAGCGTGTTGCTCGAGACATCCTCAAAAATAATTCCGCCGGCCCTAGTCGACCTCGTTATTTATCGCAAATAATTTCTCCGGCCCTAGAGCCGTCGAAACCTTGGGTAAACCAACTAAAAGAAAACCCTGGGCCCCCGCCCTTTCCGGAACATGATCGACCCACGAACCCGGAAAGGAATACATAGAACTGTAAGACATGGCAACGCTTCAAAGACACCTGATTGGGCGACGGGCACATGCAATGCTTAGTGTGTCGATCTTGATGTACCGTGCCGAGGGCTGTGTTGTGCAGCGCTGTGCTGAATTGCGATGTGCCATGCCACAGTTATGCTCTTTAGCGTTGTGGATCGAGTCCTCCTTTGCATCCGAGTCCTGACCGAACTGATCTGGATCTTAAGCTCGAGCTGCCTGAGCACATCACGAGTAGCTGCCCCAGAGCTGATTGACAGGGGAACATGCCAGGAAGACGCGCCGCGGAACGTTCCGGTAGGACGCGCCAGGCGACGTGCCAGGGGACGTGCCATGGGGACGCACCGCGGGATGTGCCAAAGGGGACGCGCTACGGAACGTGCCAATGGACGTGCCACGGGACGTGCCAGGGGACGCGCCGCGCGACGTGCCAGGGGGACTCGCCACGGGACACGCCACGGAACGTGCCAAGGAACGTGCCAAATTGCAATGCTGAGTGTATCGATCTTGCTGTACCGTGCCGAGGGCTGTGCTGTGCTGCGCCGTGCTGAACTGCGATGTGCCATGCAGCGATTGTGCTATATAGTGTTGTGGATCGAGTCCTCCTTTGCATCCGAGTCCTGACCGAACTGGTCTGGATCTTAAGCTCGAGCTGCCTGAGCACATAGTAGCTGCCCCAGGGCTAATTGACAGGGGAACATGCCAGGAAGACGCGCCGCGGAACGTTCCAAGGGACGCGGCAAGCGAGGTGCCAGGGGACGTGCCACGGGGATGCACCGCGGGACGTGCCGAGGGGACGCGCTACGGAACGTGCCAATGGACGTGCCACGGGACGTGCCAGGGGACGCGCCGCGCGACGTGCCAGGGGGACTTGCCACGGGACACGCCACGGAACGTGACAAGGAACGTGCCAAATTGCAATGCTGAGTGTATCGATCTTGATGTACCTTGCCGAAGGCAGTGCTGTGCTGCGCCGTGCTGGATTGCGGGACGCGCCGCGCGACGTGCCAAGGGGACTTACCACGGGACGCGCCACGGAAAGTGCCAAAGAGCGTGCCAGCGTTTCGCTCGAGACATTGTCAACAAATTCTGAAATTAAGCGTGACGCTCGAGACATCCCCCAACTCTGCAAAACGAGCGTTACGCTCGAGACATCCTCAACAAATGATGAAACACAAGCGTTTCGCTCGAGGCATCCTCAAAAATAATTCCGCCGGCCCTCTTCCCGCACGTAAATTTATCGCAGAATAATTCCGCCGGCCCTCTTCCCGTCGATTCCGGGGGCAAACTTCTAAACGAGAACCCTGGGCTTCAGCCCTTTCCGGGAACATGATCGACCCACGAACCCGGAAAAGAATATAGAAACGTAACGCGTGGCAGCGTTTTCAAAGACACCTGATTGGGTGACGGGCACATGCAATGCTGAAGGTATCGATCTTGATGTACCGTGCTACGGAACGTGCTGGGGACAAGCGTTTCGCTCGAGACATCCTGCCAACATCCTCAGAATTCCTGCGCGCGGGACGCGGCACGCGCGAGACAACCTCGGAATTCTTGCGAGCGTGACGTGAAAACAACCATTTCGCCTGAGATATCCTTTGAATTCTGGACCCCCACGAGGCCCCCCACGAGGTCCCCGCTCGAGACATCCCCCAATTTTGCAAAACCAGCGTTTCGCTCGAAACGTCTTCAACAAATTATGAACAACAAGCGTTTCGCTCGAGACATTCTGCAAAAATTCAAGGAAATCCTAGCAAAACAAACGAATTCGTCGAGACATCCTCGAAATTCATGCGCGCGGGACGCGGCACGCGCGAAACATCATCGGAATTCCTGCGCGAGGGGCGCTTTTCCGCGTCGCGGTCGGCTCTGCAAAACCAGCGTTTCGCTCGAGACATCCTCAACAAATTCTGAAAACAAGCGTTTCGCTCGAGACATCCCCAACTCTGCAAAACCAGCGTTTCGCTCGAGACATCCTCAACAAAATATGAAAAACAAGCGTCTCGCTAGGGACATCCTCAAAAATAATTCCGCCGGCCCTACTCCCGTACGTAATTTATCGCAGAATAATTTCGCCAGCCCTACAGCCGTCGAAACCGGGGGGTAAACCATCTAAAAGAGAACCCTGGGCTCGAGCCCTTTCCGGGAAAAAAAACACTACCTTGCTGGCAATACCACAGGCTAATTCCTGCTACATTGTCGGAAATACCACAGGCTACGCGACGCTAACTTGAGGGAAATGCCGCAGGCGAATTCCCGCTATCTTGCCAACATGATCGACCCACGAACCCGGAAAGGAATATAGAACTGTAACACATGGCAGCGTTTTCAAAGACACCTGATTGGGTGACGGGCACATGCAATGCTGAAGGTATCGATCTTGATGTACCGTGCCGAAATCTGTGCTGCGCCGTGCTGAATTGCGATGTGCCATGCCGCGATTGTGCTCTATAGCCTCGTGGATCGAGTCCTCCTTTGTATCCGAGTCCTGACCGAACTGATCTGGATCTGAAGCTCGAGCTGCCTGAACACATAGTAGCTGCCCCAGAGCTAATGGACAGGGGAGCATGCCAGGAGGACGCGCCGCAAAACGTCCCAAGGGATGCGCCAGGCGACGTGCCAGGGGACGAGCCATGGGGTCGCACCGCGGGACGTGCCAAGGGGACGCGCTACGGAACGTGCCAATGGATGTGCCACGGGATGTGCCAGGGGACGCGCCACGCGACGTGCCAGGGGGACTCGCCAAGGGACGCCCCACGGAACGTGCCAAGGAACGTGCCAAGTTGCAATGCTGAAGGTATCGATCTTGATGTACCGTGCCGGAATCTGTGCTGTGCTGCGCCGTGCTGGATTGCGATGTGCGATGCAGCGATTGTGCTCTATGGCCTCGTGGATCGAGTCCTCCTTTGCATCCGAGTCCTGACCGAACTGATCTTAAGCTCGAGCTGCCTGAACACATAGTAGCTGCCCCAGAGCTAATTAACAAGGGGACATGCCAGGAGGACGCGACGCGGAACGTCTCAAGGGACGCGCCAAGTGACGTGCCAAGGGACGTGCCATGGGGACGCACCGCGGGACGTGCCAAGGGGACGCGCTACGGAACGTGCTGGGGACAAGCGTTTTGCTGGAGACATCCTTTCAAAATCCTCAGAATTCCTGCGCGCGGGACGCGGTACGCGCGAGACATCCTCGGAATTCCTGCGAGCGGGACGTGAAAACAAGCATTTCGCCTGAGACATCCTCTGAATTCTGGCCCCCCACAGGCCCCCGCTCGAGACATCCGCCAATTTTGCAAAACCAGCGTTTCGCTCGAGACATCCTCAACAAATTATGAACAACAAGCGTTTCGCTCGAGACATCCTGCCAAAATTCTAAGAAATCCTGGCAAAACAAACGAATTAGTCGAGAAATCCTCAAAATTCCTGCGCGCGGGACGCGGCACGCGCGAGACATCCTCGGAATTCCTGCGCGCGGGGCGCTTTTCCGCGTCGCGGTCGGGGCTCCAAACCGCGTTATTTGTCTAGGATTCTGCGAAAAAGCGCTCCGTACCTTTTTTTTACGAAGGAAAACGGGGGTCTGCGGACCTCGTTTTTTTATCGAGGATCCGAGATGGGGGGCGCACTTTCCTCGAGCGGGCACGCACGAAACGCACTTTTTCAAAACTAATCAACACTTTACGTAGTTATTTACGCAGAATAATTTCGCCGGCCCTCAACAAGTCAAAACTGGGGGTAAACCACTAAAAGAGAACCCTGGGCCTATGCCCTTTCCGGGAACATGATCGACCCACGAACCCGGAAAGGAATATAGACACGTAACGCGTGGCAGCGTTTTCAAAGACACCTGATTGGGTGACGGGCACATGCAATGCTGAAGGTATCGATCTTGATGTACCCTGCCGAGGGCTGTGCTGTGCTGCACCGTGCTGAATTGCGATGTGCCATGGCGCGGTTGTGCTCTATAGCGTCGTGGATCGAGTCCTCTTTTGCATCCGAGTCCTGACCGAACTGATCTGGATCTGCGCGAAACGTCCCAAGGGATGGCGCCAGGCGGCGTGCCAGGGGACGTGCCATGGGGTCGCACCGCGGGACGTGCCAAAGGGACGCGCTCCGGAACGTGCCAATGGATGTGCCACGGGATGTGCCAGGGGACGCGCCACGCGACGTGCCAGGGGGACTCGCCAAGGGACGCCCCACGGAACGTGCCAAGTTGCAATGCTGAGTGTATCGATCTTGATGTACGTGCCGAAATCTGTGCTGTGCTGCGCCGTGCTGAATTGCGATGTGCCATGCCGCGATTGTGCTCTATAGCCTCGTGGATCGAGTCCTTCTTTGCATCCGAGTCCTGACCGAACTGATCTGGATCTTAAGCTCGAGCTGCCTGAACACATAGTAGCTGCCCCAGAGCTAATTGACAACGGGACATGCCAGGAGGACGCGACGCGGAACGTCTCAAGGGACCCGCCAAGCGACGTGCCAAGGGACGTGCCATGGGGACGCACCGCGGGACGTGCCAAGGGGACGCGCTACGGAACGTGCTGGGGACAAGCGTTTCGCTCGAGACATCCTGCCAACATCCTCAGAATTCCTGCGCGCGGGACGCGGCACGCGCGAGACAACCTCGGAATTCTTGCGAGCGGGACGTGAAAACAACCATTTCGCCTGAGATATCCTCTGAATTCTGGACCCCCACGAGGCCCCCCACGAGGTCCCCGTTCGAGACATCCCCCAATTTTGCAAAACCAGCGTTTCGCTCGAAACGTCTTCAACAAATTATGAAAGACAAGCATTTCGCTCGAGACGGTCTGCAAAATTCAAGGAAATCCTAGCAAAACAAACGAATTAGTCGAGACATCCTCGAAATTCATGCGCGCGGGACGCGGCACGCGCGAACATCATCGGAATTCCTGCGCGAGGGGCGCTTTTCCGCGTCGCGGTCGGCTCTGCAAAACCAGCGTTTCGCTCGAGACATCCTCAACAAATTCTGAAAACAAGCGTTTCGCTCGAGACATCCCCAACTCTGCAAAACCAGCGTTTCGCTCGAGACATCCTCAACAAAATCTGAAAAACAAGCGTCTCGCTAGGGACATCCTCAAAAATAATTCCGCCGACCCTACTCCCGCACGTAATTCATCGCAGAATAATTTCGCCGGCCCTACAGCCGTCGAAACCGGGGGGTAAACCATCTAAAAGAGAACCCTGGGCTCGAGCCCTTTCCGGGAAAAATGCCACAAGCTAATTCCCGCTACCTTCCCGGAAATACCACAAGCTACCCGCTGCTACTTTTCAAGAATACCACAAAATAAGTTACTGGTGGCTACCCTACTTGAACAACGCTACTAAAAGCACAATGCCGCTACCTTGCCCGAAAGAACACAAACATAATCGACCCACGAACCCGGAAAGGAATATAGACACGTAACGCGTGGCAGCGTTTTCAAAGACACCTGATTGGGTGACGGGCACATGCAATGCTGAAGGTATCAATCTTGATGTACCCTGCCGAGGGCTGTGCTGTGCTGCACCGTGCTGAATTGCGATGTGCAATGGCGCGGTTGTGCTCTATAGCGTCGTGGATCGAGTCCTCTTTTGCATCCGAGTCCTGACCGAACTGATCTGGATCTGAAGCTCGAGCTGCCTGAACACATAGTAGCTGCCCAAGAGCTAATGGATAGGGGGACATGCCAGGAGGACGCGCCGCGAAACGTCCCAAGGGATGGCGCCAGGCGGCGTGCCAGGGGACGTGCCATGGGGTCGCACCGCGGGACGTGCCAAGGGGACGCGCTACGGAACGTGCCAATGGATGTGCCACGGGATGTGCCAGGGGACGCGCCACGCGACGTGCCAGGGGGACTCGCCAAGGGACGCCCCACGGAACGTGCCAAGGAACGTGCCAAATTGCAATGCTGAGTGTATCGATCTTGATGTACCGTGCCGAAATCTGTGCTGTGCTGCGCCGTGCTGAATTGCGATGTGCCATGCCGCGATTGTGCTCTATAGCCTCGTGGATCGAGTCCTTCTTTGCATCCGAGTCCTGACCGAACTGATCTGGATCTTAAGCTCGAGCTGCCTGAACACATAGTAGCTGCCCCAGAGCTAATTGACAACGGGACATGCCAGGAGGACGCGACGCGGAACGTCTCAAGGGACGCGCCAAGCGACGTGCCAAGGGACGTGCCATGGGGACGCACCGCGGGACGTGCCAAGGGGACGCGCTACGGAACGTGCTGGGGACAAGCGTTTCGCTCGAGACATCCTGCCAACATCCTCAGAATTCCTGCGCGCGGGACGCGGCACGCGCGAGACAACCTCGGAATTCTTGCGAGCGGGACGTGAAAACAACCATTTCGCCTGAGATATCCTCTGAATTCTGGACCCCCACGAGGCCCCCCACGAGGTCCCCGCTCGAGACATCCCCCAATTTTGCAAAACCAGCGTTTCGCTCGAAACGTCTTCAACAAATTATGAAAGACAAGCATTTCGCTCGAGACATTCTGCAAAATTCAAGGAAATCCTAGCAAAACAAACGAATTAGTCGAGACATCCTCGAAATTCATGCGCGCGGGACGCGGCACGCGCGAAACATCATCGGAATTCCTGCGCGAGGGGCGCTTTTCCGCGTCGCGGTCGGCTCTGCAAAACCAGCGTTTCGCTCGAGACATCCTCAACAAATTCTGAAAACAAGCGTTTCGCTCGAGACATCCCCAACTCTGCAAAACCAGCGTTTCGCTCGAGACATCCTCAACACAATCTGTAAAACATGATCGACCCACGAACCCGGAAAGGAATATAGAACTGTAACACATGGCAGCGTTTTCAAAGACACCTGATTGGGTGACGGGCAAATGCAATGCTGAGTGTATCGATCTTGATGTACCCTGCCAAAGGCTGTGCTGTGCTGCGCCGTGCTGAATTGCGATGTGCCATGGCGCGATTGCGCTCTATAGCGTCGTGGATCGAGTCCTCCTTTGCATCCGAGTCCTGACCGAACTGATCTGGATCGTAAGCTCGAGCTGCCTGAACACATAGTAGCTGCCCCAGAGCTAATGGACAGGGGAACATGCCAGGAGGACGCGCCGCGAAACGTCCCAAGGGATGCGCCAGGCGACGTGCCAGGGGACGTGCCATGGGGTCGCACCGTAGGACGTGCCAAAGGGACGCGCTACGGAACGTGCCAATGGATGTGCCACGGAATGTGCCAGGGGACGCGCCACGCGACGTGCCAGGGGGACTCGCCAAGGGACGCCCCACGGAACGTGCCAAGGAACGTGCCAAGTTGCAATGCTGAGTGTATCGATCTTGATGTACCGTGCCGAGGGCTGTGCTGTGCTGCACCGTGCTGAATTGCGATGTGCCATGCCGCGGTTGTGCTCTATAGCGTCGTGGATCGAGTCCTCCTTTGCATCCGAGTCCTGACCGAACTGATCTGGATCTTAAGCTCGAGCTGCCTGAACACATAGTAGCTGCCCCAGAGCTAATTGACAAGGGGAACATGCCAGGAGGACGCGCCGCGAAACGTCCCAAGGGATGCGCCAGGCGACGTGCCAGGGGACGTGCCATGGGGTCGCAACGCGGGACGTGCCAAGGGGACGCGCTACTGAACGTGCTGGGGACAAGCGTTTCGCTCGAGACATCCTATCACAATCATCCGAATTCCTACGCGCGGGACGCGGCACGCGCGAGACATCCTCGGAATTCCTGCGAGCGGGACACGAAAACAAGCATTGCGCCTGAGATATCCTCTGAATTCTGGCCCCCCACGAGGCCCCCGCTCGAGACATCCCCCAATTTTGCAAAACCAGCGTTTCGCTCGAGACATCCTCAACAAATTATGAAAAACAAGCGTTTCGCTTGAGAAATCCTGTCAAAACCCAATGCAATCAAAATTCCTGCATGCGGGACGCGGCACGCGCGAGACATCCTCGGAATTCCTGCGCGATGAGCGCTTTTCCGTGTCGCGGTCGGCTCTGCAAAACCAGCGTTTCGCTCGAGACATCCTCAACAAATTCTGAAACCAAGCGTTTCGCTCGAGACATCCCCAACTCTGCAAAACCAGCGTTTCGCTCGAGACATCCTCAACAAATTCTGAAAAACAAGCGTTTCGCTCGAGACATCCTCAAAAATAATTCCGCCGGCCCTACTCCCGCACGTAATTTATCGCACAATAATTTCGCCGGCCCAAGTCGCAGGGGGGCCGGGGGGTTAACCTACTAAAAGAGAACCCTGGGCCCGCGCCCTTTCCGGGAACAAACGTCTCGCTAGGGACATCCTCAAAAATGATTCCGCCGGCCCTACTCCCGCACGTAATTTATCGCAGGATAATTTCGCCGGCCCTACAGCCGTCGAAACCGGAGGGTAAACCATCTAAAAGAGAACCCTGGGCTCGAGCCCTTTCTGGGAACAACATTCCCGCTACCTTGCCGGAAACACCCGCAAACTGTACTACAGGCAAATTGCCGCTACCTTGCCAGAAATACAACAAGCTAATTCCCGCTACAACAAAATAATTCCCGCAAGCCACCTGCCGCTACCTTGCCAGAAATACCACAAGCGAGACCCCGCGACCTGTCAGGAGTACCACAAGCTAATTTACTGGCTGCTTTTCAAGAATACCACGAATTACTTTACTGTCTACCATACTCGAACATCACTACTACATGCTAATTCCCGCAACCTTGCCGGAAATACCACAGGCTACGCGCCGCTACCTGTCAGGAATACCACAAGCTAAATTATTTAATACCCTAGTGCTACAGGCGAGTTGCCGCTACCTGTCAGGAAATACCACAAGCTAACTCCAGCTACAACCTTGTCGCAAATACCACAAACTAATTTCCCATACCTTGCCGGATATACCACAGGCTACGCGCCGCTACTTTTCAGAAACGCCACAAACTAATTTACTGGCTACCCTACTGGAACACCACTGCTAGAAGCAAGCCGCCGCTACCTTGCCGGACATACCTTAGGCGCAAATGTTTGCAACCATAAGCTAATTACCACAAACGACCTTGGCGGAAACACCACAGGGCAATTCCTGCTATCTGTCCTTGCCGGAAATACCGCAAGCTAATTCCCGCTACCTAAACCACAAACTACGCGGCGCTAACTTGCGGGAAATGCCGCAGGCTAATTTACGCCACCTTCCCGGAAATACTACAGGCTACGCGCCGCTACTTTTCAGGAATCTGCTACTACAAACAAATTGCTGCTACCTTGTCAGAAACACCACAAACTAATTCCCGCTACCTTGCCGGAAACACTCACAAACTATACTACAAGCAAATTGCGGCTACCAAATCGGAAATACCACAAGCTAATTTCTGCTACCTTGCCGGAAATACCACAGGCTATACTACAAACGAATTGCCGCTACCTTGCCAGAAATACCACATGCTACTTCCCGCTACCACAAACTAGCTTCCTGCCACTACCTTGCCAAAAATACCACAGGCGAGTTCCCGCGACCAGTCAGGAGTACCACAGGCTAATTTACTGGTTGTTTTTCAGGAGTATCACAGGCTAGATTACTGACTACCCTACTCGAACACCGCTACTACATGCCAATTCCCGCTACCGTGCCAGAAATACCACAAACTACGCGCCGCTACCTGTCAAGAATACCGCAACCTTAAAATATTTGCTACCCTATTGCTACAAGCGAATTGCCGCTACGACCCTGCCAAAAATACGGTATTTCTGGCTGGGTCGTAGAAGCTAATTCCCGCGACCTTGCCAGAAATACCACAACCTATGCGCCGCTACTTTGCAAGAATGCCACAAGCTACTTTACTGGCGACCCTACTGGAACACTACCACTGCTGGCAAATTGCCGCTACCGTCCGGAAATACCACCAGCGCAAACTACCGCTACCTTGCTGGAAATACCACAACCTACGCGCCGCTAACTTGTGGGACATGCCGCAAACGAATTCCCGTTACCTTGGCGGAAATACCACAGGCTACGCGCCGCTTCTTTTCCGGAGTACCACAAACTGAATTACTGGCTACCCTACTTGAACACCGCTACGCTACCTTGCCGGAAATACCACAGGCTACGCGCCGCCACTTGTCAAAACATGATCGACCCACGAACCCGGAAAGGAATATAGAACTGTAACACATGGCAGCGTTTTCAAAGACACCTGATTGGGTGACGGGCAAATGCAATGCTGAATGTATCGATCTCGATGTACCCTGCCGAGGGCTGTGCTGTGCTGCACCGTGCTGAATTGCGATGTGCCATGCCGCGAATGTGCTCTATAGCGTCATGGATCGAGTCCTCCTTTGCATCCGAGTCCTGACCGAACTGATCTCGATCTTAAGCTCGAGCTGCCTGAACACATAGTAGCTGCCCCAGAGCTGATAGACAGGGGAGCATGTCAGGAGGACGCGCCGCGAAACGTCCCAAGGGATGCGCCAGGCGACGTGCCAGGGGACATGCCATGGGGTCGCACCGCGGGACGTGCCAAAGGGACGCGCTACGGAACGTGCCAATGGATGTGCCACGGGATGTGCCAGGGGACGCGCCACGCGACATGCCAGGGAGACTCGCCCAGGGACGCGCCACGGAACGTGCCACGGAACGTGCCAAGTTGCAATGCTGAGTGTATCGATCTTGATGTACCGTGCCGAAATCTGTGCTGTGCTGCGCCGTGCTGAATTGCGATGTGCCATGCCGCGATTGTGCTCTATAGCCTCGTGGATCGAGTCCTCCTTTGCATCCGAGTCCTGACCGAACTGATCTGGATCTTAAGCTCGAGCTGCCTGAACACATAGTAGCTGCCCCAGAGCTAATGGACAGGGGGGCATGCCAGGAGGACGCGACGCGGAACGTCTCAAGGGACCCGCCAAGCGACGTGCCAAGGGACGTGCCATGGGGACGCACCGCGGGACGTGCCAAGGGGACGCGCTACGGAACGTGCTGGGGACAAGCGTTTCGCTCGAGACATCCTGCCAACATCCTCAGAATTCCTGCGCGCGGGACGCGGCACGCGCGAGACATCTTCCGAATTCCTGCGAGCGGGACGTGAAAACAAGCATTTCGCCTGAGACACCCTCTGAATTCTGGACCCCCACGAGGCCCCCGCTCGAGACATCCCCAAGTTTGCAGAAACCAGCGTTTCGCTCGAGACATCCTCAACAAATTATGAAAAACAAGCGTTTCGCTCGAGACATCCGGTCAAAATTCTAAGAAATCCTGACAAAACAAACGAATTAGTCGAGACATCCTCGAAATTCCTGCGCGCGGGACGCGGCCCGCGCGAGACATCCTTGGAATTCCCGCGAGCGGGACACGAAAACAAGCATTTCGCCTGAGACATCCTCTGAATTCTGGCCCCCCGCTCGAGACATCTCCAAATTTTGCGGAAACCAGCGTTTCGCTCGAGACATCCTCCACAAACTATGTAAAATAAGCGTTTCGCTCGAGACATCCTGCCAAAGTTCTAAGAAATCCTGACAAAACAAGCGAATTAGTCGAGACATCCTCGAAATTCCTGCGCGCGGGACGCGGCACGCGCGAGACATCCTCGGAATTCCTGCGCGCGGGGCGCTTTTCCGAGTCGCGGTCGGGGCTCCAGACCCCGTTATTTTTCGAGGATTCTGCGAAAAACGCTCCGCACCCTCTTTTTTACGAGGGAAAGCGGGGGTCTGCGGACCCCGTTATTTATCGAGGATCCGAGATGGGGGGCGAACTTTCCTCGAGCGGGCACGCACAAAACGCACTTTTTCTAAAAAAATCAGCACTTTACCTCGTTATTTATCGCAAATAATTTCGCCGGCGCTTGACCCGTCAGGACCGGGGGGTAAACAGCTAAAAGAGAACCCTGGGCCCAAGCCCTTTCCGGGAAAAACCGTACAATAATTTACTGAATGCCCTACTTTAGCACCGCTACTACAAGCAAAATGCCGCTACCTCGCCGGAAATACCACAAGCTATTTCCTGCGACAACAAGCTAATTCCCGCAAACTACCTGCCGCCACCTTGGCGGAAATACCACAGGCTACGCGCCGCTACCTTTCAGGAATACCACAAACTAGATTACTAGCTACCCTACTTGAACACCGCTACACACAGCAAAATGCCTCTACCTTGCCGGAAAGACCACAGACTAATTCCCGCTACAACAAGCCACTTCCCGCAAACTATCTGCCGCTACCTTGCCGGAAAGACCACAGGCTAATTCCCGCGACCTGTTAGGAATACCACAAGATAATTTACGGGCTACTTGTCAGGAATACCACAAACTAATTTACTGGCTACCCTGCTCGAACACCGCTACTACATGCTCATTCCCGCTACCGTGCCAGAAATACCACAGGCTACGCGCCGCTACCTGTCAATAATACCATAAGCTAGTTTATTAGCTACCCTACTGTTACAAGCGAATTGCCGCTACCTGTCAGGAAATACCACAAGCTAACTTCAACTACGACCTTGTCGGACACACTACAAACTAATCCCCACTACCTTGCCAGAAATGCCACAGGCTAGGCGCCGCTACTTTCCAAAAATGCCGCAAGCTAACTTACTGGCTACCCTACTGGAACACCACTACTACACGCAAATTGCCGCTACCTTGGTGGAAATACCACAGGCGCTAATTTCCGCTACCGCAGGCTAATTCCCGCAAGCCACCTCGCTGGAAACATCACAAGCGAATTCCCGCTACTTGTCCTTGCCGGAAATAACACAGGCTAATTTTTGCTACCTATCAGGAATACCACAAGCTAGTTTACTGGCTACTCTACTGGAACACAAAGACTATCGGCCATTGGCCGCCTCCTTGCCAGAAATAACACGAGCTAGTTCCCGCTACCCTAGGCTAGTTTATTGGCATCCTACTCGAATGCCACTACTACAGGCAAATTGCCGCTACCTTGCCAGAAATACAGCAAACTACCCCCCGCTACCTTTCAGGAATATCATAAGCTAGTTTACCAATTGCCGACACCCTGGCGTGCCACAGACGAATTGCCGCTATTTTACTAGAATAGTACACCGCTACTTTAGAATGCCACGGTGTACGCGCTACCGCAGCCTAGCCAGGCCAGGCTGTTGGACTAAGTGACAACATGCGCTTGCACCACTTGGGGTTAGTTGGGCCAGTTGCGCCACTTGGGACAGTTGGGTTAATAGGCCCAAGGCGTACGCACCACTTGAGTCAGTTGGGTCAAGCTCCCCATGGGCTAGGCCAGGCCAGGCTGATGGATTAATTGACAAGCTGCGCTTGCACCACTTGGGGTCAGTTGGGTCAGTTGCGCCACTTGGGGCAGTTGGGTTAATTTGCCCAATGCGTCGGCACCACTTGGGTCAACCGCCCCGTGGGCAACTGGCCTAGCTGACCCAAGTGGCGCAAACGATTATCGCAGTCCCCCGCTCTTCTGACGCAACTGACCCAACTGACCCCAAGTGGTGCAATCGGTTAAACGTTGTCATTTCCGCCCGCAGTAGGGTATAGGCTGTTCCCTTCGGGTTTCGAACAAGTGAGAAATGCTGAGAGGGACATGCGCCGTGCAGCGGGCGCAAAGAGCTGCAGAGGCAGGACAGACAGTCAGTCACTGCCTCGACCAGCAGAGAGGCGAACGTCAGCTGCATAAGACAACCACCTTCACTGGACTGAGCCCTAGCAAGGAAGCAGGGCAGATGGGATGACCTGGAGAAACCAAGTATTACAGTCGAGGCTCCACCTCCGTGGCGAAAGCTTTGGGCTGACAGGCGGGCGCACTCTACACAGGAATGCGGGACACTGAGCAGCTCCACCTCCGTGGCGAAAGCTTTGGGCTGACAGGCGGGCGCACTCTACACAGGAATGCGGGGCACTGAGCAGCAATCACATGAGCTCGAGCACATTATCGATCGCCACTGTGATGTGGCGACGCCAACTGGGGTGGTGAGATGGTGGGGCTCGGGATGGGGAAGGCGGTACTCCCTTCCAAGCACCTCTCCGCCGCCCCCAAGTCGCAACAAGCCCGTCCATCTGGCCACTGGGACACCCGCTCGCGGGAAACCTGCCCCCCTCCGCCGCCCCACGTCGGTCCGTCGTATGCTCCGAGGGCGCAGGTGGTCCGCCCATCCACCCCCAATGATCCCCCGCCCACAGAAAACACATGATAATTCCCGCGCCTCGTGCGAGAGGTTTCCCGCGACCCTGGCCGTCTCTCCATGGGTCTCGAGCCGCATCTCCCTCCCTCCCCCCCTCCTCCCCCCCCCCGCCTTCCCGTCCTCCCACCGCCTTCCACCCCGTCCCTCCCGTTCTGCCTTCCAGCCTCCCCGCTTTCCCCCACCTACCATTTCAGCCGCCGTTCCCAGTTCCCCAATCTTGCCCCTCACGGGACGCGGCGGAGACGAAACCAACATCGCAACTGTGTGCAACTCCACCAAACCACAACTGCAAGCAACAATAGCAACGCCTGGGCCCCAAAGGTTCCCAATGAGGCCCCAAGTGGCTGGACGAATCAGGGGGGCCCAACAGTGTAGCGCAAAGACCCCCCGACCAAAGAAAGCGCTTGGCGATCGCAACGTACCGTCAGTCTTCCGCCAACGCAACCCCGCCACGCGACCACCCGCAAGCCCGCCTGACCTCGCCTGGGCACTGATGTAATGCGCACCCCCTCCTGTAATCACTTGCACTAACTCACTGTCCATCCGCCCGAAGAACGACCCACCTATTCATACACCCGATGAATGAGGCAGTTCGCGCGCACTAAATGATTACAATTAAAACTCTTTATAAAAGTGAAGACGCGTACCCAACGTTCGTGCCGAACAGTTCAGCGTCCGAAGTGGAGAATCCGGTCATTATACAACGACCTCGAGAAGTCTCCAAGTATGACATCGATTCGCCCCGCGCTCATTTGTGAGCACTGCGGATCGTAACGAATAAAATTTGTCGCCTACATGGGACACATCAGACGCCATTCTGGGAGGCTTGGGCGACCTTGGAACCACTCAGGCCCTCTGGGGCTCTCTTTAGGCGATCCTGGAGCCACTGAGGCCCTCTGGGGACTCTCTTGGAGTCGGTTGGGCGGCCTCGGGGGAAACATTGTATGACCCTGGAGACATCTTGAGAGTATTGGGCTTTCGAGCCTCCAGGACGAATATTCGGGCCCCAATGGGGCCCGATGAAAGATCAATGCTCCGCTGCACAAGGACACCCTACGGAAATCCAGGTCCCAGATCGTGACGGTGGCCCCGTGTTGCAACTGCGTGCTGCAAAACGAACTGCTCGAGGGCGCGACGCACTGCTGGCGAGACGCATCGCCTCTGCGCACGGATCAGCTGCTCCACAGCCCACAACACGGATCCGTGGACAAAACTCGCTCCACAGCACGGATCGCTCCAGCGGCCCGCTGAAAAATGATCGCCCCTGCGCACGGATCAGCTGCTCCACATCACGCTCGGGAGGCACAGCGTGCAACTCCCTGCACGCCCGGCTCGGATGCAAGCCGGCCACCGCCCTGCACAGGCGTGCCCAAGCCTTCGGTGGCAACTCATGGGAGCCTCCCATACCATCCTGTCGGCGCTTGCGAATCGACGCCAGCCGACGCTCATCGACGCTAAATCGGCGCTCATCGACGCTAAATCAGCGCTAGCTCATCGACTCCCAGACGCTCATCGACGCTGATGACGGCATTCAGAGGGCATACCAGGCTTCCATGATTTTCGGGGATCTTCTGATCCGGGTCAATCCAGACCCGGGCCAGTCAGGCCTTGCAAACTCCTGCAAGATCCTGCAAGATCCTGCACCCAAGCCTGGGTCGGGGCGAAAGATCCTGCAAGTCCCTGCGCCCGAGGCACGGGCCAACGCGACCGTGAACCCTGCAGGATCCTGCACCATCGGGCGCTCTGGCGGACCCCCGCTTGCACTGACCCCCGCCGCGAGGCCCCCGAGATTTGCTACCGAACATGTCCAGCTGCACCTCCGCAACCTCGAGCGCGTCCGAGTCCCTGCGCGCCCCCCGCGCTGCCCCGCCGCCGCCCCCGGCAGCGCTCGCCTCGGGCGTCGAAGGCTCCCGGCAGGCCGGGCAGGCGGCGGCGCAGCGGGACCTGCGCTGCAGGACCTCCAAGGCACCGATCAAGGGATCCGCCACCGTGCCGCTGGGCACGGCGTGGGCTGATACGCACAGAGACATGCGGGCACTGTATGACCTCCTTGGAGGCGCGCGTCCGACCCGAATACCCATCTTGTGGCGTATCGTTTCCCGAGCGGTGTGGCCAGAAGGCGCCCGCCACGACGCTTATACTATAAGATTTCTCGGTGCGCGCGTTGCCCCTGGGGGGGCGACGCACATACAGCACAAGTATGTTGGGGTGACGCCGATGGACGTGTCCTCAGGTCCTGGGCCCAAGCCTCTGAGCCTCAGTCCTCACTCCTGAGGAGTCTTTAAGGGGCCCCGACCCCTCGCTTTCGAATCTTCTCTTCTTCGGCCCAAGAGGACCCCAAGGCGAGCCCAGAAGAAACCCTCGCACGGTTGCGGGATGGGCCGAAAGCCGTGAGATCCGCCACCCCCTGTTGGCTTGCCACCAGGGTGCCCGGCGTGCTGAATCCTTTCGCTTTTGGTTTTGGTTCTTTTCCCACAGAACTCGCCCTGGGGCTTCGGCCCGTCCCGCCGGCAACCCGGAAGGGTGCACAAAAGGTGGTTGCAAAAAGTTGTTCGGCTTCAGACGGGCCAAGATGGCCTCCAGGATGGCCAAGATGGCCTAAGATGGCCTCCAAGTTCGCCCAAGATGGTCCAAGATGGCCTCCAATCCAAGAGAGTCCAAAATGCCTCCAAGGTCGCACATGAAACCTCTAAGACGGGCCAAGACGGCCCCAAAGGCCTCCAAGAGGCCTCCAAGACGCCCAATAGGCCTCCACGTGGTCCTCCACGAGGGTCCGAAAAGGCCAAAATCAAGTATTTTCCCTAAGTTTTTGAAAGATTCTGGCTTTTGCTATTTTCCAGCCGTCCGACGGCCCACGACGGCTCAAGAGGGCCGAAAGATCGACCCCAGAGCGCCCAAGAGGCCTCCAAGATGGCCCTATGACGGCCCAAGAGGCCTCCAAGACGGTCCCAAGAGGGCCCCAAGACGGGCCAAAAGGCCTCCAAGACGCCCAAGATTGCCTCCAAGACGGGCACGATAACCTCCAAGACGGACAAGATGACCTCCAAGACGGCCAAGATGCCCGCTAAGACGGCCAAGATGGCCCAATATGGGCCCGAGAGGCTTCCAAGATGGCCTCAGAGGAATCCAAGAGGTTCTCCAGGAAGGCCCGAGGGAGCCAAAATCATTCACTTTCCGATAGTTTTTGAAGGATTTTGGCGTTTCCTCCGTTTTGGTGTTCCGTCCGCCCAAGAGTGCCCAACGAATCCCCCAAATCGTCCCAAAGGCATCCGAGATGGCTCCAGAACGGTCCAAGAGGCCCCCAAGCCAGCCCCAAGAGGGTCCCAAGACGGCCCAAGAGGCCTCCAAAACGCCCAAGATGGCCTCCAAGATGCCTCAAGACGGCCAAGATGAGCTCCAAGACGACCAAGATGGCATCCAAGACGGCAGAAATATCCCCAAGAGAGCCGAAGGTGGCGCAAGAGGCGCCCAAGATGCCTCCAAGACAACCCAAGAGGCCTCCAAGATGTCCTCTAGGAAGGCCCGAAGAGGCCAAAACCATTGATTCCCCAATCAGAGCTTGCCTCTGTAGGGGTCCTAGCGGATTCATTCCCCAATCAGAGCTTGCCTCTGTAGGGTCCTAGCGGATTTAAGGGTAGGTGAGGTTTGCCGCCGATTCGGTGCCCGGGTGCCAAGGTGCCAGGGTGCCCGGGTGCCTGGGTGCCCGGGTTCGCCGCCGCCGGGCCCGGGTGCCCGGGTGCCCGGGTGCCCAGGTTCGCCGCCGATTCGGTGGCCGGGCCCGGGTGCCCGGATGCCCGGGTGTGCAGGTGCGTGGGTGACGGGTGCCCGGTGCCCTGGTGGGTGCCCGGGTGCCGGGTGCCGGGTGCCCGGGTGCCCGGTGCCCAGTAGCCCTAGCCTTATTGCCCTATAGCCCTATATCCCTATAGCCCTATATATAACCCATATAATTAGCCATATAGCCCATATGGCGCCCAAGAGCCCATATAGCCCTGTAGCCCTATAGCCCTACAGCCCTAAAAAGATTGTGACTGGGGCTTTTCTCTGGTATCATAGCCCTGGCCGGGCCCGGGTGCCCGGATGCCCGGGTGCCCGGGTGCCCGGGTGACGGGTGCCCCGTGCCCAGGTGGGTACCCGGGTGCTGGGTGCCGGCCGGCACCCGGGTGCCCGGGTGCCCGGTGCCCTTATAGCCCTATCCCTATCGCTTATAGCCCTATAACCCATATAGCCCAAAGAGCCCACATAGCCCTGTAGCCCTAGCCCTAAAAAGATTATGATTGGGTTTTTCTCTTTGGGTTAAGTTTGCCGCCGATTTTCGCCGCACGCCCGGGTGCCCGGGTGCCCGGGGGTGCCCGGGTGCCCGGGTGCCCGGGTGCCTGGGTGCCCAGGTGCCCGGGTGCCCGGGTGCCCGGGTGCCCGTGTGCCCGTGTGCCCGGGTGCCCAGGTGCCCGGATGCCCAGGTGCCCGGGTGCCCAGGTGCCCGGTAGCTCTATATAGCCCTATAGCCCTATAGCCCTGTAGCCCTATAGCCCTAATAGCCCTATAGCCTTATAGCCTTATAGCCCTATAGCCCTATAGCCATACAGCCCCATAACCATATAGCCCAATAGCCCTATAGCCCTATGGCCCTGTAGCCCTATAGCCCCATAGCCTTCTAGCCCTATAGCCTTATAGCCCCATAGCCCTAAAAACGATTATGATTGTTTTTTTTCTCTGGTATCATTGTCCTTGGGTGTTTGAAGGATTTTGGCATTAGATCCTTTTCGGCTCTCCGACGGCCCAAGACGGCCCAAGAGGCCCCCAGCATCGCCCCAAGAGCGCCCAAGAGGCCTTCAAGATGGCCCAATGACAAGCCAAGAGGCCCCCGAGAGGAACCCAACACAAGACCCCAAGACGGCCCAAGAGGCCCCCAAGACGCCCAAGATGGCCTCCAAGATGCCTCCAAGAAGGCCAAGAAGGCCTCCAAGACGGCCCCAGATGGCCTGAAGATGGCCTTAGACTGCCCAACAGGGCCGCCAGAGGCCTCCAAGACGGCCCAAGACCCCTCTAAGACGTCCTCCAGGAGGCCCGAAAGCTCGGAAACCACCTGGTCCGATAGCTCGCCCGACTCCGTATTCCCCGAAGGCTTTCGGAACCCACTCGAGGAACGCGTGGCCCGATAGCTTGGCCAAGCTCAAACCCAACTTTCGGCCTTGCAGGCGCTTCCAAAAAGGCAGGGGGCGGCGGTGATTCGCCGTAGGCGTCTTCGATACATGGCGACGCAGATTGAAACGAAAAGACTGTTTACGAACGTGAAGTCTCCGCCGAAACGGACAAGCGTCAGACGAAGCAGAGGCATCTGGAGCAGTGACACGCATGCTGCAAAAAGCTGTCCACCGCCGGCCAACTTTCCATAGTTGGAAAATCCGAAAACCGCTCCGACATAAGAAAAAAAAACAGCCCAAACGCTCACACGACTTATTGAATAAGCGAACGCGAACACAAGCTGCATGACATACAACTGGGACATCAGGCATAGAGGGCAACACAACAGCAAAGTGTTCGTGAAGATCAGGACTCTGACTGTGCCGCACGTGTCGATGGCATGTCCGATTAGTGGTGTGACCGCCCAAGCGAAGGAGAAGACCACGTTGAATACGAGAACAAGTTTTGCAGAGTCGATACCCATCAGCTGAAACTGAACTCCGAGACTCTGCAGACCGAACTGCGCCTGAAGAGCAGCTAGAGCAAAGTAGGTAACCATGACTAGGTACTCTGGCGACAGCACTTGTTCTCGAAAGCACCTTTCTTTGAGGACTGGTCGTTCAAGATTGTGCTCCACAGAGAGCACTGGCCTCGACTTGTTCGAGCGCTCCTTGGCAACGCCGAAAGGGGCCAAATGACGAGACAGATGCCAGACACAATGAACAGTACGACTGCGTATCCGAGGAACAGTGCCTGCTTCGACACCTAGGCGACGATAAAAAACGGGTCTCACACGAGACGACGCAGCGACCCCACGCGGTGGCCTACTCAGGCCGCGGGGCAGAAACGCTGCAACATTGGAAGCGAGGGCGCTCACGTGCGACCCTACGCGGGACGCTCACGCGCTCAATGTCGGCGAGGAGGAACCCGCTTTCCCTCGTCGATCTCACCTGTGCAAGTCGGTGCACAGTCTCCATGATGAGGAAGACGCCGGAGGCCAGCTGAAAAGCTCCGCTCAAGCTCGCCATGACCAGTGAGCGGTTCTTGGGAAACAAGGCCGACGTCGACTGCAGGCAGAGCAGCACTCCACCTCCGCCAAGACCGATGAGTGACAAACCAGCTAGCAAGCCGGTCTCAGATTTCGTCAGTCCGAATACTGCAGCTCCGATTCCGCAAATCGCAACGGTACCAGCTGAAGTGCGGCGTGGCCCAAGACAATGGGAGGTCACCATCGTGTACACCAGCATGGTCGCACCGGCTGGCACAAGGGAAAGCGGTCTGGTCCTGGGGACCTGGGCATTCCCAGGCACCAACTTTTCATCCCGAGCAGTTGTTGGCAGTCCCGGGGCTGGGGAAAGGAGCCCCGAAAGGCTTCCAACGTGGAACAACAACTTTGGGCCTCTTTTACTCAGGACCCCTGTTCTCAATTCCCCAATCAGTGCTTGCATTGAAGGGGTCCTAGCGGAGATTGAAGGATTTGGCGAAATTCCAAGCCGATTTCGGTGGGCGGCCGGATTCCCGGGTTCCCCGTTCTGAGCCGATTTCGGTGGGCGGTTGGATTCCCGGGTTCCTGGGTTCTTGGTCGATTTTCTTAACGACCGGTCTAACCATCGATCTCATTATCAACCTTTCTATCGATCTCACCATCGATCTCACAATCGATATCACTATCGGTATCACAAGCGATCTCACCATAGATCGCACGAGCGATCTCACGATCGATCTCACTGTCGATCGCATTGAATTCACTTCACTTTCGGTCTCACCATCGACCTTGCAAAAGTCCCCACTATCGATTACGCTATCGATCTCACTATCGATCCCAACATCCATACTCCTACCTTTCAAACTATCCACTTCATTTTTTATGGTGTAATGTTTTTAGCATGGATGCTCTGCTGGGGAGGACGGGGGGAACGAGGAGAGAAGAGGAGCACCCGTCGGTTAGAAGAAGTTAGATTGGGCGTCCGTCCGCCCCCTGAAGAGGAAGGAGAAGGAAACAGCACTCGATGACTGAAGTAGGAGGGCGCCTACTCCTCCTTCTCCTCCTCCTCTTCCTCCTTCTCCTTCTCCTGCTCCTCCTCCTTCTCCTCCTCCTCCTCCATTCCTTGTCCTTGCAAGTAACTGCTCTCTTTCGCACCCCGAGGCCAGTCGAAAGGGCGGGCTGGGCGTTTCGTCTGCGACTTCCTCACCACTTCTGGCCGTGAAGCTTAAACATTGGCAGGAGCTTCACGAATTGAGGGCGGGTTCGTTTCAAAACGTGACTCTCGCCTTAGCGGCGCGCGCATTCGGTTCAAACATTTGCCAGAGCTTCACGGATTGAGGGCGTGTGGTTTTCAAAATGTGGCTCTCGCCTTAGAGGCGCGCGTGTTCATTTAAATTGCAAGAACTTCGCGGATTGAGGGCGGATGGTTCTCAAAATGTAGCTGTCGCCATGGCGCCGCGCGCACTCGTTTTAAACGATGGCAAGAGCTTCGCTAATTGAGGGCGGGTCGTTTTCAAAATGTGGCTCTCGCCTTGGCAACGCGCATATTCGTGCTCTAAGGTGGCAGGTGAGGGCGGTTCCTTCCCAACATGTGGCTCTCGCCTTAGCGCCGCGCGCTCGTCTTAAACATCCGCAAGAGTTTCCAGGATTTCAATGGTCAATGTACCAGAAATTTTGTTTGGGAAGGACTCAGGATTGCGAGGGCGCAACAGTTACGCTGATTCGCGGTGTTGAGATCCCAAGAACGGCGTTCTGGCGCGATTCTGGATCGTCAGGACGCAACAGTCCAGTTGATTCGTGGCGTTGTCCCGAGAAGGCTTGTCTGTTGCCACGCTTCAGGGTCTTCACACGGTTCTCCTAACGAGGCAATCCCCTCAATGGGAATGAGCCCTGTATGGGGCCTATGAGCCGGGAGCTTGGGAGGAGGGTCGATTCTCATTTCGTTGCTGAGCCTTGGGCTTACTCTGGCCCCCGTCCTCCTCTCTCTTCTCTCCTCTCTCCTCTCCCCTCTCCCCCTCCTCTCTCCTCCCTCCTCTGTCCTCTCTGCTCTCTCCTCGCGCCTCTCTCCTCTCTCCTCTCTCCCCGCTCCTCGCTCTTCTCTCCTCTCTCCTCTCTCCTCCCTCCTACCTCCTCCCTTCTCTCTCCTCTCTCCTCTCTCCCCGCTCCTCTCTCCTCTCTCCTCTCTCTCCCCTCTCCTCTCTCCTCTCTCCTCTCTCATCTCTTGTCTCTTCTATATTTACCCTCACCTCTTCCTCCTCCACCTCCTCCTCCGCCTGCACGTCCTCCTCCTTTCTCTCCTCCTCCTCTTCCTCCTCCATCTTCTCTTGTTCATAATGCTAATAGTTGTTCTCTTCTTCTTCGTCATCTTCCTCCTCCTCCTCCTCCTCCTCCTATCTCCTCTCCCGGCTCTCCTCTCTCTCCTCCCTTCTCTCTCCTCTCTCCTCTCTCCTCCTCTCTCTTGTCTCCTCTCTCCTCTCTCCCCCTCCTCTCTCCTCTCTCCTCTCTCCTCTCGCCTCTCTCCCCACCCCTCTTTCCTCTCTCCTCTCTCATCTCTCCTCTCTTCTCTCGCCTCTCTCCCTCTCCTCTCTCCCCGCTCCTCTCTCCCTGATCCTGTCTCCTCGCTCCTCTTTCCTCTCTCCTCTCTCCTTTTTCTTCTCGCGTGTCTCCTCTCTCCCCTCTCCCCTCTCCTCTCTCCTCTCTCCTCGCTCCTCTCTTCTCTCTGCTCCTTTCTCTCTCCTCTCTCCTCTCTCCTCTCTCCTCTCTCCTCGCTCCGCTCTACTCGTTCCTCTCTCCTTTCTCCTCGCTCCTCCCTTCTCTCTCCTCTCTCCGCGCTCTTCTCTCCTCTCTCTGCCGTCTCCCCTCTCATCTCACCTGTGTCCTCTCTCCTCTCCCCTCTCTTTCTCTTCGCTCTCTCCCCCCTCCTCTTCCCCTCCTCCTCTTTGCGCACGTCTACCTCCTCCTCCTCATCTTCCTGTTTTTCTTTCATATTCGCATTCGTATGTTTCTGATTCGTCGTCGTAGAAGTATGATTACTATTACTACTATTATACTACAACTATTATTATCATCGTTCGCCTTTGCATTCGTATTCGTTTTCTTATTCGTGTGATGATTACTATGATCCAGTAGCAACTATTATTGTTCGTACTTTTGACATTGAGCGATCAAGGAGCCCTCTCCAAGGGCGAGCTACGTGATGAACAAGTTCAGGACAATGTACAACGCGTAGAAGCACCCGCGCGTGAACATCACTTTCACGAGGAAAACCTCCACCGAATACTGAAACACAAGCCACAATGCCATTCAACGCGAATTGCCGCCAACAGCCACGAGGAAGCACGACTGCGTGATCGTGGAAGACAGCTTCGCCCTTGACGGGTCCGTACGGCGGGCTGCCCCCGCAACGGCTTCGTCCCATGCCCACGAAAAGAAATATGCCAAGGAAGACGAGCTTCAACCAAGCCAGAAGCGGAATACCGAATAATAGATGCCACCGCCAGCATTCACAAAAGTGAAAGACCCTCAGAACTCGAAATCACTGAGCGGATCGTCGTCGCCGTCCGGACCGAAGAACAACTGCGACTGAGAAAGCCAATCCACACCAGCCGACGCCGACAATG
>CAUYUJ010018926.1:514338-532744 GCA_963575745.1 Prorocentrum cordatum
TTCGTTTTGCTTTCGTTCTCCTTCGTTCTGTCCTCGTTGGAGCGAGGCGGTAAAACCGAGCGAGAGGGCGACGGAATGATCGACGCATCCCGTGGCTCGACCAAAACAAGGCTCGAGCTGAGCGGTGCTCTTCGGCTTCGTGTCGTTCTCGTTCTCCTCCGCTCTGCACTCGTTCTCTGCCTCTGCTGCGAGACGAGCTCAGAACGAAGACGGCCCACGCCATCGCCAAACACCGTCAACCTCGAGCCCTGGACGAAAAATCGGACCGGTCTTCGTGGTTACCATTCTTCGGGAGCGGCCAAGAGGGGGCCGCGGCATGTGCGCGGCCCAGGGGGGGGCCAGGGACGTAATGAAATAAGACGAGGCGCCATGAAATCTGAGGAAATATCATGGCCCACGCCATGATATCCACCCCCTCTAGTCAGCACCCCCCTCTTGGCCGCCCCCGACTTTCAGGGCCTCTGGAGGGGGCCCGGCTTCGGGCCGGGGCACCGCCGAAAACGGCTCGAAGATAAGAGGTTGAGCCTGGGGGAAGTGGTCGAAGAGGCCCCGGCGCCCACGCCTCGAGAATGTCGAAGGGGAGGGCCGGGAAGGAGAAGGAGGAAGGGGGGGAAAGGAGAAGGGATGAGCGGGACGAGAAGCAGACGAACCACGAGGTGAAAAAGAGAGAGAGAGAGTGAGAGAGAGAGAGACAGAGGGGACAGAGAGAGAGAGAGAGAGAGAGAGAGACAGAGACAGAGACAGAGAGCGCAGCAACATGAGAGAGACAGTGGGAGAGAGAGAGAGAGAAAGAACTCAAACAAACACAGAGGAGAGAGAGAGAGAGAGACAGGGATACGTGTGTATATATATATATATATATATATATATATATATATATAGATACATATGTATATGTATATATACTAGAACCACGCGCGCGCTACGCGCGCGCTTAGGTTCTAACTTCGTCCGGGGCAACGGCCAAACAACGGACGAGGAGGTTGAAGGCTGACTGCAATTCGGTTATTCGTCGAATTTCGTCGTCGTGGTTCGAACAGCTTCTGGGCGCTCCTCACCCCCGGGCGGCCCGAGGCGGCCGCTAACGACACCTCTTCCTCGTCCTCCTCTTTCCCCCTGCTCTCCTCCTCTCCTCCTACTCTTCCTCCTCCCCCATCGCCCCCTCCTTCTCCCCCTTCCTCCTCCTCCGCCCCCTTCCTCCCCTCCTCCTCCTTTCCCTCCCTCCTCCTCTCCTCACTTCCTTCATTCCGATGGATTCCTTACTCCTTCGCCTCTAATTTTTCCTCCTCTAACTCCTCCTCCTCTTTTAACTTCTCCCCTCCACCACCTCATCTCCTCCTATCTTCCCCCTCCTCATCATCATTCATCATCATCAACCACCACCAATCATCATCACATCACATCATCATCTTCATCATGTACCTCCTCCTCCTCCTCCTCCTCCTCTCCTCTCCTCCTCCTCGTCCTCCTCGTCCTCCTCCCCCTCCTCCTCCTCCTCCTCCTCCCCCTCCTCTCATTCGTCCTTCTCCTGCTCCTTCTCCTCCTCCTGTTCAGACTACATGGCTCGCCAAACGGCACTGCGACGCCGCGCAAGCCTTGGGCCACATCGGATAAAGGGAACGCTCGGGGGCGGCCTCCCTCTTCCGTTTCCTCCTCCTTTTTTCCTCTTCCTCCACATCCTCCTCCCATCCTCCTGCTCCTCCTCCTCCGCCCCCTCCTCCTCCTCTTCCTCGTCCTTCTCCTCCTCTACTTCCCACTCCTCTTCCCCCTCATCGTCCTCTCCTCTCTTCCCTCCTCTCTCCCACATCCATCATAAATCATATAATCATCATCATTCATCATCATCATCGTCATCATCGTCTCATCATATCATCGTCATCAGTATCATCATCATCGCACATCTCATCCCTCTTCCCTCCTCCTCCCCGCCCCCGTCCCTTTTTTTTTTCTCTCTTCTCTCTCTATCTCTCTTCTGTTTTTCTTCTCTTCTTCTCTTTCTCTTTCTCTTTCTCTTCTCTCTCTTCCTCTTTTCTCTCTCTCTCTGCTCTCTCTCTCTCTCTCTCTCTCTCTCTCTCTCTCTCTCTCTCTCTCTCTCAGCCCTCTCTCTGTCTCTCCCTCTCTTTCCCTCCCTCTCTCTCTCTCTCTGCCTCTCTCTCTGCCTCTCTCTCTCTGCCTCTCTCTCCGTAGCCATTTTGGCTCAAGAGTGCCCTGCACTCAGACCGCAGCCGCGACGCGAAGCGCCCCGCCTCGGAGCCAGACTCCCAGGCCTCGCGAGACCTGAGGGGTCCCAGCAGGACCCTACTGATTCGCGTCACCTCTCCCCTCCAGAGCGCCCGCAGCAATGGCCCCCAGTAAGCCGGAGCGCCGTCGCTCTTCCAAGCAGCCCCCGAGCTCACGTCCTGCTGCTGAAGGGTCTCTCCTCCAACGCAAGCAGGACTGCATCGCAGCTTTCAAGCAAGCGGGGTCTGACCGCCCCACGGCCGCATACAGCGGGCTTGCCGAGCTGAACGCGGATGAGCTCCAGGCCACGTACGACATGCACAAGACCAACACGAAGAAGCTCGGCAGTGCCTTGATCCGCATGTGCGCCGCCAACCAGATCAGCTACACGCTGGATCACCACCAGCGCAGCAAGCCTAAGCGCATTGGCGGTGACACATCACACCCACCAGCTGGGTCCGCACGTCTTCAGGCTGCGGACACCCAATTCATTGCCTTGGACCCGGCCTTTTGGAAGGTCCAGTCCTCGCCGAACCCACATCACCTGACGACGGCAAGACGTGCAAGCCCAGTATCAGCCTCCACGACTACGAGAGCGGTGAACGGCTGCTGCAACACCACCTCGAGCAGGGTAAGCGTACCACGGGTCAGCTTGCGATTGCTGTCATGGGCCAAAAAAACGATAACTACGTCGGTACCGAGCTCGCCGTCCCCGTGCTGAAGCGTCACCCCAAGGCGCCCAAAGTGGTCCACGCGCACGTCCCCGTGACCGTGTACCAGCTGGGCACCAAGGAAGTCGCCTGCACGGAAAAAGTAGCCGTCGCCACCATCGACCCTGCCGACCACGTATGATGGATTCGGGCGACCATACATGAAACCGAGGCCATCGCCGCAGTCCCCTCCATGCATCAGGCCTTCGAGGACCAGTTCTCGGGAGGTGCCCCCGTGAACGGTGGTCCACGCGCCAAGGGTCCTTTCCGAGGGGACTCCGCTCCACAGGACAAGGCGCGCCAAAACCAAAAGCACAGGGAGTCCAAGAAAGACGCTCGCCGCCAGGAGCTCCATAGTCAGCTCCAGGACACCTTCAAGGCCCTCTTCCACGGCAACTTTAAAGCCGTCACCATCCTCGAACCCTGCAAAAGCCTAGGCAGGTTTGGATCGGGCGTCGGAAAGAGGTCCCTGGCTGCCACCTTTGGCGTCAGTCTTCAAGCGGTCGACAAGGTCTTGGCGGGTTCAGGGCAACTCGGCGCCACCTACGACCTCAGCAACGTAGGTGCAGACGAGCCCACTGCAGACAAGTACCAGACCGTGTGGTTCCCTGAGGACCAGCACATCACGATGGCAGATGCGTTCCAGAAGTCGGTGGATTTCAAGGCCCTGGGAGTCGTCAGGCACGGCAAGTCAGGCTTATTGGGGATCCGTGTTTCACGAGGGTCAGACGCCGCCAAGGCTGCTGCCGTCAGCATCCGCGGCTGCGAAGCCACCCTCGCCAAGACGCGCTACCGCGTCACTGGCATTGCGGCACGCCACGCCACGCTGACCCAGCTCGCCAAGACTCTCACGGGCCCGTCCGTTAAATGGGACTGTGAGGTCTACCACACCGCTTGGGACCCAGCCACTTCGGCTCAGTTTGCCTTAGTGCGCGCCCATCGTCCCCCACTCACATATACGGTACAGGTCGCAGGGTGCCCCATCCCGTGGGGCATCACCGAGGCCCCGCTGGCTGAGGTGGTGCCGAAGCGGGACAACGTTACCATCGTCACGCCTACCACCATCACAGAGCCTGTGACGCCGCCAGCCCGTGGTGGCGGCTTCAGCCCCGCCACTGGCACACTCCTCACCAAAGCGGCCCAGAGCCCTTACCTCCACGACCTCATGACTGCCACGCCCAAGGGCAAGGGCGTCGCACCGCTCCTGATCCCCAAGGAGGAGCCTTTAGCCAAGCGCCACCGATCCTCCAGTGGGAAACGCGACGCCACGCCGCACGCAAGAGCACACGGCGCCCCAGGCCGCAGCTCCTCTGCACCCCCGCACGGCACGGACGGAGCTGCCGAGCAGACGGCCGTCCAAGGATCAGGTGGTCATGACCCGCAGCTTGGCACGGTGGCGGCTGAAGGTGGGGGCCACACCGAAGGGGACGCTGCCACAGCCGCCGAAGTACCAGGCGACGCTGACGACGTCGAGATCCTCTCATCAGGTGATGAATACAGCATGGCTTCCCACGAACTCAACACCTTCGGCGAACGCTTCGCATCGGCCCCTAAACTGCCAGATGCCGCCACGACCCGCATCCAACACATGGAACAACAGCACGAGATGCTTGCCAACACGGTGGATAACATGCAGGTTCAGCTTGCGGGCGTTCTCTCCTCCCAGGCCACACTCACGGAGCACGTCTCAGGTTTGGAACGGGGGCTTGCCACCGTCGTCACCCAGCAACAGACGGCAACCGCCGAAGCCGCTGCACTGCGTGGCGACATCCAGGCCCTCCTCGGGCACCTCACGGGGGGCACCATTCACCTGCCACAGGTGGCCACTCTCGAAACTAAGAAGGAGGAAGCTGCATCAGTTGCCGATCCCGTGGTTGTCTGCGGGTGGATCGACCAGCCAGGCCAGGTCACCCCAGGGACGGGGCCCCCAGGGGCTGACAAAGGCAAAGACAAGGGTCGGGTCACCCAGGAACCCTATTGAAGGTGCCTCAGAGAGCCTGCCTCAGCCCTCCGAGGAAGCGCCTTCAGAGGCATCTCTCCCCTCTTCGCGTCGTATTTCTTTCTTGTCATATCATGTCAGTTTTGGCAGCAGCACGCGCAAGCTATCTGGTGTAGGGACACCCGTCATCTTGCAGGGGGCGTGATTGTTGCAATGTACATGAGCATGCAGGGGTATCTGAGGATGCGTGCTGACATGCAGCTTTTGGCTCATCGCTCGCGCCGCCCGCCAGGCCTCGCCATCCTGTGGCGCCTTGCCTGCAGCCTGGCCCTCCCCTCGCTCGCTGGAGCACACCCGTCTTCAGGCGGTGCGCCCCAGCATGGAGGTGTGGTTTTCCTGCGACATGCTGAACGTGGGACTCTTTTCTACCTTTACGATGACAGCATCTACAAGTACGATCACCGCGCCATTTTGGACCCGATCGTGAACAGCACCGCCGCCGCGGGTCCGTGCGGCAACGGACCGCTGGGCGCCATCGTGAGCGCATGCACGCCCTTGTCAACTACGACACATGCATCGAAATCCACCCCCAGCGTGGCCTCGACCGTGGTGCAGCAGATCCTTGACGGGGACGTTGATACAGGCCAGGCACGCAGTGGCGGCTTCAGCCCCGCTGTCGTGCCCCGCTATAGCCCACGGGTCTCACCACCCCCCTGTGCGCTAGGGGCGAACCCGAGGAGGACCCCGCTTTCTGGCACCTGATGATGATCCGCGCCCGGCTCATACCGTGCGCTGCGGCGTGGGCACCAGGTGAGGACCACCAGGACGTGTTCTGGGCATGGCTCGAGGACTGCGTCCCGTACATCCCGGCGACGCTTCATCTGCCACAGTACGATCACCTCTTCCAGGAGGACTCTGAGGACACAACCGACGCCCTGCGCCAGCTCACCGCGTTCGACATGTGCGAGGACATCTGGTATAGAGCGGGCCCCGACAGACAGCGCACAAACCGCAACCTCACTCGTATCCAGGGCAGCCGCGAGTATTCCACCCGCTACTTTGGCCTACTTCTGGAATACCAGGGTGCTCGTGCCCAGCTTGTCGGCCCTGAAGCTTTCACGGCAACTTTGCCGCCATACCTCTCACGGGCCCACGCCTTACTACCAAGAGGCCTTCCCCCACCCGACCAAGACGCCCTGGCGTACCTCGCTGATGCGATCCTGCACACCCGACAGACATGCAGCCGCTTGTCGAGGCGGAGCTCGCCGCGGCACCGATGGAACCGCTTAACCCACCACCGCCAGCTGGCCTCGCCCAGCACGCCACGGGTGATCAGGCCGCAGACGACCCCGTATCATGGCTGCTCCAGCACATCGCGGCCAGCGACATCAGCGACACACCCCTGGACTCGTTTCACGCGTCGGACGATATCAGCAACATATCCCTGGGCTCGGTCCACGTGGACGATAGCCAGGACGACATGGAAACCCAGGATCGCGACGGCACGACACCACCAGGCGACACGGCCCAGCGTGACCGTGACAGTGAACCCCACCTAGGGCACACCTCGTCGCACAGCAGTCCGCCCAACAACTCGGCCCAGGCCGACCCCTGCGCACAGCTCAACGACGCTGAAGGCGCCACTGCCGCCGACGCGACAAGCCATGCCACTGCATCGCCAGCTCATGCCAGCTTGCGCAGTGGCGGCTTCAGCCCCGCTGCAGCACTGGCTGGACCTGGACATCCCCAGACCGCAGGTGGCAGCACCACGCCCCGCACCCTTGTCTGCCGTGTTAACGGGACTGACTCCAACCCCAGTGTCATTGACCACTGGCAGGCCGACATCGACAACGACCCCATCGATGACGAGTACCCAGATGCCAGCGGTTCCCACGAGCCCCAGCACAGCGCAGCGGCATCACGACATTGTGGTTGCCTCATCTGCCTCTTTGTGGCCACGTACGCCATCGTGATAGCAATGCCGTACAAGGACCAGATCGATGGGTACTTGCCGACACCGAGCCGAGACCCAGCTACCGACAACGACGACGACGTGAAGCGGCGGCACCAGGCCCATCTGTGCCCACCACATCCCGACGCACAACGACATACAACGTCACGTCCGCATTGTGGGCCACTCTCAAGTGGACCAGCGTCAAACTCAGAGAAAGCGTCTCGGGCGGAGCCAGCGCAGTCGGGGTCGGCCTCGGGGGTGTCCTGAAATGGGCCAGCGGCAAACTCGGGGCTATTGCCACGGGCGGAGTTGTGTGCGGTCTTCTACTCGTCGGCGCCAAACTCCTTGCCCAAGGAGCCGTCGGACACGTAGGAGCCCGCATCTGTGCGCGGGCCCTGGACTCATCCACAGCCCAGTGGTGCCTCCGCTGTTGCCAACCGAGCAGGAGGCCGCGTGATGAGGCCACATACAAAATGCCGTGCACGCTTGCCGACGAACACGACGACCAGCACGTGCACGCACTCCGACATCCGCTGCTGCAGGAACACTACGCCGCAGCAATTGCCGCCGCAGTCGCCGATGTCACCACCGCCACCACCGCCGCCATCGTCGAAGTCACTGCCGCCGTATCGCGAGCCTCGTCTGTCACACCAAGATCGACCAGCCCGTCTCCGCGAGACGGCTCCAAAAGCGGCGCGGCATACGGTAACCTACCGACTAACGAGGATGCCACAGCACACGGCAGCGACACCGAGGCAAGGGAAACACGTGAGTGCACCCACGTTAGCCCGTGGTCCATCTTCCGACATGCTGATGCTCGTGGTTCCTCTCCCGACGCGGACACCCAACCACCGCGACTGCGAGCGCGCTATGCATCACCCGCCAGGCCCCAGGCGCCTTCAGGCCCTGGTATGCCTTACACAGCCCTCAAGCCACCGACACGCAACTTACGCAACACTATCCAGCGCGACCCAGCGGTCCCCGTGCCGCCGGCGAGCATCCTCAACGCCCTGTACCAAAACGGCTTTGCGCTTGGTAACAGTGGCGTGTCTACAGAGGACATCAAAGATGCTCTGCGACTCCACGACCATCCTCGATTTACCCATGATCTAACACTCCAAGCGCTGGGGCCGTGGACTGACATCATGCAGAGGCCCCCGAACCGCCTCACTTGGGTGCTGGAAGACTCGGGCGGGAACTCAGGCGAGACAATCTTCCCTTACCTCACGTGGGACCTCCGCCAACCCACCACCGACGCGCCCACTGTCTTCTGGCATGGGACCCGCGGCGACCTTGCGGCCCGTCTTGCTGCCAGCGGAGGGCACCTCTTGCCAGGTCCCCGCCGTGAAGCGTAGGGTCGAACTGGCACCAACGTTGGCCGCACGTACGTGAGCGTGCACCCTTCGCTGGCCGCGTGGTACGCAATGCCGCCCCACCCGCCCTACAGTCTCGAAGACGACACCCTCGCGTGGGGACCCATCGCACTCTGGATGTGCGAGGCCACCCAACACCGCGCGGGGAAAACAGGCACAACTTCGTGAAAGGGGAGGCCCACGGAGCGCGCCTCATTTACCCTCGGGTCCTGAGCCTCCTCATCCGCATGGACTGGTGCGCCCCCACAGAAGCTGCTTCCAGGTGCCGTGCCCTACCACACGCCTATGGCATGGGCGACTGTGCGCACGCCCTTCACATCGCTGGCTACGAACATCCAGATCTCCGTGAGGCGGCTGAAGCTCACGACCAGGAAGCTAGCACCAGGCGCAGACCAGTCATCGCGGCAGCGTGGCCACCGCCGCAGGCACTATACTCGCCAGAGGCAGCGCGAGCATGGGCCAAACAGCACTACGACACTGAAGCAGCCACCAGGGACGACCCTAACCAGCCCCGCCCACGCGTCTCGCTTCGCAAGCTCCAGCTGGACCCGAAACCACTCATCGACCTGGTGTACACTGGCTTGCAAGCCGCCCCCGTGCGGGGGCATCCCGACGCACGCGAGTCGCGCCCCAGCGGCTCCAGCCCTGGGGCCGCGTCTGGCCCACCGCGCACCCACAAGTCAGGCACAGCCCTGGCGCACAGTCCAGACCGCTCATCGACGACATCAGGAGCCGACGAACGCCGTACGCCTTCCCTCATCAGTGCGGCCGCCGCCCTCGCCCGAGGCCACGCCCGCCCACGGCGATCCGCCGCTCGTTCGTCACGACAGAGTGGCGGAAACTCCACCTCAGACAACAGTGGCATCGAGACGTGGGGGCACATTGAGACGGAAGAGGAGCCGACTGCCTACCACGTCCTCGCCTACCACGTCCGTGATGTGCGGGCCCGTGTCAATGCCCCTGGCATCGAGGTCTGGCTTGACCCTGGTGATCACCACGACGGCGCCTACTTACCGTGGGGGACGACAGTCATGGGCCATCGCGTCATTAACCCTGCGGTGGCGGGGCGGGACGGCTGGGTCATCCTCCACCACGACCACGGCGACACCTCTACTAAGCTCTGGGCACCGACCCAAGTCCACGTCAAAGCGGACGACACCTGGCGCACGGTCATGGTACCAGCGGACATGGGGCCCCAGTGGATCGAGTGCCATGCCGAGGACGCTCGCCTCCCCGCCGAGGTTGTCCGCACTACAGGCCAATCCTGGTTTGCTGACGTCTGGCCCTTGTGGGATCGCCCTCGACCCCACCCAGACGACCCAGGCACAATCGAGCATGCGCTCCCGCCTCTACCAGGACGCTGGTCTTGCCTACAGTGTCGATTCCAATGCTGTCAGTACTGTGCGGCTCGCCGCAACACGCAGCTCGGCACCTCGGGCCAACCAACGTGCCCAGACTGTGCCCGCAGCGGACTGCGTACACTTATGGACTGGTCCACCGACTACTCTTGCAACAGTTGGACGTGTGCATACAGCACCGACAACAGGGACTCCGACACATGCTGCCTGTCCAGCAGGTGCCCCCATCCCCCCAGTCCACACAGCCTGATCGACGTCCGTGCCACAGGGATGCCGCCGCACATCCTTGCCCGCCAATACGGCAACGCGCCAGCCCACCACGACCTCAAGGAACCCCCCCGAGCGCCTTCAGGCCCCGGGGGGGAACCTCCTCAACCAGGCCAAGCAGGTTACCAGGGTCAATGGTACTTCCCACCGAGGCCGCGGCGCGTCCCCAGGCAGGGACTGCCTGACGGCACGAGGCGGCCACCTGGGTTCACAGGAACGGGGGTGCCCGAAGAACCGTCCCCCGACCAACCTCTCTGGAGGGAAGGCTACGTGCTCTTCGGCCCCCACCAGGCCCTCAAGGAGGAATTCACCTTCAACAAGACGGTCCGCCGACCCTACTCCCTAGCCATCACCAACATGTACAGGGACCGTGTCACGGTCAGGACCGTCTTCGAGTCGATCGCCGAGCGCATCCACACTACCCGCACCCGCTGGCGAGATGTGGTACTGTACTGGGACGCCGAGGGTGGTCCTGGGCCTCAAGCTCTCGACTATGACATGCGACTCTGCGACGCCATGGTGAGCCGTGCCACGACCGAAGCCGAGCTAAACCACGACCGCAGCAACCGTGATAGTTTCTGCCTCTATGGACCAGCGCACCAGCGAGCTGTAAACATCACGGCGATCTCCGAGCCGCAGAACATCGACTACATGGAGCATGTGCGGCGATACTCACCCGTAGGGGAGACCTACCCAGACCACGCCTTCGAGCACGTCTATCGGGGCTGGCAGCGGCCCGACGTGCCCACATCCTCCCCGACACCCGCCCCCTCTCGAGAGCCGACTGGCAGCGATATCAACAGCACCAGCAGCGCATTCAGCAGCGCGACCAACGCGACGCAGGACAGCCGAGCACGCCACGCTACCGCTCTCCCGCGCGAGTCCCGACAGGCGGCAGCACGGCCTACGGCGGGGTTGCCGCCTATTACCGTGGCCCTATTGGCGCCAGGCCCGCGGCGGCTGGAGCAGCCGCCTCCAGCTACGGCCACGCCCCCCACGCCAAGGTACACCCAGCGGTCATCGGCTACCCGCGTGCACTCGTGCAGGCCCCCCCACGGGCCACCTCGCCCGTGCCAGGGTCCACGCGCGCCTGGGGCCATTACTCAGGCCGACATGATGGCACCTCCAGCAACCAGCCCGCAGTGGAAACCCCTGCGGCTTCAGCCCAGGGGGCTGAAACAAACCGTGGCAGGACAGGGCGCCCTGAAGGATGGCGTGATGCGAACGTGCGTGCTTGGCAACCGCGCCAGCACACGCCCCCGCCAAACGTGGCTGCAGCGCTGCGCCCTGCCCAGGCAAAACCTGCCCCACCTGAGCGGGAGAGGCAGCCGCTTACCCCGCTCGTCCTCACGTACATCCAGGCGCATCACAGCGCCTCCCCGCGGCACAGCGAGGGAAGCGCCCACCACGTCAGCCCCCGCCCCGACGCTGTAGACCCTGACCAGGCCACAGCCACGGCGGAGGGCGGCACAAGCGCCTCCCGCCAGCCCAGCCCATCACCTTGCGCGGCGCCGATCCGATCCCCGAGCAGGGCGGATTCCGAGCGCGCTAATGCCCAGGCGACCTCGCCACGCGACCGCCACACGGGCGGGCGCGTCCCGCGCAGCAGGTCCTGCAGCCGCCACAGCTCACGCAAGGACCCAGGGAGCTCCACGAGCTCGCCGCCTCGCGAGACTCAGGCTGATGGCCGAGCCCCCGAAGTGGTGCCACGCTTCGGTGCCAGCGTCATCGAACCTGGCCAAGTCGACCTCGAGCCGACGCCGTCCACGGACCACGAGCCGCCGCTGCCCACCCGCGTGATCGTCCCCATCGACGAGGCGCCGACCTTCGACCCGTTCAAGACCAAGTACCGTGTCAAGGACCTTGCGGCGGGTTTCGGCGGTGGCTCACCGCTCTCACCTCAGAGTCGGGGCGGAGCCCCCGCCACCTCAGCCGCTGCTGCGGCAGCGGCGGCCCCGCGGGGAATCAGCCCTGTCCGCAACGCGGGCCTCACGGCAGCGGGCATGGACGAGGCCCAGCGCCAGGCCACCGACCGCGCTGCTCGAGCTGTTCCACCAGATGCTGCTCATCAAGATACTGACGGGGCGGGCTCGCCACCGCAGGACGGACCAGCGGTGTCGCGTGCGCAGTATATGCGCGTGCGTTGTGCCGCTGCCGCGCCTAGCCGCCGCCGCTGGTTCGCTTTTGCTTATGTGTTCGGCAGGACGGATCGAGGAGTCGCCTCCCTCTCCCTCTGCTGCCGTCTCACCTCTCCTCCCCTCGTCCCCTATGGTACAGGAGTGAGGAGGATTTTTCGAGACAGTTTTACTGACGTTTATGAACCCCCCCTGGCGCAGTGCCGACCATGTCTCGCCTATACTTCTGGCCTGACGGCGGCTTCAGCCCAGGTCAAGCTAATCCATAGGAACGCCATGAGCTCCTACTGTGGCCAAGCCTTCTACCTGGGCGAGGGTCAGGCTGACCTACACCGTGCGGGGCGTGCAAACCCCAGCTCCACCGATGGAGACGGGCCAGGTCGCTCCATACACCTCGTCAGCCTAAACATCACCAGTCTCTCAGCGAACTGGCCAACCATCACCGCTCTTGGTGCCGACCACAACGCCGCAGTCATAGCACTGCAGGAGACCCGACATGCCAAGCCGACCAGACAAGCCATCGCTACCAGCGCCGCCAATCCACACCACGGGGGATACCACGCCAGTCTTGGACCTGACCTGGATCTGGCGCGAGCCAGCGCAGAGCTGCCCACGGCGGCACAGACCACACCGTCGTGGGCAACACTGGCGCCTCGGGAGGGGTCGCCATCCTCTCTAAGGATGCCATTGTCGACTCCACTGTCGACGACAATGCGCCCTGTATCGTCGCCCTCAAGGCCAAGAAAAGATGGCACGAGGCCTTTCTCCCGCTCTGCACTCAGCACCGCCGCAGGCGGCGACGAAACAACCACGGGCCCGCTGGGATCTACATAGCGAGCCTCTACGGCATTGCCGGAGGAGACAGCGCAGATCTTTTTCGGCTCGCTGACTGCGCCGCCGCTAGGGTCGGCTCAGCCCCGTATTTCATCTGCATGGACGCCAACACGAACATCGACGACAATCCACACCTGCTGCACATGATGCAGCACGGATGGTTTAACGTCGCTGAGGGCACACCAGACCGCACCATGCACACATACGGCAATATCCCTGACTGGGACCGCGTCACCAAGTGCCCCCGCACTTCGCGCATCGATTATATCATCGCCAACCAAGTGGCGCGATCCCTTGTCACCGACTTCTGCTATCTGCGCGACTTGCCAGCGAAGTCCCATGTGGGCCTGCAGGTCACGCTCGACCTCAGTCGCCTCGACCATACGGCCCGACGCTTTCTTGCCCCCACGCCCTACCCCCCCAACGATGGAGCTCACGAGGGCCACGAACTGCAGGCATTAGGGACCCTCATCGCTGGGCGATATCAGGACCGCATGGAGCAGGCCGACACACGCGACGACGTGGAACGCATGTTCGCCCTGGCTAACGAGGCCAGTCATGAGTGCCATCTCACCCGTCTGCGCGACCTGCCACCTCCACCGCCCGACCACCCAAAAAAGAACCCCCCCACCATGCACGGGCTCACGCCCATGTTCGAGGAGCGACCAGTTGTCCCCCGCGCCTTCCCCACCTACGGAGCTTCCACGATACACATGAACCGACTGCGCAAGCTCCATCGGCAACTCTGTGAGCTTCGCTTCATCGGACAGCACAATCATTTAGACTGCCGTGCCATCCCGCCGTACCTAGCGCAGCGCATCGACTGCACGTGGACCGCGGCCCGCCTCCTATGTCACAAGCTGCGCCCCACGGTTCTCCTTGACTTCCCCGAGGCCTGGACCCCCGACGAGCCAGCACCTCACGGAGAGCACCTTGACGGTTTGATCCAAAACCTCGACTTAGAGCTGGCGCGACGTGCGAACCGTGCCAAAACTGAACGCATCAAGATATGGGCTGAGGGCGTCCGCGAGCCAAGCGGGCGAAAGGCGGCCATATACGCACGGGCTGCTGACAGCTCGCCCACGGCGTATCTCCGCACGCCTACCACACCTGACGATACGCAACTCCACTGCGCCACCAACGCCTTCAAACCTGACAAAGCTAGCACGGACGATAGCGACGCTGACACCGAAGCTGGCGGCTTCAGCCCCAGCGACGGTAGTTCGCCCGACACGGACAACGACGAAGACCACACTTGTGAACCACCACCTGCACAAGTCCCCGACATTCTCCCTGCCAACGCCATTGTTGCTAATACCAAAGACATGCTTAAGCTCATGGTCGACACCTGGGAGCCCATCTTGGGCAGTTACCGCGCCCGTGCAGGACATGACGCCGAAGCCATGCCGACGTGGGCTGACTTCTACGACGAGTACCGACAAGAGCTGCCTACGCCATCACCAGCTACCCCTTTCCACCTCACCGACGACCAACTCATCCACTTTATTCGCACCCGTTCACCTCGCCGTGCGGGGGGACTGGACGGCTGGACTACTAAGGAGGCTAAGGAGTTACCCGACGACATCCTTCGCCTCTTCGCCAGCGTCTTACGCGCTATGCAACGCACTGGCACCATCCCAGAACCCCTCCTTCATGTGCCAAACCCGTGCCTCCGGAAAGGCCGAGGCGAACTCCCAACGGACCAACGACTTCTCTCGGTGCTTTCCGTTTGGATGTATGCGTGGGAAGCGCCAGCTTACCGCAGCCTCACGGACTGGCGGAAAGGATGGACCCACGCCACGAGCTTTGGCGCTGTCCCCAAAGCTACCATTGGGTACGTCAGCACCTCTCTTGCCCTGCGCATCGAACACGCCAGGGCCTTACTCCTTCCCTTAGCTGGGGCTGCCCTTGACCGACAGAAGTGTTTCGACTACCTCATCACGGACATCTGCCTTAACCTTGCGCTTCACGCGGGGTGCCCCCAAGACATCGTTACTGTCCGCAGAAACTTCTACAGGCGCCACAAACGCTACATCCGCATGAACGGAGCGTACTCTAAGGAATTGGCCAGGACCAACGGTCACCTCCAGGGAAGCTCTTGGTCCCTGGACGACATTAAGCTGCTCATGTGTGTGTGGACCAAGAGACAGCATCGATACGTTCCGCGATCACTCAGCACTACCTTTGATGACGACAGCAACTCCACTACTCACACCGCGCCTGAGTTGCAGAAATCTCTTGATGAAACCGCCAAGTTTGATCGATTTTCAGGTCAACGCATTCACCCTGGCAAAGTGGCGGGGTGGGCGCTCACCGACGAGCTTCACGCCGCCGTTACCAGCTCACTCTGGCGGAACGGCCCTTACGCGTGGTCGACTCCTTCAAGCTCGTCGGGAGTTACATCAACGCCGAGGCAGCGCCGGCTCCAGCCGCGCTTAACCTCACTGCCACCGCTGACGCCCGTGTTCGGAGGGCGACTAGTCGCCTGCCGCGCATTGGCAAGCTCCCATCGCCGATGCTTATTAAGGCGCGGCACGCCCGTTCCATTGCTGCCAGCGTCTGCACCACGGGCACCGACATTCAAGCCCCATCAGGCCCCGTCAAAACTGCCTACAACCATGCCCTTAAGGCGGCTATCCGCCCCACGGGAAACAAGTGGGTCGAGTTTTGGACTCTCATGGCCGTGTGCGTTCCAGGACACGCCCTGGAGATTGACGCCATCACGCAGCGTGAAGTTTTCCTGTGTCTGCGGCGACAGGTTAATCGCGACGCTACACTCTGCGGTCTCGTCAGGGATCTCCAACACCACGTTCAGACCCTGTTTGGTGGAGGACCTGTCGGACGACTTGTCCAGACGCTCCAGCAGCTCCGTTGGACCTGGCCCACATTTGGCATCATGTACGACGACTGGGGCTGCCAGATCAGTTGGCTGAACTTACCCCAAAACGCCTTCCTTCACATGCTGCGAGCCTCACAACGCAGAGCCTTTCTGAGAAAGATCAAGCCACGGCGTCATGACCTTGGACACCTGGCCTCTGTCAGACAGGGCCTCGACCTCTTCGCCAGCACGTGGCTCGCCCGAACGAAAGGAGCAGCCAAATGCAATGCCTGGCAGCTGGCGCTCCTCCTGAACTACCTGTCGGGCGGGGACCACACCCAACAGCGACGATCCCGATCAAACACGTCTGCTGACCCCAGCCCAATCTGCCGATACTGCGACGAGGAAGAGGAAACTCAGGAGCACACTGTCCGCGACTGCAAGTGCTGGGCCCGAGAAAGACTCCCTCTCACCACCCTCATCAGTGACGAGCAGTGGGCCCGTCTTCCGCCGCACACAAGACACTGCGGGCTCTTCGATGAAGACCAGCCCTCCTCGACCTGCAGGCCGACCTCGCGAGGGACCCGCTACCTCAGCCCATACCGCGGCCCCCACCTGAGGGAGATCCTGCGGCTTCAGCCCAGGACTCCTACACCACCTACCTGGACCACGACACTGGTTGGACATGGGTCTACGCTGCCACGGACGGTGCATGCACCAACCAAGCCATCCCATTGCTAGCACGAGCGGGCTACGGCGTCTACTACGGCATCGACCACCGCATGAACTACAGTGCACGCGTTCACGGCATTACGCAGAAAGCACAGCTTGCGGAGACCCTCGCCATTGTCCACCTCACGGCATGTGCTGAACGGCCCGTACACGTTTTCGTGGACAACCAGGCGGTGGTCGATGGGTTCCAAAGTATCATCGACGGACACTCACCACCGCAGGGCACGCACGTGGAGCTCTGGGAAAAGATCCACCGATGCGTTATGGCCAAGCCCAACATGTTCCGCGTCGAGAAAATCGCAAGCCACCTGGGAGACATGGGCATCGACCTCGGGCTCATCGGGCCCATCGCGGAGGAGTTCACTCGTCAGGCTGACGCCCTCGCCACAACGGCGGCACGTACTCATAACCTTCCAGACGACATTGTCGAAGCTGCCAAAACACGACATCGCCAAGCGACCGTGCTTCATGGAGTCGCTGTCGCCATCTCCGAGCGTAGACACCGCACACTCCCCCTCCCACACCGCAGGGCTGGGTTTACAGCTGCGGAACTCAACAAAATGGAACCAAACCCCCTGCTGTCTGACCAGGCACCACCCGCGGCTGGACCAGACATCCCACAGAACCCGGACGAGCTCTGGGCCGAGGCCCAACGGGCGATATTCGACGAACAGGAGGACGACCCGTTCGGCTTTGGCGGGGGCCTTGACTTCCTAGGCGACGGGCCAACCAGCGCCAACCTTGCCCCGTCGGGCACCCGCACGTCGCCCTCGACTCCGCCACTGAGAGCGGCATCGCACCACATGACAACGCCGCTCACCTTCAAGACGCTGACGAACAGGAGGACGACCTGTTCAGCTTCGGTGGGGGATCGGACGTTTTGGACGACGGACCAGTCAGCGAAAACCCTGCCCCGTCGGGCAACCTCTCGACGCCTACCGCGACTCCGTCCCCGAGAGCGACATCGCCCCCATACGATGATATCGGCCACCGCCAAGTCGCCGACGACGACCTGGGTGACCCCCGCGGACTGAGTGGCATAGACGACGCACCGCCGACACCCCACGCTGCCGACCATGCCGCCCTACCGAGACGCCACCCTTCTACGCGGCCGACCTCAGAGCCCTTGCACGGCATCATGATTGGTCCCACCGCGCAAACCACTCCGCCCCCCCCCACCAGCGGCAGCCCGCGGGGGCGGCTTCAGCCCCCCCGCAGGGCACTAAACCAGACAGGCCCTCGCACCCCGTCCACGCTTCCATCGTTGCTGAGCGAGAGGATGCGGCTCTCCCGACCTCTCGGGGCGTGGCCCTAGCGGCTCCAGCCCTGGGGTCGCGTGTTCCCCTCCAGTCACCTTTCAAGGGTGACAGACGACAGCGTACAGGGTGCCGCACTACGCTAGTCCACCATCTGGACAGGCGTACCGAGGACCTCGCCTCTGTCTCGAGGCCCTCGGCCGCTGGCACTGAGCAGCCACCCCTCACCGACCGCGAAACCGAGCTGTCCCAGGCTATGGCTGCTCTCCAGCAGAGGTGAGTTGCTCTCGCCGCGGACCTCGCCGCCGCCCAAGCTCGCCAAGGCCCTCTACTCCAGCGCCTCCACAGCGCCGGGCGAGCCTTCGCCGAGCTGCTCACGCCCTCGCCCGATGGTGCCGTGCCGTCACTCACCATCCAAGCTATGCTGTCATCGTTCCGCGGCGCTCCACCTGTTGCCCCGCGCTAATCTCCTCCTTTCTGCCTGCCCGTGTGTACGCGTGGCTCCGCGTCCACGGTGTCAGGGCGTGGGGGCGGGGGGTGCCCCGTCACTGCGCGACGCTTAGCGGCCAAGCGCCCAACTGGCGGTCTGCCAAGCCGCCTAGCCACGTGTCAGCACGTCGCCTTTCTTGTTGGGGCCTTTTTCCTCACGCGGTCTGACAGGTGAGATCATCATCGTCTGTCCGCCGTCTGTAGCGTCTGTCGCACTGCGCCGGGGGAGGGGGTTTTTGTTGCCCGCCCTCGTATCTAAAGGCTGCACCGCCGCAAATAGTGTTTTGCGAGTTGTCGCGCCGCAGTGCGCCTCGCGGACGG
>CAUYUJ010018926.1:532844-580344 GCA_963575745.1 Prorocentrum cordatum
CGGTGCCCCTGGCGCCAGGACGGCGTTGCGGCGGGGCACCACGTTCTTCTGGGTGGTGTGTCTGCTCCTGGGCCTCCAGGACCGACTGGTGCTCGAGGAGGGCGCTGACGTCGAGGAGGTCGCGGAGCTCAAGGTCGAGCACGAACGGGTGGAGAGCTTCCCTTGGCATCCAGATCGAGGGAGCTCGCAGTGGTACACGATGGCCTTCAAGAAGTGGAACCGGATCTACTGGCGGACGGCCAAGGACGGGCCGACAGGCGTGGCGATGCTGCTTCTGGAGCGGGCTCCCGGCAAGGCTGGCGAGTGGACGGCTCTGGACCCTGTGGGGCGGGTGCAGTTGATCAATCCGAAGGATAAGATCCACGCGTCGACTCGAGCGAAGACGGGAGTGGTCTACACGGATCACAAAGGGTTGAGCGCTCATGACAAGCAAGAAGCCGAACAAGCTAGCGCTCGACTCATCGACAGGATGAATGGCGTCACGAAGGAGGGCCCGAAGAAGGTCGGTGTCAAGAAGGGTGGTCGCAAGCGGCTCTCGCTCCTCCCGAAGTTCAGTGCGATGGAAGCTGTGACGACGGCGGGGCTGTGGGCCTGGGCTCGGCGGAGCTGGGGGCCCTTGGCCGCGACGGGCGTCATCTGCTGGCGTGTGTGGCACTACCTTGGATTATATGAGTGGGCGCGAGCCGCCTATCATGCGTACCAAGAGGGACGAGAGTGGCTCGACTACCTCGGGGACATCAAGGACAGCGTGGGCGAGATGCGGGAGAGCGGCGAGCTGGACTTCTACTTGATCACCTTAGGGATCGGCGCTCTGGTCATCTGGGCCATCTACTACAACACGGGTGCCTCGGACACGGGCTCGGACTATGACGGTTCGGACAGCGAGGACGGGGACATGAGGGCAAAGGGCACATCCGCTTCGGATACCGACTCAGGTGAGGAGCCCTCGTCCACGGACCTGCTGCGCACCATCTTGACGGGACAGGAGCAGCTGGCGCAGCTGGCCGACCAGATTCGCGAGCTCAAGGCGACTGCTCCTGCGGTGCGCTTCGAGGCTGAGGACCGTCCCGGGACGCCCCGCTCATCGCGGTCGACACGCTCGGACACAGCGGACGCACGGGGGGACGACGAGTTCGTGGAACCATCGAAGGGGCAGATCGATGCGCTGTTGCGAAAGCTCAGGGAGCACGAGACGATAGTCGAGATGGACAGCTCGCGGGCGACGAGGGGAAGCGGATCTTCGGCCCCGTCACCTTCACCTTCCTCGGGGGGCGGCTTCGAGCTTGTCGGGGACCGGTCCTCGAGCGGTGCTTCGGACGGCTCGGCACGCACTCCGCTGAAGATTCGCATCGACGAGCTGGAGATGGAGTCCCGCAACCCCCGCGAGACGATGATCCAGGCGCTGAAGGGCTTCGACGACAAGGCGGACCTCGGGCGCGTGGGGGAGATCCGCACGCGTGTGGCGCCGGAGGTCCTCACTCGCCTCTACCGAGGCGGGAGGGCGGCGCAGGCTGAGCTGCGCGAGTGGCTGCGCAGCAAGGAGCTCGAGAGTTGCAACGCCGCCGCGGAGGTCACTGTCATGGGCATGGTGCTGGACCGAATGCTGGAGACGGACCCCCCGAGCACGGTGATCAACTCGAGGGCGGCGGAGCTGGTGTGCCTCCGCATCTACAGCTTGATGAAGGCGTTCGACAAGGTCCAGCGGCGCGAGGACTGGTTGCGCCCGAAGAACCAGACGGGGGCCAAGTGGCGGAGCAAGGTGGATTGGGTATTGGCCGAGCAGTACTTCCGCCTTGATCGTTCCGAGAACGATATCGATGCGGCTGACGACGAGGTGACCGAGAAGCTCAAGAGGAAGGCGCTCTTCCAGAAGCACTTAGGGTCAGTCTCGGAGTCGGCCGCGAAGGACGAGTGAAGGTCTAGCCGTTCCTGGGTGGGGGAGCGGTTCAAAGGCGGAATACCACCCGTGCACCGGTCGAGGGCTCTGCTTGTCGGGATCCTCTTCGCGGTGCTCATCGACCTTTCTACCTGGGGGAGTAGGTGCTTCTCTTCATCGTCTGTGGCTGGCAGCCCTACGCGTTCCCTCGGCAAGGGGGGCTCAGCGTTGTCCGCCCCAGAGAGCTACCGCGAGCGGGCGTCGGTGCTCTACTTTTTCAACTCGGAGGACGTGAGGGCTTTTTTGTACTTGCCCTCTCATCCTGGTCGCGCACCAGTTCGTCGTTCAGATGTCAGGTGGGGACCAGATCGGGGAGCCCCTCGTGCCCAGCTCGGGGCGGCCTCGGGCGCATCGAGATCTGTTGGGGACGTTGCCGTTTGTGCCAGCGAGTTGGGGCGGGCCCAGTGGCGGGGAGATGAGCGAGAGCGAGCTGCGGGTGACGTGGTTGAGGTCATGTCGGACCGTTGCGGCTCTCCGGAGTCTGAGCCGGGGCCACCTCAAGGAGCTGAAGGACTGGACCAAGGTGGCGTCGGAGTGCCCCTGGAACCAGGCCTCGTTCTTGCAGAAGGAGATCGTCAGGAGGATTTGGAACGAGCAGAGTCGGAGGGCGACCTGGGGATCCATCGACGACGGCAGAGCGGTTTTGCGCCGCTTTGGCGAGAAGCTTCCAGTCGGCTATGTGAGCGGCTCTGCCTCGGAGAAGAAGGAGGAGGATCGCCTGCAGAGGGGTGCTCTATGCCCGCTGCGGGTCGAGGAGGTCGACCTGCCTCCGAAAGGGCTACGAGGGGTCAGCGTGAAGAAGCTGGCTGTGACGGCGAAGGCCTACCTCGACGAGCCTGGGCGTTTGATGTTGAAGTCGGAGGGCGAGATCGACATGCAAGCTTATTACAAGATCAAACCGTACGAGGCGCCGGAGCTCAAGCAGGGGGTCGCCCGGCTCGAGCTCGCGCTGAAGATGTGGGAGTCGAACATGCTGACGTACGTGGACGACGTGCGGGAGAAGCTGTCGGTGTTCACCGTGGTCAAGAAGGTGGCCCACACGAAGTCGGGGCGGGAAGTGGTGTCCCGCCTCGTCTGGGACGCTCGGCGGGTCAACCTACATTTCAAGGACCCGCTCTGGGTGCCGCTCGGCTCGCCAGCAGCTCTCGCGGAGATCGACCTCGGGCCCGACGTCCTGGGGGACCAGCAGTTCCTGACCTTCCAGGGGGACGTGCCAGTGATGTTCTACAGGCTGCAGAATATCCCCGAGCTCTACTCCTATTTTGTGCTGGCTGGGGTGGATCCGTGGTCGCTCTGGGAGTTCGGTCAGCAGCGAGGCGTATCGCTGCCGCGACCTCCAGAGGGCACCTTGGGGGTCGCCTGCACGGTCGTCCCCATGGGCTGGAGCTGGGCGGTCTTCCTCGCACACACGGCGCTGATGGACTGCTTCGACGACCTGGAGTCCGACGGGGCGGGGCGCGTGGAGCACGGCAGCCCTGTCCCGAGCCTCGCGGACCACCAGCTGTTGTACTGGCTCTACATCGACGACTACGGCGGAGGCCTCCTCGGCGAGGGGGCGGACGACCCAGTGCTGTCGGAGGTAGCTGGTCAGGCGAGGAGCGCGGTGACAGCGCGCGGCCTCGCAGTGCACAAGGAGAGCCAGGGAGTCGGCCTGCCCGAGCAGCTGGGGGTCACCATCGACCCGGTCTCCCTGCGGTGTCGCGTGAAGGAGGAGAAGCTGAGGGACCTGGTGCTGGCCACCGAGGCCCTGACCTTGGAGGAGTCCGCCTCGCCCGCGCTGGTCGAGGTCGTCATGGGGCACTGGGCGTGGGTCATGATGTTCTCTCGGGCGGCCTTCGCTATCCCGCACGTCATCTATGCGTGGATCCATGCGGCAGACGATCGCCTTCGCCCTCGACGAATGTGGACCGACGTAGTCACCGAGCTGCACGCCTTGGCCGCGCTCTCGGTGTTCTTCTTCTCGGAGCTGTCGCTGGCCTGGCATTCGCAGGCGTGCATGACGGACGCCAGCAACTACGGGTACGCAGTGATGTCGACGGAGGCGACGCCCGACGCACAGAGATCCGAGGCCAAGTGGGCTCGGCAGCAAGGATGGGGCGTGCAGGTGGACACGGCGTACTCGGAGCACGAGTGGCAGGAGAGTGCGAAGGACGACCTCTTCCAGGAGGACGCGGACGCGGCGACGGGCTTCAGGGTGACGGGCCGACCTGGCATGGCGGAGCTCTTCGCTGGGACAGGTGCTCTGGCCGAGTGTTTCCGCGTGGGAGTCCCCGCTTGGACGGAGGCGTGGGAGATCGACAACGGCCCCCAGTACGACCTGCTGCACCAGCCCACCATCGCGAGGCTGATGCTGCGGATCAGGCAGGGCGAGTTTTGGTGGGTGCACGCGGGTCCGCCGTGCTCCACCTTTTCGCGAGCCAGGATCCCGAAGCTGCGAACCCCCTCCCATCTGTGGGGAGTCCCGGGTCTCGGGAGAGCGGACCGCAGGAAGGTGAAGGATGGCTCTCTGATGGCGCTGGTCGCGATCGAGGCGTGCACCCTGGCCCTCACGCTTGGGGTGCACTTCACGCTCGAGAACCCGGCGTCGAGCCTCATCTGGCTGCTGCCCGAGATGATGGCGCTGGCCCAGCGGGTGGACGTGTTCACGCTGGAGGTGGACTACTGCCAGTTCGGCATGGCATGGAAGAAGCCGACGCGCATCCTGACCTCCTGCGAGGCGCTGTTGGCGATAGGACGGAGGTGCTCAGGAACGGCAGCGAGGTGCTCGGCGACGGGCTGTCCCCACCAGGAGTTGCGGGGCACAGCTCCCTGTGGCACGAAGTGGACGAAGCTGGCCTGCCCGTACCCCCCGGCGCTCTGCGAGGCCATCGTGGAGGTGGGGCGCGCCGCGGCGCCGCCTGGGGCCCTTCGCCCCCTGCCTCCGCACTTGAGGCGGGCGGCGAAGCGGCCCGCACCGCCCTTGGAGGCGAGCTGACTCGACCCCGAGCGCTGGGCCACCACGTTCGTGGGTCAGTGGGAGCGCGCCGAACACAACAACGTGCTGGAGGGCAGGGGTGTGCTGGCGGTGCTGCGTCATCTGGCCAGGAGCAGCCGCTCATGGGCTCGGCGGGTCCTGGTCTTCACCGACTCGCTGGTCGTGGTGGGCGCCCTTGGCAAGGGCAGGGCGTCGTCGCACCTGCTGCTGCGGCTGTGCAGGATGGCCGCCGCGGTGCAGCTCGCGTGCGGGATCAGGCTCTACCTGCGCTGGGTGCCCTCGGAGTCGAACGTGGCGGACGGGCCGTCTCGTGGAGGCGCGAAGGGCGCCGCGGCCGACACTGTCCAAGGCCACGTCACCAGAGGGCTGCCCAGGTCTCTGAGGGCGGCCTTCAGGCGGCTGAGGGGCCAGGGCGGCGAGCCCGATGCCATCCACTGGTGATCCTCGTCGTGATCGTGATGCAGCTCGCCGACGGGACCGACGCGGTGCGCCTGGGAGCGAGCCCGACGAAGTCTAGGGCCGCGACTCCCCCCCCTCTGATAGGGAGAGGCGCCCGCGCGTGGGAGCACGCAGTGGCGGGGGGGACGCAGCTGGCGAACCGCCTGTGTGTCCATGCAGCCGACGACAACACCAACAGGAAGTACGTCAAGGAGGTGCGGAGCTTCCTGCAGGACGTGAAGAGGGAGCAGGTGCCCTTCGAGACGTACGCCGAGAGGGACGCCGCGATGGCCAACTACCTGTCCTCGCTGTGCTACCTCCACCGGTCCAGCGTCGGCGTGGGCAACGCCGTCTTCTTCGGGTTTCTGCGCATCTACGAGGACCATCGCGACAAGATGCCGCAGGCGGCGCGGGCCCTCAAGTCGTGGCTGAGGATGGCGGCACAGGGCGAGGGCAAGCCTTTGGCCCGCACAACGATTGCATGCATCGCGCTGTGGATGATCCAGCAAGGGAAGCTGTACGAGTCCATCCTAGTGCTGCTCTCCTTCGACTGCTGCTTGAGAGAGCAGGATTGGAGTCTCTTGCGGACGGAGGATGTTCATTTCGACGGAGGCAGTGCTAGTCTGGCGCTTGGCGCGCGAGCTCGAGGCGAGACAGTCAAGACGGGCAGCGACCAGGGCGTGGTACTGAGGTTCGGCTTCGTGATGGCCCTGTTGCGGGCGGCGAAGGACGTCGCGGGGGACGGCGACCTGATCTTCCCCCTCACCCCCGCCACATTCCGCAAGCGGTGGTGGGAGGCCCTGGCGGCGCTGGACTTGGAGTGGTGCGGGCCTCCGCACGGTCTTCGCCATTCGGGAGCGTCTGACTACGTCGAGTGCGGCTTCACCCTCGAGGCCACGAGGCGTCGCGGGCGCTGGAGGTCGGCGGCGGCCGTGCAGAGGTATACGAAGCTACACGACCTCGTCCGACATCGGGCTCGCGCTGGCGGAGACATTGCCACGCGCGGCCAGAGCTTCTGGGATGACCCGATCAAGAGCCTGCTGGACGCCATCGAGAGCTCGCCGAGGGCTGGCGACCAGACCCTGAGGTCCGCCATGGTGCTGCAGCTCCAGAGGAGGATCGAGATGGGATCCAGTCAGACGTAGAGCGAGGCGGCGTCCAGCACTACGGTGCAGGAGGAGCCGCGGAGGCCTGATGCGAGTGCGCGTGGCAAGCGCCAGAAGAGGAGACAGAGGTCCAAGTGAGGCGGCTGGACGCCAGACCCGAGAAATGCGTTCTCTCCAGGGCTGGTGTTTTGTCTGTGCAGGGCCCTGGGTTTGCAGCGGCCCGTGCAGGATGCCGCGTCAGCATCCAGACACGTGCACACAGCTCTTTACGGGCCTGTCGGCCCCGCTTCAGCGACCTTTGAAATGATGAATGCGTACGTGTACTAATATTGAGGCTTCGCCTCGTTTGTCACACGGCCGGTATATAGCTGAGGCTTCGCCACGTTTGATGTGCACGCCCCTTGTATAGTTGTGGCTCGGCAGCATGCAACGTAGGGAGCTGGAGGGTGTAATGTAAGCTGGCCCCCTTCCCCTTAGAGCCCTAGAATATGAGTTTTCAAACATTATTTCTCGGGCTCGATTTTATAGGGGTGTATTTATGGGGTGGCCGCTTCCTCTCCTCCTCCTCTCTTGATCGTCACGTTTAGTCTCCGTTTACGATCTTGGCTTGTAGCTTTTTGGGCTCCTCCTCCCACCCCTCCACCTTGCAGTTATGGATACTATCTTCTACACGTGGTGTTTTTTCTGTGCAAGGCCCTGGGTTTGCAGCGGCCCGTGCAGGATGCCGCGTCAGCATCCAGACACGTGCACACAGCTCTTTACGGGCCTGTCGGCCCCGCTTCAGCGACCTTTGAAAAGATGAATGCGTACGTGTACTAATATTGAGGCTTCGCCTCGTTTGTCACACGGCCGGTATATAGCTGAGGCTTCGCCACGTTTGATGTGCACGCCCCTTGTATAGTTGTGGCTCGGCAGCATGCAACGTAGGGAGCTGGAGGGTGTAATGTAAGCTGGCCCCCTTCCCCTTAGAGCCCTAGAACGTTAATTGTTTAGCCTAAACCCCAGACGCCAGGCTGCGGATCCTGACCCCCTCCGGGCACGTCTGGCGCTTCAAGGCCAGCAGCGACGATGTCTGCGACGTAGGCCTGGTTCATATGGCCCTCTTCGGCAGCCTCACCAGGGAAGTGTTTAGCTGGGTCCATCGCGTCGTCGGTCCAGGAATCTACAGGGGCGTCAAGCGAAATCGGGCCGACGTCTTCTTCTATCAGTTCTTCCAAGTCCTCCACAAACGAGCGATCTTCATCAGCCTCATCAGCATCCTGCGCCTCCTTTGCATCTGCCTCTGCCTCGAGGCACTCGTCAGCGATGTCGTCGCCGTCGTCGGCGTCGTCGACGGCCGCAGCGGCGCCTCCACCAGCAGCAGGAGGTCGACGACGACGAATGGGCTTCAAGCACCTGGCGGGTCGGCTGTCGGCTCTCTCGCTCTCTCGCTCTCTCTCTCTCTCTCTCTCTCTCTCTCTCTCTCTCTCTCTCTCTCTCCTCCCTTCTCTCTCTCTCTCTCTTTCTCGTTTCCTCTGTTTTTCCTCTCTCTCTCTCTGTTTTTTTTTTTTTTCTCTCTCACTCTCTCTTCTCTCTCTCTCCCTTTCTCTCTCTCTCCTTCTCTTCTCTCTCTTCTCTCTCCCTCTCTCTCTCTCTCTCTCTCTCTCTCTCTCTTCTCTCTCTCTCTCTCTCTCTCTCTCTCTCTCTCTCTCTCTTCTCTCTCTTCTCTCGCTCTCTCTCTCTTTCTCTTTCCTCTCTCTCTCTCTTTTTCTCTCTCTCTTCCTATCTCTCCCTTTCTCTCTCTCTCTCTCTCTCTTCTTTTTTTTTCTCTCTCTCTCCTCTCTACTCTCTCTCTCCTCTCTCTCTCCTCTCTCTCTCTTTTTTCTTCTTCTCTTCTTTTTTTTTTTTTTTCTCTCTCTCTCTCTCTCTCTCTCTCTCTCTCTCTCTCTCTCTCTCTCTCTCTCTCTCTCTCTCTCTCTCTCTCTCTCTCTCTCTCTCTCTCTCTCTCTCTCTCTCTCTCTCTCTAGTCTCGGCTCGAGAGTGCCCAGCACTCAGACCGCAGCCGCGACGCGAAGCGCCCCGCCTCGGAGCCAGACTCCCAGGCCTCGCGAGACCGGAGGGGTCCCAGCAGGACCCTACTGATTCGCGTCACCTCTCCCCACCAGTGCGCCCGCAGCAATGGCCCCCAGTAAGCCGGAGCGCCGTCGCTCTTCCAAGCAGCCTCCGAGCTCACGTCCTGCTGCTGAAGGGTCTCTCCTCCAACGCAAGCAGGACTGCATCGCAGCTTTCAAGCACGCGGGGTCTGACCGCCCCACGGCCGCATACAACGGGCTTGCCGAGCTGAACGCGGATGAGCTCCAGGCAACGTACGACATGCACAAGACCAACACGAAGAAGCTCGGCAGTGCCTTGATCCGCATGTGCGCCGCCAACCAGATCAGCTACACGCTGGATCACCACCGGCGCAGCAAGCCTAAGCGCATTGGCGGTGACACATCACACCCACCAGCTGGGTCCGCACGTCTTCAGGCTGCGGGCGCCCAATTCATCGCCTTGGACCCGGCCTTTTGGAAGGTCCCAGTCCTCGCCGAACCCACGTCACCTGACGACGGCAAGACGTACAAGCCCAGTATCAGCCTCCACGACTACGAGAGCGGTGAACGGCTGCTGCAACACCACCTCGAGCAGGGTAAGCGTACCACGGGTCAGCTTGCGATTGCTGTCATGGGCCCAAAAAACGACAACTACGTCGGTACCGAGCTCGCCGTCCCCGTGCTGAAGCGTCACCCAAGGCGCCCAAAGTGGTCCACACGCACGTCCCCGTGACCGTGTACCAGCTGGGCACCAAGGAAGTCGCCTGCACGGAAAAAGTAGCCGTCGCCACCATCGACCCTGCCGACCACGTATGCTGGATTCGGGCGACCATACACGAAACCGAGGCCATTGCCGCAGTCCCCATCCATGCATCAGGCCTTCGAGGACCAGTTCTCGGGAGGTGCCCCCGTGAACGGTGGTCCACGCGCCAAGGGTCCTTTCCGAGGGGACTCCGCTCCACAGGACAAGGCGCGCCAAAACAAAAAGCACAGGGAGTCCAAGAAAGACGCTCGCCGCCAGGAGCTCGATAGTCAGCTCCAGGACACCTTCAAGGCCCTCTTCCACGGCAACTTTAAAGCCGTCACCATCCTCGAACCCTGCAAAAGCCTAGGCAGGTATGGATCGGGCGTCGGAAAGAGGTCCCTGGCTACCACCTTCGGCGTCAGTCTTCAAGCGGTTGACAAGGTCTTTGCGGGTTCAGGGCAACTCGGCGCCACCTACGACCTCAGCAACGTAGGTGCAGACGAGCCCACTGCAGACAAGTACCAGACCGTGTGGTTCCCTGAGGACCAGCCCATCACGATGGCAGATGCGTTCCAGAAGTCGGTGGATTTCAAGGCCCTGGAGTCGTCAGGCACGGCAAGTCAGGCTTATTGGGGATCCGTGTTTCACGAGGGTCAGACGCCGCCAAGGCTGCTGCCGTCAGCATCCGCGGCTGCGAAGCCACCCTCGCCAAGACGCGCTACCGCATCACTGGCAATGCGGCACGCCACGCCACGCTGACCCAGCTCGCCAAGACTCTCACGGGCCCGTCCGTTAAATGGGACTGTGAGGTCTACCACACCGCCTGGGACCCAGCCACTTCGGCTCAGTTTGCCTTAGTGCGCGCCCATCGTCCCCCACTCACATATACGGTACAGGTCGCAGGGTGCCACATCCCGTGGAGCATCACCGAGGCCCCGCTGGCTGAGGTGGTGCCGAAGAGGGACAACGTTACCATCGTCACGCCTACCACCATCACAGAGCCTGTGACGCCGCCAGCCCGCGGTGGCGGCTTCAGCCCCGCCACTGGCACACTCCTCACCAAAGCGGCCCAGAGCCCTTACCTCCACGACCTCATGACTGCCACGCCCAAAGGCAAGGGCGTCGCACCGCTCTTGATCCCCAAGGAGGAGCCTTTAGCCAAGCGCCACCGATCCTCCAGCGGGAAACGCGACGCCACGCCGCACGCAAGATCACACGGCGCCCCAGGCCGCAGCTCCTCTGCACCCCCGCACGGCACGGACGGAGCTGTCGAGCAGACGGCCGTCCAAGGATCAGGTGGTCATGACCCGCAGCTTGGCACGGCGGCGGCTGAAGGTGGGGGCCACACCGAAGGGGACGCTGCCACAGCCGCCGAAGTACCAGGCGACGCTGACGACGTCGAGATCCTCTCATCAGGTGATGAATACAGCGTGGCTTCCCACGAACTCAACACCTTCGGCGAACGATTCGCATCGGCCCCTAAACTGCCAGATGCCGCCACGACCCGCATCCAACACATGGAACAACAGCACGAGCTGCTTGCCAACACGGTGGATAACATGCAGGTTCAGCTTGCGGGCGTTCTCTCATCCCAGGCCACACTCACGGAGCACGTTTCAGGTTTGGAGCGAGGGCTTGCCACCGTCGTCACCCAGCAACAGACGGCAACCACCGAAGCTGCTGCACTGCGTGGCGACATCCAGGCCCTCCTCGGGCACCTCACGGGGGGCACCATCCACCTGCCGCAGGTGGCCACTCTCGAAACAAAAAAGGAGGAAGCTGCATCAGTTGCCGATCCCGTGGCTGTCTGCGGGTGGATCGACCAGCCAGGCCAGGTCACCCCAGGGACGGGGCCCCCAGGGGCTGACAAAGGCAAAGACAAGGGTCGGGTCACCCAGGAACCCTATTGAAGGTGTCTCAGAGAGCCCGCCTCAGCCCTCCGAGGAAGCGCCTTCAGAGGCATCCCTTCCCTCTTCGCGTCGTATCTCTTTCTTGTCATATCATGTCAGTTTTGGCAGCAGCACGCGCAAGCTATCTGGTGTAGGGACACCCGTCATCTTGCAGGGGGCGTGATTGTTGCAATGTAAATGAGCATGCAGGGGTATCTGAGGATGCGTGCTGACATGCAGCTTTTGGCTCATCGCTCGCGCCGCCCGCCAGGCCTCGCCATCATGTGGCGCCTTGCCTGCAGCCTGGCCATCCCCTCGCTCGCTGGAGCACACCCGTCTTCAGGCGGTGCGCCCCAGCATGGAGGTGAGGTTTTCCTGCGACAAGCTGAACGTGGGACTCTTTTCTACCTTTACGATGACAGCATCTACAAGTACGATCACTGCACCATTTTGGACCCGATCGTGAACAGCACCGCCGCCGCGGGTCCGTGCGGCAACGGATCGCTGGGCGCCATCGTGAGCGCATGCACGCCCTTGTCAACTACGACACATGCATCGAAATCCACCCCCAGCGTGGCCTCGACCGTGGTGCAGCAGATCCTTGACGGGGACGTTGATACAGGCAAGGCACGCAGTGGCGGCTTCAGCCCCGCTGTCGTGCCCCGCTATAGCCCCACGGGTCTCACCACCCCCCTGTGCGCTAGGGGCGAACCCGAGGAGGACCCCGCTTTCTGGCACCTGATGATGATCCGCGCCCGGCTCATACCGTGCGCTGCGGCGTGTGCACCAGGTGAGGACCACCAGGACGTGTTCTGGGCATGGCTCGAGGACTGCGTCCCGTACATCCTGGCGACGCTTCATCTGCCACAGTACGATCACCTCTTCCAGGAGGACTCTGAGGACACAACCGACGCCCTGCGCCAGCTCACCGCGCTCGACATGTGCGAGGACATCTGGTATAGAGCGGGCCCCGACAGACAGCGCACAAACCGCAACCTCACTCGTATCCAGGGCAGCCGCGAGTATTCCACCCGCTACTTTGGCCTCCTTCTGGAATACCAGGGTGCTCGTGCCCAGCTTGTCGGCCCTGAGGCTTTCACGGCACCCTTGCCGCCATACCTCTCACGGGCCCACGCCTTACTACCAAGAGGCCTTCCCCCGCCCGACCAAGACGCCCTGGCGTACCTCGCTGATGCGATCCTGCACCACCCGACAGACATGCAGCCGCTTGTCGAGGCGGAGCTCGCCGCGGCACCGATGGAACCGCTTAACCCACCACCGCCAGCTGGCCTCGCCCAGCACGCCACGGGTGATCAGGCCACAGACGACCCCGTATCATGGCTGCTCCAGCACATCGCGGCCAGCGACATCAGCGACACACCCCTGGACTCGTTCCACGCGTCGGACGACATCAGCAACATATCCCTGGGCTCGGTCCATGTGGACGATAGCCAGGACGACATGGAAACCCAGGATCGCGACCGCACGACACCACCAGGCGACACGGCCCAGCGTGACCGCGACAGTGAAACCCACTTAGGGCACACCTCGTCGCACAGCAGTCCGTCCAACAACTCGGCCCAGGCCGACCCCTGCGCACAGCTCAACGATGCTGAGGGCGCCATTGCCGCCGACGCGACAAGCCATGCCACTGCATCGCCAGCTCATGCCAGCTCGCGCAGTGGCGGCTTCAGCCCCGCTGCAGCACTGGCTGGACCTGGACACCCCCAGACCGCAGGTGGCAGCGCCACGCCCCGCACCCTTGTCTGCCGTGTTAACGGGACTGACTCCAACCCCAGTGTCATTGACCACTGGCAGGCCGACATCGACAACGACCCCATCGATGACGAGTACCCAGATGCCAGCGGTTCCCACGAGGCCCAGCACAGCGCAGCGGCATCACGACACTGTGGCTGCCTCATCTGCCTCTTTGTGGCCACGTACGCCATCGTGATAGCAATGCCGTACAAGGACAGATCGATGGGTACTTGCCGACACCGAGCCGAGACCCCAGCTACCGACAACGACGACGACGTGAAGCGGCGGCACCAGGCCCATCTGTGCCCACCACATCCCGACGCACAACGACATACAACGTCACGTCCGCATTGTGGGCCACTCTCAAGTGGACCAACTCAGAGATAGCGTCTCGGGCGGAGCCAGCGCAGTCGGGGTCGGCTTCGGGGGTGTCCTGAAATGGGCCAGCGGCAAACTCGGGGCTATTGCCACGGGCGGAGTTGTGTGCGGTCTTCTACTCGTCGGCGCCAAACTCCTTGCTCAAGGAGCCGTCGGACACGTAGGAGCCCGCATCTGTGCGCGGGCCCTGGACTCATCCACAGCCCAGTGGTACCTCCGCTGTTGCCAACCGAGCAGGAGGCCGCGCGATGAGGCCACACACGCAATGCCGTGCACGCTTGCCGACGAACACGACGACCAGCACGTGCACTCACTCCGACATCCGACGGTTTGTTGTGTTCCTTCTGTGATTGTGCTGTGCTTATATTCTTTCTGCTTCGTTTTGCTTGTTGTTGTAGTTTTTTTTGCTTTTTGTTTTGTTTTTGGGATGCTGTCTTCTTTGCTGTTTTCGTTTCCACACTTGTTTTTTTTGTTGTTCCGCTGTTGCCAACCGAGCAGGAGGCCGCGCGATGAGGCCACAGACACAATGCCGTGCACGCTTGCCGACGAACACGACGACCAGCACGTGCACTCACTCCGACATCCGCTGCTGCAGGAACACTACGCCGCAGCAGTTGCCGCCGCAGTCGCCGATGTCACTACCGCCACCACCGCCGCCATCGTCGAAGTCACTGCCGCCGTATCGCGAGCCTCGACTGTCACACCAAGATCGACCAGCCCGTCTCCACGGGACGGCTCCAAAAGCGGCGCGGCATTCGGTAACCTACCGACTAACGAGGATGCCACAGCACACGGCAGCGACACCGAGGCAAGGGAAACACGTGAGTGCACCCACGTTAGCCCGTGGTCCATCTTCCGACATGCTGATGCTCGTGGTTCCTCTCCCGACGCGGACACCCAACCACCACGACGGCGAGCGCGCTATGCATCACCCGCCAGGCCCCAGGCGCCTTCAGGCCCTGGTATGCCTTACACAGCCCTCAAGCCACCGACACGCAACTTACGCAACACTATCCAGCGCGACCCAGCGGTCCCCGTGCCGCCGACGAGCATCCTCAACGCCCTGTACCAAAACGGCTTTGCGCTTGGTAACAGTGGCGTGTCTACAGAGGACATCAAAGACGCTCTGCGACTCCACGACCATCCTCGATTTACCCATGATCTAACACTCCAAGCGCTGGGGCCGTGGACTGACATCATGCAGAGGCCCCCGAACCGCCTCACTTGGGTGCTGGAAGACTCGGGCGGGAACTCAGGCGAGACAATCTTCCCCTACCTCACGTGGGACCTCCGCCAACCCACCACCGACGCGCCCACTGTCTTCTGGCATGGGACCCGCGGCGACCTTGCGGCCCGTCTTGCTGCCAGCGGAGGGCACCTCTTGCCAGGCCCCCGCCGTGAAGCGAAGGGTCGAACTGGCACCAACGTTGGCCGCACGTACGTGAGCGTGCACCCTTCGCTGGCCGCGTGGTACGCAATGCCGCCCCACCCGCCCTACAGTCTCGAAGACGACACCCTCGCGTGGGGACCCATCGCACTCTGGATGTGCGAGGCCACCCAACCACCGCGCGGGGAAAACAGGCACAACGTCGTGAAAGGGGAGGCCCACGGAGCGCGTCTCATTTACCCTCGGGTCCTGAGCCTCCTCATCCGCATGGACTGGTGCGCCCCCACAGAAGCTGCTTCCAGGTGCCGTGCCCTACCACATGCCTATGGCATGGGCGACTGTGCGCACGCCCTCCACATCGCTGGCTACGATCATCCAGATCTCCGCGAGGCGGCTGAAGCTCACGACCAGGAAGCTAGCACCAGGCGCAGACTAGTCATCGCGGCAGCGTGGCCACCGCCGCAGGCACTATACTCGCCAGAGGCAGCGCGAGTATGGGCCAAACAGCACTACGACACTGAAGCAGCCACCAGGGACGACCCTAACCAGCCCCGCCCACGTGTCTCGCCCCGCAAGCTCCAGCTGGACCCGAAACCACTCATCGACCTGGTGTACACTGGCTTGCAAGCCGTCCCCGTGCGGGGGCATCCTGACGCACGCGAGTCGCGCCCCAGCGGCTCCAGCCCCGGGGCCGCGTCTGGCCCACCGCGCACTCACAAGTCAGGCACAGCCCTGGCGCACAGTCCAGACCGCTCATCGACGACATCAGGAGCCGACGAACGCCGTACGCCTTCCCTCATCAGCGCGGCCGCCGCCCTCGCCCGAGGCCACGCCCGCCCACGGCGATCCGCCTCTCGTTCGTCACGACAGAGTGGCGGAAACTCCACCTCAGACAACAGTGGCATCGAGACGTGGGAGCACATTGAGACGGAAGAGGAGCCGACTGCCTACCACGTCCTCGCCTACCACGTCCGTGATGTGCGGGCCCGTGTCAATGCCCCTGGCATCGAGGTCTGGCTTGACCCTGGTGATCACCACGACGGCGCCTACTTACCGTGGGGGACGACCGTCATGGGCCATCGCGTCATTAACCCTGCGGTGGCGGGGCGGGACGGCTGGGTCATCCTCCGCCACGACCACGGCGACACCACTACCAAGCTCTGGGCACCGACCCAAGTCCACGTCAAAGCGGACGACACCTGGCGCACGGTCATGGTACCAGCGGACATGGGGCCCCAGTGGATCGAGTGCCATGCCGAGGACGCTCGCCTCCCCGCCGAGGTTGTCCGCACTACAGGCCAATCCTGGTTTGCTGACGTCGGGCCCTTGTGGGATCGCCCTCGACCCCACCCAGACGACCCAGGCACAAACGAGCATGCGCTCCCGCCTCTACCAGGACGCTGGTCTTGCCTACAGTGTCGATTCCAATGCTGTCAGTACTGTGCGGCTCGCCGCAACACGCAGCTCGGCACCTCGGGCCAACCAACGTGCCCAGACTGCGCCCGCAGCGGACTGCGTACACTTATGGACTGGTCCACGGACTACCCTTGCAACAGTTGGACGTGTGCATACAGCACCAACAACAGGGACTCCGACACATGCTGCCTGTCCAGCAGGTGCCCCCATCCCCCCAGTCCACACAGCCTGCTCGACGTCCGTGCCACAGGGATGCCGCCGCACATCCTTGCCCGCCAATACGGCAACGCGCCAGCCCACCACGACCTCAAGGAACCCCCCCGAGCGCCTTCAGGCCCAGGGGGGGAACCTCCACAACCAGGCCAAGCAGGTTACCAGGGTCAATGGTACTTCCACCGAGGCCGCGGCGCGTCCCCAGGCAGGGACTGCCTGACGGCACGAGGCGGCCACCTGGGTTCACAGGAACGGGGATGCCCGAAGAACCGTCCCCCGACCAACCTCTCTGGAGGGAAGGCTACGTGCTCTTCGGCCCCCACCAGGCCCTCAAAGAGGACTTCACCTTCAACAAGACGGTCCGCCGACCCTACTCCCTAACCATCACCAACATGTACAGGGACCGTGTCACGGTCAGGACCGTCTGCGAGTCTATCGCCGAGCGCATCCACACTACCCGCACCCGCTGGCGAGATGTGGTACTGTACTGGGACGCCGAGGGTGGCCCTGGGCCTCAAGCTCTTGACTATGACATGCGACTCTGCGACGCCATGGTGAGCCGTGCCACGACCGAAGCCGAGCTAAACCACGACCGCAGCAACCGTGGTAGTTTCTGCCTCTATGGACCAGCGCTCCAGCGAGCTGTAAACATCACGGCGATCTCCGAGCCGCAGAACATCGACTACATGGAGCATGTGCGGCGATACTCACCCGTAGGGGAGACCTACCCAGACACGCCTTCGAGCACGTCTATCGGGGCTGGCAGCGGCCCGACGTGCCCACCATCCTCCCCGACACCCGCCCCCTCTCGAGAGCCGACCAGCAGCGATATCAACAGCACCAGCAGCGCATTCAGCAGCGCGACCAACGCGACGCAGGACAGCCGAGCACGCCACGCTACCGCTCTCCCGCGCGAGTCCCGACAGGCGGCAGCACGGCCTACGGCGGGGATGCCGCCTATTACCGTGGCCCCATTGGCGCCAGGCCCGCGGCGGCTGGAGCAGCCGCCTCCAGCTACGGCCACGCCCCTCACGCCAGGGTGCACCCAGCGGTCATCGGCTACCCGCGTGCACTCGTGCAGGCCCCCCCACGGGCCACCTCGCCCGTGCCAGGGTCCACGCGCGCCTGGGGCCATTACTCAGGCCGACATGATGGCACCTCCAGCAACCAGCCCGCAGTGATAACCCCTGCGGCTTCAGCCCAGGGGCTGCAACAAACCGTGGCAGGACTGGGCGCCCCGAAGGATGGCGTGATGCGAACGTGCGTGCTTGGCAACCGCGCCAGCACACGCCCCCGCCAAACGTGGCTGCAGCGCTGCGCCCTGCCCAGGCAAAACCTGCCCCACCTGAGCGGGAGAGGCAGCCGCTTGTCCCGCTCGTCCTCACGTACACCCAGGCGCATCACAGCGCCTCCCCGCGGCACAGCGAGGGAAGCGCCCACCATGTCAGCCCCCGCCCCGACGCTGTCGACCCTGACCAGACCACAGCCACGGCGGAGGGCGGCACAAGCGCCTCCCGCCAGCCCAGCCCATCACCCTGCGCGGCGCCGATCCGATCCCCGAGCAGGGCGGATTCCGAGCGCGCTAATGCCCAGGCGACCTCGCCACGCGACCGCCACACGGGCGGGCGCGTCCCGCGCAGCAGGACCTGCAGCCGCCTCAGTTCACGCAAGGCCCCAGGGAGCTCCACGAGCTCGCCGCCTCGCGAGACTCAGGCTGATGGCCGAGCCCCCGAAGTGATGCCACGCTTCGGCGCCAGCGTCACCGAACCTGGCCAGGTCGACCTCGAGCCGACGCCGTCCACGGACCACGAGCCGCCGCTGCCCACCCGCGTGGTCGTCCCCATCGACGAGGCGCCGACCTTCGACCCGTTCAAGAACAAGTACCGTGTCAAGGACCTTGCGGCGGGTTTCGGCGGTGGCTCACCGCTCTCACCTCAGAGTCGGGGCGGAGCCCCCGCCACCTCAGCCGCTGCCGCGGCAGCGGCGGCCCCGCGGGGAATCAGCCCTGTCCGCAACGCGGGCCTCACGGCAGCGGGCATGGACGAGGCCCAGCGCCAGGCCACCGACCGCGCTGCTCGAGCTGTTCCACCAGATGCTGCTCATCAAGATACTGACGGGGCGGGCGCGCCACCGCAGGACGGACCAGCGGTGTCGCGTGCGCAGTATATGCGCGTGCGTTGTGCCGCTGCCGCGCCTAGCCGCCGCCGCTGGTTCGCTTTTGCTTTAGTGTTCGGCAGGACGGATCGAGGAGTCGCCTCCCTCTCCCTCTGCTGCCGTCTCACCTCTCCTCCCCTCGTCCCCTATGGTACAGGAGTGAGGAGGATTTTTCGAGACAGTTTTACTGACGTTTATGGACCCCCCCTGGCGCAGTGCCGACCATGTCTCGCCTATACTCCTGGCCTGACGGCGGCTTCAGCCCCGGTCAAGCTAATCCATAGGAACGCCATGAGCTCCTACTGTGGCCAAGCCTTCTACCTGGGCGAGGGTCAGGCTGACCTACACCGTGCGGGGCGTGCAAACCCCAGCTCCACCGATGGAGACGGGCCAGGTCGCTCCATACACCTCGTCAGCCTAAACATCACCAGTCTCTCAGCGAACTGGCCAACCATCACCGCTCGTGGTGTCGACCACAACGCCGCAGTCATAGCACTGCAGGAGACCCGACATGCCAAGCCGACCAGACAAGCCATCGCTACCAGCGCCGCCAATCCACACCACGGGGGATACCACGCCATTCTTGGACCTGACCTGGATCTGGCGCGAGCCCAGCGCAGAGCTGCCCACGGCGGCACAGACCACACCGTCGTGGGCAACACTGGCGCCTCGGGAGGGGTCGCCATCCTCTCTAAGGATGCCATTGTCGACTCCACTGTCGACGACGCTGCGCCCTGTATCGTCGCCCTCAAGGCCAAGAAAAGATGGCACGAGGCCTTTCTCCCGCTCTGCACTCAGCACCGCCGCAGGCGGCGACGAAACAACCACGGGCCCGCTGGGATCTACATAGCGAGCCTCTACGGGGTAGCTGGAGGAGACAGCACAGATCTTTTTCGGCTCGCTGACTGCGCCGCCGCAAGGGTCGGCTCAGCCCCGTATTTCATTTGCATGGACGCCAACACGAACATCGACGACAACCCACACTTGCTGCACATGATGCAGCACGGATGGTTTAACGTCGCTGAGGGCACACCAGACCACACCATGCACACATACGGCAATATCCCTGACTGGGACCGCGTCACCAAGTGCCCCCGCACTTCGCGCATCGATTATATCATTGCCAACCAAGCGGCGCGATCCATTGTCACCGACTTCTGCTATCTGCGCGACTTGCCAGCGAAGTCCCATGTTGGCCTGCAGGTCACGCTTGACCTCAGTCGCCTCGACCATACGGCCCGACGCCTTCTCGCCCCCACGCCCTACCCTCCCAACGATGGAGCTCACGAGGGTCACGAACTGCAGGCATTAGGGACCCTCATCGCTGGGCGATATCAGGACCGCATGGAGCAGGCCGACACACGCGACGACGTGGAACGCATGTTCGCCCTGGCTAACGAGGCCAGTCATGAGTACCATCTCACCCGTCTGCGCGACCTGCCACCTCCACCGCCCGACCACCCAAAAAAGAAGCCCCCCACCATGCACGGGCTCACGCCCATGTTCGAGGAGCGACCAGTTGTCCCCCGCGCCTTTCCCACCTACGGAGCTTCCACGAGACACATGAACCGACTGCGCAAGCTCCATCGGCAACTCTGTGAGCTTCGCTTCATCGGACAACACCATCATTTAGACTGCCGTGCCATCCCGCCGTACCTGGCGCAGCGCATCGACTGCACGTGGACCGCGGCCCGCCTCCTATGTCACAAGCTGCGCCCCACGGTTCTCCTAGACTTCCCCGAGGCCTGGACCCCCGACGAGCCAGCACCTCACGGAGAGCACCTTGACGGTTTGATCCAAAACCTCGACTCAGAGCTGGCGCGACGTGCGAACCGTGCCAAAGCTGAACGCATCAAAATATGGGCTGAGGGCGTCCGCGAGCCAAGCGGGCGAAAGGCGGCCATATACGCACGGGCTGCTGACAGCTCGCCCACGGCGTATCTCCGCACGCCTACCACACCTGACGATACGCAACTCCACTGCGACACCAACGCCTTCAACCCTGACAAAGCTAGCACGGACGATAGCGACGCTGACACCGAAGCTGGCGGCTTCAGCCCCAGCGACGGTAGTTCGCCCGACACGGACAACGACGAAGACCACACTTGTGAACCACCACCTGCACAAGTCCCCGACATTCTCCCTGCCAACGCCATTGTTGCTAATACCAAAGACATGCTTAAGCTCATGGTCGACACCTGGAGCCCATCTTGGGCAGGTACCGCGCCCGTGCAGGACATGACGCCGAAGCCATGCCGACGTGGGCTGACTTCTACGACGAGTACCGACAAGAGCTGCCTACGCCATCACCAGCTACCCCTTTCCACCTCACCGACGACCAACTCATCCACTTCATTCGCACCCGTTCACCGCGCCGTGCGGGGGGACTTGACGGCTGGACAACTAAGGAGGCTAAGGAGTTACCCGACGACATCCTTCGCCTCTTCGTCAGCGTCTTACGCGCTATGCAACGCACTGGCACCATCCCAGAACCCCTCCTTCATGTGCCAAACCCGTGCCTCCGAAAAGGCCGAGGCGAACTCCCAACGGACCAACGACTTCTCTCGGTGCTTTCTGTTTGGATGTATGCGTGGGAAGCGCCAGCTTACCGCAGCCTCACGGACTGGCGGAAAGGATGGACCCACGCCACGAGCTTTGGCGCTGTCCCCAAAGCTACCATTGGGGACGTCAGCACCTCTCTTGCCCTGCGCATCGAACACGCCAGGGCCTACTCCTTCCCTTAGCTGGGGCTGCCCTTGACCGACAGAAGTGTTTCGACTACCTCATCACGGACATCTGCCTTAACCTTGCGCTTCACGCGGGGTGCCCCCAATACATCGTTACTGTCCGCAGAAACTTCTACAGTCGCCACAAACGCTACATCCGCATGAACGGAGCGTACTCTAAGGAATTGGCCAGGACCAACGGTCACCTCCAGGTAAGCTCTTGGTCCCTGGACGACATTAAGCTGCTCATGTGTGTGTGGACCAAGAGACAGCATCGATACGTTCCGCGATCACTCAGCACTACCTTTGTTGACGACAGCAACTCCACTACTCACACCGCGCCTGAGTTGCAGAAATCTCTTGATGAAACCGCCAAGTTTGATCGATTTTCAGTTCAACGCATTCACCCTGGCAAAGTGGCGGGGTGGGCGCTCACCGACGAGCTTCACGCCGCCGTTACCCAGCTCACTCTGGCGGAACGGCCCTTACGCGTGGTCGACTCTTTCAAGCTCGTCGGGAGTTACATCAACGCCGAGGCAGCGCCGGCTCCAGCCGCGCTTAACCTCACGGCCACCGCTGACGCCCGTGTTCGGAGGGCGACTAGTCGCCTGCCGCGCATTGGCAAGCTCCCATCGCCGATGCTTATTAAGGCGCGGCGCGCCCGTTCCCTTGCTGCCAGCGTCTGTACCACGGGCACCGACATTCAAGCCCCATCAGGCCCCGTCAAAACTGCCTACAACCATGCCCTTAAGGCGGCTATCCGCCCCAAGGGAAACAAGTGGGTCGAGTTTTGGACTCTCATTGCCGTGTGCGTCCCAGGACACGCCCTGGAGATTGACGCCATCACGCAGCGTGAAGTTTTCCTGTGTCTGCGGCGACAGGTAAATCGCGACGCTACACTCTGCGGTCTCGTCAGGGATCTCCAACACCACGTTCAGACCCTGTTTGGTGGAGGACCTGTCGGACGACTTGTCCAGTCGCTCCAGCAGCTCCGTTGGACCTGGCCCACATTTGGCATCATGTACGACGACTGGGGCTGCCAGATCAGCTGGCTGAACTTACCCCAAAACGCCTTCCTTTACATGCTGCGGGCCTCACAACGCAGAGCCTTTCTGAGGAGGATCAAGCCACGGCGTCACGACCTTGGATACCTTGCCTCCGTCAGACAGGGCCTCGACCTCTTCGCCAGCACGTGGCTCGCCCGAACGAAAGGAGCAGCCAAATGCAATGCCTGGCAGCTGGCGCTCCTCCTGAACTACCTGTCGGGCGGGGACCACACCCAACAGCGACGATCCCGATCAAACACGTCTGCTGACCCCAGCCCCATCTGCCGATACTGCAACGAGGAAGAGGAAACTCAGGAGCACACTGTCCGCGACTGCAAGTGCTGGGCCCGAGAAAGACTCCCTCTCACCACCCTCATCAGTGACGAGCAGTGGGACCGTCTTCCGCCGCACACAAGACACTGCGGGCTCTTCGATGAAGACCCAGCCCTCCTCGACCTGCAGGCCGACCTCGCGAGGGACCCGCTACCTCAGCCCATACCGCGGCCCCCACCTGAGTGAGATCCTGCGGCTTCAGCCCAGGACTCCTACACCACCTACCTTGACCATGACACTGGTTGGACATGGGTCTACGCTGCCACGGACGGTGCATGCACCAACCAAGCCATCCCATTGCTTGCACGAGCGGGCTACGGCGACTACTACGGCATCGACCACCGCATGAACTACAGTGCACGCGTTCACGGCATCACGCAGAACGCACAGCTTGCGGAGACCCTCGCCATTGTCCACCTCACGGCATGTGCTGAACGGCCCGTACACGTTTTCGTGGACAACCAGGCGGTGGTCGATGGGTTCCAAAGTATCATCGACGGACACTCACCACCGCAGGGCACGCACGTGGAGCTCTGGGAAAAGATCCACCGATGCGTCATGGCCAAGCCCAACATGTTCCGCGTCGAGAAAATCGCAAGCCACCTGGGGGACATGGGCATCGACCTCGGGCTCATCGGGCCCATCGCGGAGGAGTTCAATCGTCAGGCTGACGCCCTCGCCACAACGGCGGAACGTACTCATAACCTTCCAGACGACATTGTCGAAGCTGCCAAAACACGACATCGCCAAGCGACCGTGCTTCATGGAGTCGCTGTCGCCAACTACGAGCGTAGACACCGCACACTCCCCCTCCCACACCGCAGGGCTGGGTTTACAGCTGCGGAACTCAACAAAATGGAACCAAACCCCCTGCTGTCTGACCAGGCACCACCCGCGGCTGGACCAGACATCCCACGGAACCCGGACGAGCTCTGGGCCGAGGCCCAACGGGCGATATTCGACGAACAGGAGGACGACCCGTTCGGCTTTGGCGGGGGCCTTGACTTCCTAGGCGACGGGCCAGCCAGCGCCAACCTTGCCCCGTCGGGCACCCGCACGTCGCCCTCGACTCCGCCACTGAGAGCGGCATCGCACCCACATGACAACGCCGCTCACCCTCAAGACGCTGACGAACAGGAGGACGACCTGTTCAGCTTCGGTGGGGGATCGGACGCTTTGGACGACGGACCAGTCAGCGAAAACCCTGCCCCGTCGGGCAACCTCTCGATGCCTACCGCGACTCCGTCCCCGAGAGCGACATCGCCCCCATACGATGATATCGGCCACCGCCAAGACGCCGACGACGACCTGGGTGACCCCCGCGGACTGAGTGGCATAGACGACGCACCGCCGACACCCCACGCTGCCGACCATACCGCCCTACCGAGACGCCACCCTTCTACGCGGCCGACCTCAGAGCCCTTGCACGGCATCATGATTGGTCCCACCGCGCAAACCACTCCGCCCCCCCCCACCAGCGGCAGCCCGCGGGGGCGGCTTCAGCCCCCCCGCAGGGCACTAAACCAGACAGGCCCTCGCGCCCCGTCCACGCTTCCATCGTTGCTGAGCGAGAGGATGCGGCTCTCCCGACCTCTCGGGGCGTGGCCCTAGCGGCTCCAGCCCGGGGGTCGCGTGTTCCCCTCCAGTCACCTTTCAAGGGTGACGGACGACAGCGTACAGGGTGCCGCACTACGCTAGTCCACCATCTGGACAGGCGTACCGAGGACCTCGCCTCTGTCTCGAGGCCCTCGGCCGCTGGCACTGAGCAGCCACCCCTCACCGACCGCGAAACCGAGCTGTCCCAGGCTATGCTGCTCTCCAGCAGAGGTGCGTTGCTCTCGCCGCGGACCTGGCCGCCGCCCAAGCTCGCCAAGGCCCTCTACTCCAGCGCCTCCACAGCGCCGGGCGAGACTTCGCCGAGCTGCTCACGCCCTCGCCCGATGGTGCCGTGCCGTCACTCACCATCCAAGCTATGCTGTCATCGTTCCGCGGCGCTCCACCTGGTGCCCCGCGCTAATCTCCTCCTTTCTGCCTGCCCGTGTGTACGCGTGGCTCCGCGTCCACGGTGTCAGGGCGTGGGGGCGGGGGTGCCCCGTCACTGCGCGCCGCTTAGCGGCCAAGCGCCCAACTGGCGGTCTGCCAAGCCGCCTAGCCACGTGTCAGCACGTCGCCTTTCTTGTTGGGGCCTCTTTCTTTACGCGGTCTGACAGGTGAGATCATCACCGTCTGTCCGCCGTCTGTAGCGTCTGTCGCGCTGCGCCGGGGGAGGGGGTTTTTGTTGCCCGCCCTCGTATCTAAAGGCTGCACCGCCGCAAATAGTGCATGCGAGTTGTCGCACCGCAGTGCGCCTCGCGGACGGACCCTGGTCCGCCTACTTGTCCGATCTCTCTCTCTCTCTCTCTCTCTCTCACTCCTCTCTCTCTCTCTCACTCCTCTCTCTCTCTCTCTCTCTCACTCCTCTCTCAGTCGCACTCCTCTCTCTCTCTCTCTCTCTCTCTCTCTCTCTCTCCCTCTCTCTCTCTCTCTCTCTCTCTCTCTCTCTCTCTCTCTCTCTCTCTCTCTCTCTCTCTCTCTCTCTCTCTCTCTCTCTCTCTCTCCCCCCCCTCCTCCTCCTCCTCCTCCTCCTCCTCCTCCTCCTCCTCCTCCTCCTCCTCGTCCACCTCCTCTTCCTCCTTTCCTCTTCCTCCTCCTCCCCCACCTCCTCCGCGTGCAAGAAATCCAACAACATGTCGCGGAAATCAGCGAACTGTGTCCCTCCAGGTTTTTTTCGGGCGTCCTTTTAGGACTTGTCGGGGCCGTCTTAGGGCCCCCTTGGGCGTCCTGGGAACCCAGAAATCATGTTCCGATAGAGGCTTCGGGGAACATGATTTCGAACGCTTCGGAAGAGGCCTCCCAATAATCTCTATAGGCAGCTCTGCTTGCCCCCGTTGTGGCTCTGCTGGGTGCCTTTTGGGGCTCTCTTGGGCTGGCTTGTAGCTCTCATGGGTCATCTTGGGTCCCTCTTGGGCCGTCTTGGGGCTCCTCGGGGTGGCACTGCGAAGACGTCGTCGTCGTCGCCGTTCGCCGATCGGCGGCGTCAACTGTTGTCATCGTCGTCCATCGTCGTCGTCGTCGTCGTCGTCGTCGTCGTCGTCGTCGTCGTCGGTCGTCGCCGTCGACGACCGTCGTCGTCATCGTCAATCACCGTCGCCGATCACCGTCGCCGATCGTCGATCGGCCCCGAGCCCTCCCGCCCACTCCTCCTCCTCTCTTCCTCCTCCTCCTTCTCCTCCTCCTAATCTGCCTCCTCTTCCTCTTCCTCCTCCTCCTCCTCCTCCTCCTGAAATCATGTTCCCGGAGACGCTTCCGGTGACAGGATTTCGAACGATGCAGAAAAGATTGGGTCCAGGGTGGCTCTGCGCACGCGGACAACGTCGCCGCCGTCGGAGTGGCCGTCGTCGATCGACGACGTCGACTGTTGTCATCGTCGTCCATCGTCGTCGTCGTCGTCGTCGTCGTCGTCGTCGTCGTCGTCGTCGTCGGTCGTCGACCGTCGTCGTCGTCGTCGTCGTCGTCGTCGTCGTCGTCGTCGTCGTCGTCATCGTCGTCAATCACCGTCGCCGGTCGTCGATCGCCCTCGAGCCTCCTCCTCTCTCCCCCCTCCTCCCCTCCACTCCTCCTCCCCGCCTCCTCCTCCTTTTTCTCTTCCTCCTCCTCCTCCTCCTCCCCCTTCGCCCTCTCCGTCTCCTCCGCTCGGAGGAAATCCAACAACATTTCGCGAAAATCAGCGAACTGTGGCCCTCAGGAAATTTTTGGATGTCATTTTAGGCCCTTTTGGGGCCGTCTTAGGGCCCTCTTGGGCGTCCTGGGAACCAGGGAATCATCTTCCCGGACAGGCTTCTGGGAACATGATTTCGAACGAAAAAGTAGCGAAAAAAGAACGATGCAAGAAGAACTACAAACGGACGTCGAAGAGTAAACTTCCTCAAATACTGCTAATAATAGAGAATCGATGAGGAACAGCGGGACGACGGATCCTAATATAACGAAATCCAACAGGGAAAGGAAAACAAAAATCATCGAAACGACGGGACGAACATAGCTAATGAGGCCCTCTAGGGCCTCCCTGAGGCCGTGTTGGGCCTCCTGGCCAACTTTGGGGCTTCTTGGTCCGTCTTGGGGTTCCGGTGAGGCCTACAGACGACCCTTTGGTCCGTCTTGGCCCTATTGGGTCTCTCTTGGGCTGTCTTGGGCTCTGGGGGGCTGGGCACGGGTGAGAACAACAAGCAAGATATGCTGAAAAACGTACGTTGTTACAAAACGGGAATGGGGCTGATTTTTGCCTCTGAAGGCCCTCTTCGGCAGCTTCAAACCATCTCGGCCCTCTCGAGGCCTTCTAGACGTCTTGGGGCCCTCTTGGGCCTCGCTGCGGCTGTCGGACAGCGTCGCCGCCGTCGGCGTGGCCGTCGTCGTCGTCGCCGTCGATCATGAATCGGCGGCGTCGACTGTTGTCATCGTCGTCTATCGTCATCGGTCGTCGTCGTGGTCGTGGTCGTCGTCGTCGTCGTCGTCGTGAATCACCGTCGCCAGTCGTCGTGTCCGATCGTCGATCGCCCTCGAGCCTCCTCCTCCTCCCTCCCCCCCTCCTCCCCTCCACTCCTCCTCCCCGCCTCGTCCTTCTCCTCTTCCTCTTCCTCCTCCCCCTCCTCCTCCCCCCCCTCCTCCTCCTTCGCCCTCTCCGTCTCCTCCGCGCGGAAGAAATCCAACAACATTTCGCGAAAATCAGCGAACTGCGGCCCTCTGGGAATTTTTGAATGTCATTTCAAGCCCTTTTGGGGCCGTCCTGGGGCCCTCTTGGGCGCCCTGGGAACCCGCAAATCATGTTCCCGGAAAAGCCTCTGGGAACATGATTTCGAACGAGGCCCTCTTGGGCCTCCCTCAGGCCGTCTTGGGGGCCTCCTGGGCCGGCTTTGGGGCCTTTGGGCCATCTTGGGCTGTCTTGGGGCTCCTCGGGGGCCACTCTGAGGACGAAGCAAGCGAGTATGCTGAAATTGTACGTTTTACATGAGGAATGGGTAAAGTTTTGCCTCTTGAAGGCCTCTTGGTGGCCCTCTCGGCGGCCATCTTCAACGACCATCGCGGGCCGCTTGAGGGCGCGCTTGGACGTCTTTGGGGGCCTCTGGGCCTCGATGAGCTGTCGTTGTGTGCCTCTTGGGCGGTCACGCGGGCCAACGGCGCCGCCTCGGCGTGCCGTCGTCGTCGCCGTCGAGCGGTCCGATCGGCGGAGTCGACTGTTGTCATCGTCGTCGATCGTCGTTGTCGTCGGTCGTCGACCGTCGTCGATCGTCGTCGTCGTCGTCATCGTTGTCGTCGTCGTCGTCAATCACCGTCGCCGGTCGTCGTCGCCGATCGTCGATCGCCCTCGAGCCTCCTCCTCTCTCCCCCCCTCCTCCCCTCCACTCCTCCTCCCTGCCTCCTCCTCCTTCTCTTCTTCCTCCTCCTCCTCCTCCTCCTCCTCCTCCTTCGCCCTCTCCGTCTCCTCCGCGCGGAAAAAATCCAACAACATCTCACGCAAATCAACGAACTGTGGCCATCCGGGCCTTGTCGAAGGTCCCTTTAGGGCCCTTTTGGGGCCGTCCTGGGGCCCTCTTGGCGTCCTGAAACCCGAAATCATTCCCGGAGAGGCTTCCCGGAACATGATTTCGAACGAGCCCGGCCTCTTGCCTTCCTGAGGCCGTCTTGGGCCTCCGGCCGGCTTTGGGGCCTCTTGGGCCGTCTTGGGGGGTTCCGCGAGCCTCACAGGATGACCCGTTTGGGCCGTCGTGGGCCCTCTTGGGTCTCTCTTGGGGCTCGGGGGCGTCTGGTGCACTGTGAGGACCAAGCAAGCGAGTATGCTGAAAATATATACTTTACGAACGGGAATGGGCCGGTGTTTGCCTCTTGGAGACCCTTTTGGGGTCCTCTTCGGCCATCTTCAAGCCATCTCGGTTCCTGTTGGGGCGCTCTTGAGCATCTTGGGGCCCTCTTGGGCCTCGCTGATGCTCAAATGCTGCCTGGTGGGTCTCTGTACTGATTATCTGCCTCCCCCTCTGGCCGTCTGGGGCGGCGTTGGGAAACCCCCACAGGGACGGCCCGTGGGCCGGCCATTGCCAACGGGATGGCTCACCCCCACCCCGCCTACGGGCCGTTCCGTGTTCTGTCCCCTACTGCTCCTCTCCAAACCCTCGTTCCCGAACCTCCCGATCATGTTCCCGGACCCCCGTCCCTTCCCCCCAGAGCACCGCAGCAGTAGGAAAGCGTTCCGAAACGGTGAGAAATCATGTTCCCGGAAAGCGTTCAAGAATATGAATCGCACGTCGTCCAAGGCGCCTCAGAAGGCGCAGACTACTCCTCCAAGGCGCGGAATCATGTTCCCGGACCGCCTTCGGGAACATGATGGGGACGACCTCCTGAGGGCCTCCAGTGGGCCTCTTTGAGGCCTCTCGGAGGCCTGTGGGGCTCTCCTGGAGGCGTCTTGGGGCGCGCTCAGGACCATATTGGGCATCTTGGGGGCCTCTGGGGGCCTTCGGGGAGGCTCTTGGGGGCCTCTTTGGGGCCTCTTGGGGCCTCGCGGGGCCCTCTTGGGGACCGCTGGGCTCGCTTAGGCAGTCTTGAAGCCCTGTCGGGGCACTCCTGGAACCGTCTTGGGCGGCTCCTGGGCCATCTTGGGGCTCTCCTGGGCCGTCTTGGGACGATTTTGGGGATCTCTTGGGCCGTCTTGGGGCGATCTTGGGGGCCTCTTCGGCCGTCTTGGAGCGGTTTTGGGAGACTCTTGGACGGCCTTGGAGCGTCGGAACCCCGAAAAAGCGAGAAGGCCAAACACCTCGAACAAAATGAGCCAGGCGAAGAACCCAACCATATGCAGTTGTGAATACCGCAATTGTGAATACCATCTTCGCCCGCGCTCCCTATGTGGCCACGGCTTCCCGCCAGAGCCCGACATGCTCAGGGACACGTTCGTGGCCGTCTTCGCGGGCGCCGACGACGACAAGGACGGCGTCCCTCTCACCGAGGAGCAGAAGCAGGAGAAGGCCTTGAGATCCATGAGGGAGGAGGTGGCGTTGCACGTCGACAAGGCGGAGTACGACGCCCATGCGCGGTTGTTGAAGCAGCGCAACTTTGGGGGCCAGATCTCGTGAGGGTGTGTGCCGCAGTGGGCACGGGGCCGCCTATGCGAAACCATGCACTGGCGCCTTTCTGTGGAGAGGCTCCTATGGGGCAACGATCCTCGTGAGGGGTGTGCCGAAATGGCCCGAGGCCACCATGCGAACGCTTGCCACTGGGGCCTTCGGTGGAGCTCCCTATGGGGCAACGATCCTCGTGAGGGGTGTGCCGAAATGGCCCGAGGCCGCCATGCGAACGCTGCCACTGGGGCCTTCGGTGGAGCTCCCTAGTGGGCCACGATCCTCGTGAGGGGTGTGCCGAAATGGCCCGAGGAGAACCAACGGTGCACGCCGGAGGCGCTTCCCGTCAAAATGAAGCCCCAAAACCAACGGTGCACGCCGGAGGCGCTTCCCGTCATCCGCCGCCGCGCTTGTGCGGCATTGGTTTGTTCAGTGAACGTGGTTTGGGTCGCGGGTGGGTCGCGGGCTCTTCGCCTCCAAGTGGAAGGAATGCAAAAGCAGCCCGCCGCAGGCGCCGAAACATTGTGTTTGTACACTGAACGTGGTTTGGGTCGCGGGTGGGCCGCGGGTTCTCCACCGGGAACGAATGCAAAAGATGCCTGCCGCAGGCGCCGAAAAATTTGGTTTGTACCCTGAACGTGGTCGCGGGTGGGCCGCGGGCTCTCCACCTGAAGCGAATGCAAAAGATGCCCGCCGCAGGCGCCTAAAAATGTGGTTTGTACCCTGAACGTGGTTTGGGTCGCGGGTTGGTCGCGAGTTGGTCGCGGGGTGAGTCGCGGGCTCTCCACCTGGAAGGAATGGAAAAAAAAGCCCGCCGCAGGCGCCGAAAATGGTGGTTTGTACCTTGAACGTGGTTTGGGTCGAAGATGGGTCGCGGGTGGGTCGCGGGGTGGGTCGCGGGTGGGTATCGGGTGGGTCGCGGGTGGGTCGCGGGTGGGTCGCGGGGTGGGCCGCGGGCGGGCCGCGGGGTGGGTCGCGGGTGGGTCGCGGGGTGGGTCGCGGGGTGGGTCGCGGGGTGGGTCGCGGGTGGGTCGCGGGTGGGTCGCGGGTGGGTCGCGGGGTGGGTCGCGGGGTGGGTCGCGGGGTGGGTCGCGGGGTTGGTCGCGGGTGGGTCGCGGGTGGGTCGCGGGGTGGGTCGCGGGGTGGGTCGCGGGTGGGTCGCGGGGCGGGTCGCGGGTGGGACCATGACAACAAATCACAACAACAACAAACAACAAACAACAAACAACAAACACCAACAACAAGAATCCGCACCGCGGAATCCCATTTCAGCCACGCACCCAGGGACAGTGAATGACTGTTCGGCCCTCTCACTCTGACAACACTCAGGGAGCACTGAACCCCTCCCCAACGACAAAGTTTCCTGCTTTTGCGGGCCGACTGTACGGACAGGGACAGGCCACGGAGAACATGCTGGTGTACAGGGTGAGTGCTTCCCGTACGGTCGAGGACAATACCGACGAGCAAGCGGCCTCCCTGGTTCGCCCAGGACCCGACGGTGAACACCACTCCGTACGACAACTCCTGGGGATCGCAGACCTCGCCGAGGGCATTGCCGTCGCACTCCTCGGGATCATACAGCACCCGGTCGCGCAACAGCAGCTCTCGCATCGACGACCACCCGTACACCGCACCTCCCATCAGAGCTACGAAGAGGAGCGCTGTCAGCACGTACGCGAGACGTACGCGAAATGGCAAGGTGACCTCCGCAGCTCCGCCCGCAGGCGCCGTGCGCAAGACGCCAGCCATCAAATACAGAAACTCGTGCCGAAGGAACCCTCACTGAACCTGCTGCTGCCGTATAGAGCCAGAATGCCTCTGTGACTCTCTACAAAGGAGCATGCACACACTTAGCTTCGGTCGGGCATGTCCCCCTACAGGCGGCTTTCGGGTGACCAATAAAAGCTACGCAACAAAAGCCCCCAAATAGTCAAACAATACTCCAAACATGTTCCCAAAGTATGTTTCGACTATTTTTGAATATTCCTCCTGTAGAGGGACAGGCCCAATTTAAGCTTAGCTCGGGAAGCGTCTGGGAGAATTGTTGGCGGCCCGGTGGTCCACCCCTTTTGGGATGCTCTTGCGATCGGGGTTTCTTGGCCCCCTTTGGAGCTTGGGGCCAGTCTCGGGGCAACATCGTGGGGCAACAACGTTGCTCAATATCTTGAAGTAAGATCTTGCGCTTTCGGGCGAAAAGGAAAAATCATCCAAGACATGTTGCAGCATAGTTTGCACTTTTTTTCGGCCTGATCCACATGCCACACAGAGCTTGTTTTTTATTTCCCTACCTAGGCTCTGCCTAGAAGGGTTCTTACTCTAAGGCTTAAAAGGCCGGGCAGTGGAATGCGCCCCGGGCGGTTCCCCCAGTATCCGCCCCGCAGTTCCCCCAGACCCCTGGGAGCTTTAGCTTTAGCTGTAGCTTTAGCTTAGCTTGAATTGTAGCTTTAGCTTAGCTTTAGCTTAGCTTTACCTTAGCTTTAGTTTGGCTTTAGCTTAGCTTTATCTTAGCTTTAGCTTAGCTTTACCTTAGCTTTGGCTTGGCTTTACCTTAGCTTTAGCTTAGCTTCAGCTTTGCTTCAGCTTTCCTTTAGCTTAGCTTTAGCTTAGCTTTAGCTTAGTTTTAGCTTAGCTTTAGCTTGGCTTTAGCTTAGCTTTAGCTTAGCCTCAGCTTAGCTTCAGCTTTGCTTCAACTTTGCTTTAGCTTAGCTTTAGCTCAGCTTTAACTTAGCTTTAGCTTAGCTTTAGCTTAGCTTTACTATTACTACTAATGCTGCTTTCCTAGGGCTCCAACTCCTAGGTAGGGTCGCACTGGGATAATTTCAGGGATACTGGCCGTCATCGGCCCCGCCCCGCCCCCCACAATGACGTCACGTTCCGCACCGGCGGCGTCCGGGAATGCCTAAGAATGACCGAAGCCAGGTAGGAGCAGCATGTAGGTGGCGGTCTGCACCACAGCGCGCGTGTACACCACACTGCTCGCACGTATACACCACAACGCCTGTATACACCGCAACAACAGTGTACAACGCAGCGCCTGTGTACACCACAGTGCGCGCGTGTATCACAATGCCTGTGCACCACAGCGAATGTGCACACCGCAGCAACCATGTGCAACACAGCGCCTGTGTACACCACAGCATCCGCGTGCAACGCAGCGCTGGTGTAAACCACAACGCCTGCGTGCACAGGATAAGTAGCAGGACCACGTAGGTGAGGATGTGCTGCGGACAGCTAAACACCACGCCAGGGAAGCGGTGATAATAGAATGCGGTGTTTTTCCCGCCTCCCTCCTCCTCCTCCTCCTCCTCCTCGTCCATCTCCAGCTGCACCTCCTCATCCTCCTCCTCCTCCTTCTCCTCCTCCTCCTCCTCCCCCTCCTCCTGCCTCACCCTTCCCCCCGTCGTGCGGGTCGGAACTACAGCGCACGTCCGCGTCTCCGCGTGCACCGCAGAATGGTCAACTGAGTCAGTCCAATTGGTTCTCGGACGGCCCATTCTGCGGGAGCCTCCTGGACGCAGATGGGAGAACTAGGATAATGCGGGAGGACTCGGGGGGACTTGTAGATTCCAGCGGCGCTCCTCTCCCATAGATGCGCCGACCCCAGAGGCGTGTGATACTCAACTGTTCACCTGTGGACAACTTCCAACACGACAACTCCCACCCCGCAGCTTTGCGCCCGGAACCGAACAACGCCCTTCCTCCTCGCCTCGGCATACCCACCCTTCGGAAACTCAATTCTTGGGACCCCCTCGGAAGCTCTATTCTTGGGACCCCCTCGGAAGCTCTATTCTTGAGACTCCCCACCCTACCATTTCGCCCAAGACCGACCAACGCCCCCTTCCTCGCCTCGGCATCCCCACCCTCCGAACTCAATTCTTGTAGCCTTCCCTTCCGCACTTTCGCGCCCGGAATCGACCAACGCCCCCCTTCTCGCCTCGGCATCCCCACCCCTCGGAAGCTCCATTGTTGGGACCCCCCACCTGCACTTCGGCGCCACGAACCGACTACCGCCCCCCTCCTCGCCTCGGCATCCCCGCCCCGCCCCCCGCCTCGGCATCCCCCACCAAACATTTTCGCGCCCGGAACCGACCAGCGCCCCCCCTCCTCGTCTCGGCACCCCCGCACCTCCGAAGCTCTATTCTTGGGCCCCACCATCCCACAATCTCGCGTCTGGACTCGACCAACGCCCCCCTCCACACCTCGGCATCCCCACCCCTCTGAGTTTTATTCTTGGGACCACCTACGCCACAATTTCGCGCCCAGAATCGAGCAACGCCCCATCCTCGCCTCGGCGCCCCCGTCCCCGCCCCTCGGAAGCTCTATTCTTCGGACCTTCCACCTAACAATTTCGCGCCCGAAGCCGACCAGCGCCCTCTTTCTCGCCTCGGCGTCCGCACCCCTCGGAAGTTTTATCATTGGGGGCTCGTCCGCCGCAATTTCGCGCCCGGAACCGAGCAGCACCTCCCTCCTTGCCTCGGCGTCCCCACCCTTCCGAAGCTCTATTCTTGGGCCCCCTTTCTCCCATCTCGAGAGGAGGAAAATGAGGATGATGAGGAGGTTGAGGAAAAGGAGGAGGGTGAGGAGGAGGAGGAGGAGGAGGGGAGGAGGAGGAGGAAGAGGAGGAGGATGAGGCGCCCCCCTCCGCGCTTCGGCGCCCCCCTCCGCGCCTCGGCACCCCCCACGCCTCGGAATTCTGTTCTCGGGCCCCCCCGCGCCGCGCAATTTCGCGCCCAGACTCGACCGACGCCCCCCCCCCCCCCCCAACCTCCTCGCGGTGTGACAAAAATCACGACGAGAGGTATTCCACGATCTTCGGCCTCCAGGAGCCTTTCCCGGGACTCGGGACCGTCAAAAAACGACTCTGGAGGAAAAACCAGTCCCGGGGAAGGGGTCCAGACCTCGGGGGGTTGACGCCCGTCGGAACTCTATTCGGACCCCCCGCCCTCAATTTCGCGCCCGGAAGCGATCGTCGCTTCCCTCCTCGCCCCGGCATCCCCACCCCTCGGAAGCTCAAGACTTGGACCCCCCCACCTTACAACTTCGCGCCCAGAACCGACCAGCGCCCCCCTCCTGGCCTCGGCCCCCCCCGCCCCTCGGAACTCTACTTGTCGGACCCCCACTCTGCAATTTCGCGGTTGGAGCCGACCCGCGCCCCCCTCCACGGAGCGCATTTCTTTTATCGTCGGCGATGACGGGCGTCACTGGGGGGGGGGGAAGGGGGCGGGGGGGGCATGACGTAACGCCCCCCCCCGCCGCGCGGCTGGCTCCGGTACCACAGCCGCGCCCGCCCGTGCTGATTGGGAATGCTCATATGTGGCGTCTTGCTTGGAGTGCCACCACCTCTGCTGCTGCCGACACAGTCGTCGTGCCGCAACCGCGCTTGCCGCAGTCGCCCCCGCTTCCCCTTCACATGGAAGGCGGTAGCTGCTTCTGCTGCGCTGATGCACGTAAATACTTCGAAGTGATGAAATCCATACTGTGCCTGTAAAACAAAGGCAAACAACAACATTGAACCATCACTGTTAGAAATATCGCTGCATCGGGTGTGACGGTATACGTGGGCCCGGGTAGGTTCGCTACGCCCTACGCGCGCAAGAACCACGCTGTAGTTGAACATGTTCGGCGTAATCCGACAATCCCTGAAGGTCGGGAGAAAAGGTGTTCAGACCTGGCCCGCTTCTCCAGAAGCGCCCGCAAGGAGAAGGCGGAGGACAGTGAGGAGAGAAGGAGAAAGGAGAAGCAGGACGAGGGGAGAGGGAGGAGGAGGAGGAGGAGAAGCAGAAGGAGGAGGAGAAGGAGGAGGACCAGGAGGAGGAGCAGGAGCAGAGAGGGAGGAGGAGGATGACCAGTGTAAACTCACGGCGCATCAGCGATGATGGAACGAACCCTCCCTCCTCAAGTTCCCTCTTCGTAGGCCCCTGCAGGAAGATACTTTCCTTGCGGGACGTGGCCTATTAGAAGACAGCCGTCTGAGACTCGTCCCAAAACCATTTCGGGAACCTCAGCGCCGCAGATAAACGTGACTGTTGCGTCCTGTCAATCCTCAATCGTGCCAGAACAAAACTCATGGTACTTCAACACCGCGAATCAGAGTGCCTGCTGTGTCTGGACAATCCTAAATCGTGCCACAACGCATTCCTGGGCCTTTCGCCATACGATTCCTTGAACCTGTTGCACATGTTCAGGGCGAATGTGCGCGGCGATAGGGTGAGAGCCACATTTTGAACAAGAGCCGCCCACCATCGTTGAAACTGCTACAACATTAGAAAACGAACGCGCCACATTTTGAAAACGACCCGGCGCTGAGGCGAACCTGCATCATAAAACGACCCACCCTCCATCCGCGAGACTGCCGCAACTGTTTCAGACGGGTGTGCGCGGCGTTAAGGCCATACACCCTGCGAAATGCTTAAGAAATCATGGGTTAAGAAATTCATAGTCTCAGAACTTGAAAAAAAAACCCAAAATTCCCATTCAAACATTAGGATTTACATTGAAACATTAAGAATCATCGAGACTCTGGCCGCTGGCCGAAAATTTAAGTTTTCTTAAGCATCGCCCAAGGTGTAACCACATTTTGGATACGAGCCGTCCTCCATCCGTGAAGCTGTTGCGAATGTCGAGCGTCAGGATCACGAACGGTGAGAAGCCTCAGGCGCAACGCCCCGCCCGCGCTACCGACACGTGTTGGGGTGTGACAGGGCGGAGTTGTACCTGAGGAAACTATGGAAGAGGAGAGCTAAAGGATGATGACGAGGAGGAGGAGGAGGAGGAGGAGGAGGAGGAGGAGGAACACTCAGATGTCGGTGCAAAATGCCGAACCATTGGCGTGGGAGGGGGGGTGGGTGGTTCCGATTTCCAAAAAGCCCCCCTCATGTGTTTTTGCCAACTATCGGGAGATTCTCCTAGGGGAAGTGGTCGCCAAGCATCACCATGCCTTCGTTCGCCCCATAGTTTTGTCAGTCGTTATGGAGTTGGCGGGACCAGGGCAAATGGGGGGGTCCTGGTAGAGGCACAGATCTTGCCTCGCTAAATTCAAGGGTGACCCTGGAGTTCCTGAAAAGCCGATGCCGCACGGCCATCCTCTTATTCTCTGATTTGAAGGATGCGTTCTACAGGCTACTCAAGCAGTTTGTAATAGATGCAGAGAAGCTCGACGAAGATGAAGTTATAGATTGACTGACGGTACCAATTAGCCTTGTCCCTGCTTTCTCTGCGATGTTGCGACAGCCGGCCCTCTTAGCTGTCAAGGCGCCTGCTCAGTTGTCTGACATGCTCGCCGAAGCTGCTGGCGTCACCTGATTCGGCGTGCGAGGGGCTGCGAACATAGCTATCCCCCGATGCGGGTCGAGGGCGGGAATGCCGCTCGGAGATTTGCTATTTATCGCAGGCTTCGCGCCTGGTCATGCTAAGGTGCACCAGAGGCTTACAGCGGAGCGTCTCACGGTGCCAGTGGACGAGTATCAGGCTGAGTTCGACCGAGTTGATAAACCTCCTGGGTGGTTCCCTCTATTTACAGGCGTTCGTGACAGCGAAGGAGAGGACCCTTGTACCCAGGGCGCTGCTTTTGTAGATGACATGATTACCATTACCTCCCCAGGGCAAAACTCGAATTGGTACGAGGCGGTTATGTCAATAGGTACTGTGGTGCACGAGGAGCTGATAAAGGCAAGTTTCACGCCTAACTATAGCAAAGGAAAAGGTGAGCTCATGGTTGTTTTCGCGGGTGAAGGATCAACGGCAGCCAGAGTCGAATACGAAAGCACACCCGAATTCGAGCTAAGTATGTATGGGGTCAAGCTGCGTAAGACAGACGCTTACAAGTACCTAGGGTCCTCTCTCCACAGGGGAGGCTCGCGGGGACCCGAGCTTACGCTTAGAAATCACGACTTGTCTGCGGCCCTGGGACCTTTGAGGAGAACGGTCTTCGGGCTTCCCAGTCTTGACAAGAAGTCAAAGCTCAAGTATGCTGTTGCTTTGTGCTCGTCCCGTTTCCTGTGCCAATCATCCCTATGGGGTTTAAACGACAAGCCGCGGATGCGAGCCGCGGGAGGATCTGTTGATGCCTATCGAGCGGCGCTCAAGCCAGAGTTCTCCCCGCCTCCTGCCCCGCGCGCCTCGACAGACGAAGTGCTACTCAGAGCAGGGAAGCCATCACTTGACCTCGTCTTGCGTCTACGCCGCTTGCGTTTCCTCAGCCGGATGTGTCGCAGTGGTCTACGCTCTCTACTCATCACTCTCGATCTACTCTCGAGGGTGCCAGATCCTTGTTTGGAGCGACCTATGCTGGCTCACAGACCACGTCACGCTGCCCCTCACCCACTCTCCCCCTGGCAATGCGTCCTGGTGGGTCCGTTTGTCTGGCGAGGTTCGGATGTGGAAGCGTTTGCTGAAGTCGGCGGAAGTTGGGGCCACGAGAGCCGAGCTCGACCTGGCTAGGCTCTTTCTCTGGAGAAAAGACCTTCGTGAGCAATGCAGAAGTACTGGTGTGCTTCCTCCCCCCACGTGCGCAAATCTTCCCATTGAGCAGGTTTTCGTGTGCCCAGAGTGCGAAAGTGGTTTCGGCACGGTAGGCGCGTGGGTGGCGCACAGGACAACATGCCATCCGTCGCTAGACCTGGCACGAAAGGTGGCAGCAGGATCGATGTGCCAAGGGTCTTGCAAGCAATTCTTTACAAACCTCAAGCTTTTAAAGCACCTACGGCACGGCTCAAGCAGATGTCTTCCGTCCCTACTCCAAGTGCTGCAGCCCTTGACTGAGGAGCAAATTCAAACGCAGCGGGCCGAGAACGTCGAGATCGCGTCTGAGCTTGCTTCTCGGGGGTTGTACGCAGAGCAGGCGGAAAAGAAGTCATATCGGAGCGTCGGCCCAATGCTGCGAGGCGTGACAGATGAGCGGTGGAGTCGCCTCCACCCCGTTGGCCGCCCGGCAGATCAGTTTCAAGAGCCCACTTTCCCGAGAGCGAGTCCGCCGCCGAGTGTGCCTCCGCCTGAGCAGACGTTACGTTTTTCGTGCTACACCTTTTCTCAGGCCAAAGGAGAAAAGCCGACGTGCATGATTACATCGATGCTGAAGCGAGAAGGTGCGGGTATGCTGTCATAGTCCTCAGCATCGATGTGCCAACGATGAAGTGCGAGGTAACTTTGCAAACAGAAACTCAGTGCACGACCTTGTGAGTTTAGTTTTAAGCGGACGAATATGGGCTGTCTTGGCGGGCCCCCACGTGCGAAACGTTCTCACGTGCACGAGTGCGCCCGCCCCCACGCCGGTCTTTGTATCCAAGGATTATAAGAACGCCTCAATTATATTGACATTGCCAGAGTCAGCCCTCATCAGCTTTGACCAATGCGAATTCGGGGCCCAGAGTGTCAAACAAACCTCCTTGACCCTCCGTCTCCCTCTCCTTGAGGAAACAATATGTAGGATGCCCAGTGGGGGTCGGTGCTCACATCAATTTGGGCACCAAGCGTTGATCGGCCTCACGGCTGCAGGTGGCTACAGGACTGCAGCAACCAAACAATATCCTGCTGACATATGTAGAATGATAGCAGGAGCCGTCATTTCAGGCTTGCCCCCCTCTCCTCTCAGCAGTGCGAAGATGTTCGACCAGATGCAAGCCAGGACCCCGCATTTGCTACCTTTTTTCGTCCCGTTGGACCCCTATTGCGAGGAGCACCAGTAGGGCAATTTTCACCACGATCGAGCAGCCCAGCCGTATCAGTCGGTTGTACGTATACATTCTCATGAAGGTGCTTGACAGTGTTAGCATGCGTGTTTCACTCAGAGTGCATGTGTCCACAGCGGTCTCGAACCCCAATGGCAGTGGGAACAGAACATGAGGAGGAGGAGGAGGAGGAGGAGGAGGAGGAGGAGGAGGAGGAGGAGCTAGGAGGAGGGACGAAAGGGTGATGGAGGAAGGTACAGGGAGGGTAGCAGGAGAGAAGGAGGAGGATGAGGAGTGAGGAGGAAGAGAGAGGGAGGAAGTGAGGAAGCAAAGAGGAGGAGGAGGAGGAGGACGAGGAGGATGAGAAGAGGACGAGGAGAGGAGGAGGAGGAGGAGGAGGAGGAGGAGGGGAGAGGGAAGGAGGAGGGGAGAAAGGAGGAGGGGAGGAGGAGGGGGAGCAGGAGGAGGAGGAGGAGAGAAGGAGGATGAGGAGGAGAGGAGGAAGAGGAGGGAGGAGGAGGAGGAAGAGGAGGGGAGGAGGAGGAGGAGGAGTGTAGGAGGAGGAGGGGAAGAGGAGGGAGGAGTAGAGGGAGGAGGAGGAGAAGGAGGCAGGAGGAGGAGGAGGAGGGGAGGAGGAGGAGGGAGGAGGGAGGAGGAGGAAGAGTGAGGCGGAGGAGGGAGGAGGGGAGGAGGGGAGGAGGAGGAGGAGGGAGAGGAGAGAGGAGAGGAGGAGGGAGGAGGAGGAGAGGAGGAGAGAGGAAGGGAGGAGAGAGAGGAGGAAAGTGGAGAGGCAGTCGAGGAGGAAGGAGGCGGAGCACGAGCCCCGCGCTGACTGGTGCCAACGCCAACCTGCTTGATCCCGCGTAGCCTGGCCGCCACGTTCTGCCCGAACTGGTTGCCGCGGGTGGGCAGCCCGGCCCTCGGGCCTCCTCCTCCACCTCCTCCCGCTCTCCTCCTCCTCCTTCCTCCTCCTCCGCCTCCCTCCTCCCTCCTCCTCCCACTCCTCCTCCTCCTCTCCTCCTCCTCCTCCTCTCCTTCTCCTCTCCTCCTCCTCTTCTCCTCCTCCTCCCTCCTCCTCCTCTCCTCTCCTCCTCCTGCCTCCTCCTCCTCCTTCTCCTCTCCTCCCTCCCTCCCTCCTCCTCCCTCCTCCTCCTCCTCCTCCCCTCCTCCTCCTCCTCCTCCTCCTCCTCCTCCCCTCCTCCTCCTCCCTCCTTCCCTCCTCCCATCCTCCCTCCTCCCTCCTCCCTCCGCCCTACCTCCCTCCTCCCTCCTCCTCCTCCGCTCCTCCCGCCTCCCTCCTCCTCCTCCCTCCTCCCTCTCCTCCCTCCTCCTCCTCCTCCTCCCTCCTCCTTCCTTCCCTCCTTCCTCCTCCCTCCTCCCTCCTCCCATCCTCCCTCCTCGTTTCCCCCCCCTCCCCCTTTCCCACCCCCCCCCCCCCCTGCCCCCCCCCCCCACCCCTCCCTCCTCCCTCCTCCCTCCTCCTCCTCCTCCTCCTCCTCCTCCTCCTCCTCCTCCTCCCCCCTCCCCCTCCGCCCTCCTCCTCCTCTCCTCCCTCCTCCTCCTCCTCCCCGCCTCCTCCTCTCCTCCTCCTCCTCCTCCGCCCTCCTCCTCCGCCTCTTCTCCTCCTCCTCCTCCTCCTCCTCCTCCTCCTCCTCCTCCTCCCCTCCTCCTCCTCCTCCTCCTCCTCCTCCTCCTCCTCCTCCCTCCTCCTCCTCCTCCTCCCCTCCTCCTCCTCCTCCTCCTCCTCCTCCTCCTCCTCCTCCTCCTCCTCCTCCTCCGCCTCCTCCCCTCCCTCCTCCTCCTCCGCCTCTCTCCTCCTCCTCCTCCTCCCTCCTCCCTCCTCCTCCTCCTCCTCCTCCTCCTCCTCCTCCTCCTTCTCCTTCCGCAGGCAGGCACGCCGCTCGCATCCGATTCGATTTCGGTGCTGTGCCGATGCAGGCCGATCCTGCGCACATTCCGTTTCGATCCGATTGCCCGATTCGATGGTGATTGATCATGCGACGACGGCCGACGACGACGAGGACGGCGACGGACGACGGCGATACGCGCGCTCGAGCCAAATCAGGCTGTCCATCTGCCCCTACCCTTTGCAAGGGCATGCGCGTCTTGCGCGCAACCGCGTCGGCTAGGCGGCTGTTCGAACAGCGCGTTTCCCAGTCATCCGGTGGTGTTGGGTTCTCGTTTCGAATCCGCACCGCCGCGCGTTCTTTCTACTGCTGACCCCAAACCCTTGCCAATTTCGGCACACCGCTCAACACGTTTCGTGGACCCACAAAGAACTCCAACTCACACGTTCCGTGGCCCGATCGGAAATGTCACCGAAAGCCCAGATGCCAGGGCCCGACTGGCGTCGCCCCGCCCACAGCAGAGCCCCACCGAAGGCCAAAACGCCAGGGCCCACCGAGCCGCCCACTTCCGCACACCCCTCGCAGGCTTCGTGGCCCCAAGAAGGAGAGCACCACCGACGGCTCAAGTGCCAGGGCCCGCGTGGCGTCGTCCCGCACACTTCTCACACGCTTCGTGGCCCCGTGAGGAGCTCCACCGACGGCACCAGTTGCGGTGGCCGCGTGCCGGCCGCTGCTTGCGGCACACGACTCGCGCATTTCGTGGCCCTCCTCCTCCTCCTTCATTTACACGTGCGTGGCGGCGCTCGCACCTGCATGCGCTTGGGTCCTTGTCCAGGATACTTTTGCCCCCGCCTTCAGCAGAAGCGCCTCGAGAAGTCACCTTCAAGGCATCATGGGCACGCCATTCTCCGAGAGCGCTTGTTGAGGGGTGAACGTCGGTGATGGCTGAAGCTGCCTCGACTCTGGGCAGCACCAACGCTTCTGGGGTTCCCGCGATCCGCTTCTCTGCTGGGGTGTGCCCAGGATGGTTGGCGAGTGGTGCTTCCCCCCAGGCATGACACTCCTGTAGCTGCTCCCTGTGCAGTCAACCCTTATCATAAGGACGCACGATAAGGATGCAAAGGCCTCGGAGGGCCATCTCGGAGTTTCGAGCGGAGCGCGGCCAACGAAAGTGGCCAAGGATGGACCGAGGAGGAAAGGATGCAAGGGTACCCTTGGAAAGGTTGCCTATCCTTACCATGAAGGTCGACTGTAGGCACGCATGCTCTGGTGAATACCCTGGGGAAGGCCAGGGCGTGACCTCGCTTTCCGCGGGCACCTCAAAACCGCCGCCTGCCCTCCCGGCGTCCCCCGGTGGCTCCTATAAGGGGGCCGCGCCAGCGCCTGGATAAAATGCGACGTCCACGTGGGGAAAAGCACAACGTTCCCCTCGTAGACCTGGTGGCTAAAAGTCTTCCCGTAGGGCGGGTTGATGCCCCGCGGATCCTTCCCTCCGCTTCAGAAGCGGCTCCCTGCCATATCGCGCTCCTGGCTGGCCCCCATCGGTGGCCCTCGGTCTGCCCGGCCGTGGAATCCAAGGTCGCGGGTCGACTTTGAACGGCTGGCGGCCCGCAACGCACTGACTGCACAGATCATGCCGCCGACACGCATCTGGACGTCAATGCAATCTGGACGCCAATCTCTCTGACTCTCTCTCTCTCTCTGTCCTGCCCCCTGCCACTCGTAGAGATCCGCCACCGTACCTCGAGGCACGAACTGAAGTGTCCTCGGGTCCTTGGGGCGATCCGTCTCCTTTGGACGCCCGAGATGGGCACGGAAAGAATGGGTACAATGCCCAACAACAAATGTTGTCCCAAACCAACAGCGGCCGCCGTTGGGCAGGCGGCCCTCTGTCTCAAATGGACACGGGCCGCGGCGGCGTGGACGACGAGTCCTGTTCAAAATGAACAAGAACTGCTGTTGGCATTTTGTACCAATTTGTACCCATTCTTTCCGTACCCATGTCGGTCGTCCCGATCTCCAGTCCTGGGGATGTCCTGCCCCCTGCCACTTGTAGAGATCCGCCACCGTGCCTCGAGGCACGAGTTGAAGGGTCCTCGGGTCCTTGGGGCTATCCGTCTCCAGTCCTGGGGATCGAATACCTAAGGGCCCGGGCCTCAAACTCGTGGGCGTCCCGCGTGACCTCGCTGCTGTCGCGTGACTCTTTCGGAGCCTCGAGGGCCCCCAGCCGGGCAAAGAAAGGCCCCGAGACGGCCCGAGACCGCCGCAAGATGGCCAATACGGTGACAGCGTTGGATGAGTAACCCTGAAAATCCAAGGTCTGGAAGCTGGTGCGCCAATAGAGGCTTGGCCATGGATCCGCCACCGTGCCCCCTCACGTTGAGGCGTGCTGGAACGCCAAGTGCTGTCCGGTGGGGTTTCTGTAATCTTCTAAGGGCCCCCCCACCTCCGGCCGCACCTCGTCGCGCGCACCGCCCCCTCTTCCCGAAGCTCTGTCGGCGCCCAGACACGTCCCTGGCGGTCTCCAAGGCGCTCAACATCCTCAAGATGGCTTCCACGACGGACCTGGGAGGCCACCAAGGCCGCCAAGATGGCCCAATATGTCTCCAAGACAGCCGAAGATAGCCCCAAGAAGCCCCGAGAGCGCTCCAAGAGGACCCCCACGAGGGCCCCGAGAGGCAAACATCAATCATTTTCATTGTGTTTGCGAAATGTTTCACGTTATCCCCTTTTCCAGCTTCCGACGCTCAAAGACGGCTCCAAGAGCCCCAAAAGCAGTCCCAAGACGGCCCAAGAGGCCCCCAAGAGGGTCCCTAGACGGCCCAAGAGAGCCCCAAAACTGCCCAAGAGGTGCCCAAATCATCCCAAGAGAGCCCCAAGACGGCCCCAAGAGGGGCCCAAGAGGGGGAACACGAACCGATAATTCCAGCCTTCCGCCCGAAGAGGCCCCAGGAGACCCCAAGAGGCCTCCAAGGAGCCCAAAGAGGCCCCCAAGAAGCCTCCAAGAGGCCGCCAACGGCCCCCAAGGAGTCTCGAAACTGCCTCCAACAAGCCATCGACTCCCACGAGATCCCAACGCTCATCATGATGCTGATCATCATACATAATCATCATGATCAGCATCAGCATCAGCATCAGCATCAGCATCAGCATCAGCATCAGCATCAGCATCATCATCATCACATCATCATCATCATCATCATCATCAGCAGCAGCAGCAGCATCAGCATCAGCATCAACATCATAAACATAGCATAAACACCATCACCGTCACCAACCACCACCACCACCATCCTCATCCTCCCCCTCCTCATCACCACCATCATCACCACAGACTTCATCATCAGCAGACGCATCATCTTGATCATCATCATCATCATCATCATCATCATCATCGTCAACTTCATCATCTTCACAAACACCATTATCACAATCATCATCACCATCACCACCATCATCATCACGATCAGCATCACCACCACCACCACCACCATCATCATCATCAGCATCAGCATCAGCATCATCATCACCATCATCATCAGCATCATCATCACCATCATCATCATCAGCATCATCACTATCACCATCAGCATCATCATCACCATCACCATCAGCACCACCACCACCATCATCATCACCACCATCATCATCATCATCATCATCATCATCAAAATCAGCATCGTCGTCATGGTTATCATGATTTTCATCCCTCGCAAGTGCGGCCTCTGGTGCCCCCTCGAAGAATTGCCGCCGAGCGTGCTGGGCTGGCACAGTGGCGGGACCTGCAGCAGGCAGCTGGACATCACCGCCTCCTTCGTCAGAGAAGGAATCCTCCAGGACCTGAAGCTTATGTTGCTCCCACCGTACTCAAAGACCACATCCCAGAAATAATTTCGAGCACCCGGAAAAGTGTCGAAAGAGTCGAAAGAGTGTTGAAAGCGTGTCGAAACAGTGTCGGGCGAGTGTCTCCCAGGGTTTGACACGTGGAAACCCTCGAGTTTCGGTATTTCTTTGGCGCTGGAAATCCTTTCTGGTGATCAAGGCCAAAGTAGGTTGGAACATCAGAACCTGAAGCGTCCTGGGCAGCCGCACAAACGCCCCCACCGCACAAACATTAGAACCTGAAGCGTCCTGGTTGATCATTCCTCCACGAACGCCCCCACCGCACAACCTCAAGGCTGCCCCGGAGGCCTCCGAGGCGCTCCCCACGAGGCTCGGGGCCCGATGTCGGCCAGCAGAGGCACCCTGCAGGCCCTGCCTGCGCGCCTCTCACTGCGCCGCGTCCTCCTGCTTCGGCACCTCGTTTGCCATCGCCTTGCCGCGCGAACGGCTAGATCGGCCTCTGGCTTGTCGGAAGCTGACGTCGCGGCCTTGCTCAAATGTTTGCGCTCTCCGTCCAACCGGTTATGTGCCACCTCTCCTACTCGTTTTATTGCCCGCCATCCGTTCGAGACGTGCGCCATACTTCTTACATGCCACAGTGTGTTGTATACTCTGTATCTCGAGGTCTACGGTACAACGAGCGACACGATCAGCCACACTCGCCCCACGCACGCCATGCAACATCGGTGCCGCGGCAATCGTTGACACCAAGCGCACACGGGAGGGACATCTCCCTCACCTCGAACAGCAATTGAGCCATACTCTCGCGGCCGCAGGATTTCGATGGCGGTGCCAGGGCCCTCGTGTGACCGGCGAGAGAACCAGAACAGCCCGACTCGACGACGCAAGCGCTCGCCAGAGTCCCTGGCTCCAATGCCCCCGCCCCGCCCGGTCCTCGAAGTTTAGCTTCAGAGCGCCTCGTTTGGCCGAGGCGAAGTATCTCCCCAGCAGGTAGGCTCCGTCGGTGCGCGCACCAGGTCTGAGAGCATCCCCCTGTGCCAGCGCGCTGGGCAACACGGAAAAGAAGCTAACGTAAACTGTCGGGCGCCTCCATGTGGTAGGGACGGGTGAGGAGGGATCTGCAGGAGGGAATGAAGGATGATGATGAGGGGCAGGAGGAGGAGGAGGAGGAGGAGGAGGAGGAGGAGGAAAAGGCGGACGAGGAGGAAGAGGAAGAGAAGGAGGACGAGGGGGAGGAGACGGGAACAGAACATGTGTCCGCCGAGAGCTCGGTGCAATGGAACGCGTTTCCCTGCGAAAAGTGCTCATGTACATCATCAAACGTACCACCAAACCAGTATCAAGAACACATTAACACATGTCCTAACTGAGCTTGCCTACTCATCAAACCCGTGCTTCTGGCACGGCATGGAGTGCAGAACGCTTAGGCAATCCCAATTCTATCAGCCATCTGCGCTGATGTGATTCCGCGCGTGTCCTCTTCCATCCTTCCCCTTCTTTCCCTTCGGGGACGGGTTGATCACTGTTCCTTAGTAATACGCACGCCCTCCCTCATCTGGCCAGGGGCAAACCCGTAATCATGACAACCCCATCCACCATCACCGTCAAAGAGCAATCCAAACCGCTCTGTGTGTGGGGGGGAGGCGGCATGCTGCCTGCTGCGCGCAGGCCCAACATCCTCGTCAAAAACACTACGAGCTACACTTAGCGTCAACACCTTGATCATGCGCGTGCGCCCCGCAATCACTTTGCACTGCTATTCGACAGGGATGGTGGGGGTGCCCCAGCACGCGCGGCGCACCCCGCGGGCGGCGCGCACCTGGCTGGACTTCTGCATGGGTTCCTGACGATTGCCGATGGCGGCCCCTGCCCATGCGGAGACTCGGGTGCTACTTCTGCGGTGGGAGGGCGGGTGTGAGTGAGCGAGACGGCCGTCCTTGGGGGAGGGGGGGGGAGGGGGTGTAGATCAAGATAGGTGCGCTCGCGTCATATCTGACGTCCTACCCCTCCCTCCCATCCCTTACCATGGCGCTGATTTTCTCTATCCGCGGACGCGTGTCGTAGCGGACCTGTGGCTCCGCGCGCGCGTGCGTAGTGGGTGGTGGTGCACGTGCGTGCGTGCGTGCGTGTGTGCGTGGTTGTCGTGGTGGTGGTGGTGGTGTGGTGTGTGGTGGTGGTGGTGGTTGGTGGTGGTGGTGGTGGTGGTGGTGGTGGTGGTGCTGGTGGTGGTGGTGTTGGTACTGGTGCTGGTGCTTGGTGGTGGTTGTGGTGGTGGTGGTGGTGTGGTGGTGGTGGTGGGTGGTGGTGGTGGTGTTGGTGGTGGTGGGTGGGTGGTGTGGTGCTGGTGCTGGTGCTGGTGGTGGTTGTGGTGGTGGTGGTGGTGGTGGTGGTGGTGGTGGTGGTGGTGGTGGTGGTGGCGGTGCGGCGCGGTG
>CAUYUJ010018926.1:582844-590344 GCA_963575745.1 Prorocentrum cordatum
TACTTACTCAGACTTTCGTAGACGCACGCTGGCACAATCGATCTGGCTCAAGACTTCTTTCCGTGAGATCGAATCGGTACGGACATGCGAACGCCATGCGGTCCTGCACAAAAGCGCAAGCGGGACTTCGGACATAGAAGAAGAAACGAACACATAAACATAAATGTTTGCCCCTCCGCGCGGATTTCTTGGATTCGAGCGCGCCAGGGGCGGCGCCACAGGCGCCGCCGGGGGGTCCAGACGCGGATCCAAGAAGTCCGCGCGGAGCGCCAAAAAGTTGATGTCTATGTTTTTTTTTCTTCTTCGAGGAAGCACACAGTGACCACAGCGCAGAATGGTGAAGACACTGATGCCATACCACGGACAGTGCGACGAAGAGCGAGACGCGGGCACGATCTCAAGGCGGCCTTCTCGTAGACCTCCACCCAGACAAACTGGTGGAATCTCCTCGGGATGTCGCTGCTCCTGTAGCCGGTCCTCTTCAGGTAGAGCCTCGACCCAGAGCTGCACATCCACAGGATTCGGCCTGACCTAAGGAACGATAAATAAGGAACGAAGCCCCTTTTTTCGAGGTAAGTCTACGAAGTACCAGGGGGGCTCTCCACCAAAAAGGTAGCGGAACGCATGCAAACCAAAGGAACGACCGAGCCCCTTTTGAAACGTGTTCCTGATTCAAGCCAGATCCTGTACTCTCCCCGGGGAGCCCCCATCGCGCTCATTAGCCCCTTCCCTGGCGAGGCCGATGGCAGCGCAGCAAACGAGCAACACCCCTGTGAACGTCTGAGGAGGTGACTGGGCTTTTCTGCGAATGCACCTCCTGCCACGCAGAAGGTATACTTTTCATGCATTCTAGCCACCTCGCGCCAAGCCTCGACAATTCTCACGATCAGGACCCCTCGCCCACATACACTGTGGCCCCTGGCCCATCCAAAAACACGCCCGATGATTATAGACTCCTCCGCCACCGTGCCTTGTGTACGTGGAGGCGTGGAAGAATGCCAAGGTCTGCCTGGTAGGGTTTCTGTATTTTCTTAAGCCCCCCACTTTCTCCCTTTACCCAGTCGCATGCATTGCCCCCTCCTTCCCGAAACCATAATCCCTCGATGCAGCGGATTCGCGCTCCCGAGGCCCAGATGCCTCCAAGACGGCCCAATATCGCTCCAGGACGGGCCACGTTGGCTTTAAGACGGCACAAGATGGCTTCAAAACGGCCCACGAGGCAGTCGAGGCGTCCAAAGAGAGCCCAAGAGCCTTCCTAGGAGGACCTCGAGGGACACAAATCATTGATTTCCGTAGGTCTTTAAACGTGTTTCGGGCTCTCGCTTTTTCAAGCTTCCGACAACCGAAGAGGTCACCAGGACTGCCCCAAGGCTGCCTCAAAGCCCCCAAGAGGGTCCCCAAGACGGCCCAAGAAGGCTCCAAGGCGGCCCAAGAGGTGCCCAAGACTGCCCAAGAAGGGCCAAAGAGGGGGAACACGAATCGACAACTCGAGCCTTCCGCCCAAAGAGGGCTCCGGCGGCCCCAAGGAGGCCACGAGAGGCCCCCCAAGAGGTTCCCAGGAGGTCCCCTAGGGGGCTCCGAGAGGCACACGCCAGTGATATCTCCCGCAGCTTTCTCAGTGGCTTCGGGCCCCCGCCTTCCCGAGCCCCCCTACCGCTCCAGGACGGCCCGGGAGGCCTCCCCCAAGACTCCCCCGAGACGGCCCGAGAGGCCCCAGGAGAGCTCCTCCTCCTTCTTCTCCTCCTCCTCCTCCTCCTCCTCTTCCTCCTCCCCCCTCCTCCTCCTCCTCCTCCTCCTCCTCCTCCTCCTCCTCCTCCTCCTCCTCCTCCTCATCGAGCTCGAGCCCCGAGGCGGGCCCAGGAGCGGGGCACACGACCCCCGGAGCCCGAGCCTTCTGCCCCGACGGGTCCAGCAGGCGCCCCCTCGCCTCCCCGGGCACCCGCCGCCAGGAGTGGTGCGCTGGCACGGTGGCGGAGCTGCCGGAGGCGGCTGGCTCCCTTCCTCGGCTGGCGAATCGCCGCCACTCGGTGGCATTCCATCTCTTGCTCCTCTTTTCGTTGTCTCTCTCTCTCTCGGCCTGTTGCTAGATTCTGTTGCTGATTAATACTGTTCCTCCATCTCCTTCTCGCTCCTTCTATACACACATCTATATAATAAAGATAGTTCAATATCTATATATCTGTATTGTCTCTCAATACATTTCAATCTCCCGCTGTGACTCGCTCTATATTGACCCTTGCTTGATTCCTCCTTTCTCCATCGTTCCCTTCATCGCTCCATCGGTGCCGCTCGCGTCCTTGGTGCCGCTCGTTTCCTTGTCTCCAATGGTGTAATGTTTTGTTTGCCTGGTCGCCCACTCTCTCTCTCTCTGTTTCTGTGTCTACCTATGCCTCTCTCGCTCTCCTTTTGTATGCATATCTACGCTATTAGACCTCTCGATCTCTCTCTCTCTCTCTCTCGCTCTCTCGACTCTCTCTCTCTCTCTCTCTCTCTTTCTCGTGTTTTGTTGTTTATTTGTTTTGTTTGTCTCTCTCTCTCTCTCTGTTTAACGCTCTCCCTCTCTCTCGCTCGTATTTCATTGTTGTTTTGTTGTTTTGTATGTTGATCTCTCTCTCTCTTTCCCTGTACTCTCGCCCTCTCTCTCTCTCGCTCTCTTTCTCTTCCGCTCTTCCCTCCCCTCTCTTTCTCTCTTCCCTCTCTCTCTGTCTTTCTGTCTCCCTCTCTCTCTCTCCATCTCTTTGTCTCTCTCTCTCTCTCTCGTTCCTCTCTCTTTCCTCTCTCTCTCTCTCTTTATATATATATGTATTATTCCTCCTTCTATATGTTTGCAATCCGGGGAGGCGGGAAAAGCCGCCCCCCCCCCACAAAAAAAAAACACGGACCCATGGGATCTGTGGCCCCGGGGGCCCCCCCCAGGCGCTCCAGAGCTCCCAGACGCCCCTGCAGGGCCCAGGCTCAGGTCGGGCCTGTCCCCCATACCGGGGGATTTGGGGTGACACGTTAAACATAACCAAAACAGATGCCAATAGATTCAAAACATCGTCCCCAGACTATTTTCACTATTGTTGAATATTCCTCCTGTAGAGGGACAGGCCCGACCGAAGCCTCGGCAACGGGCCGGAATCGGTCAGGAGGGCGGCCGAGCGGCCTCCCGAGGGCCCCAGGGAGGCCCCGGACACCCACCAGACGCCCGAGGACGACCCAGATGAGACCCCCCAGAGGCTTTCGGAACGCAGAAAAACAGTGATTGTCCGAAGTTGTTGCGTGATTTGGGGGATGCCATGTTCTGCGGTCTTCTGGGTGTCCGAGACCGCCAAGGAGGCCCGAAAATCGCCCCCAAACTATCCGAAAGGGCTTCCAAGCAGTCCATGAGAGCCCAAGGCGGCAAAACAGGGTTCCACGCTGGTCCGCAGAGAGCCCCATGACGGCCCACGATGGCCCCAATGTGCCCCCCGACGCATTCCACATGGTGACCTGGTCGTTCAGGGAGACTGCGGTTGGAAGCAGGGTGGCCCGAGGAAGCCCCCAGAGGCCCCCAGAAGGCGCCCGGCCGGGAGGCCTCCAGACGGCCCCAAAGAGCCCTCAAAACCTGACATAATGCCAGCAAAAGGCCCCCAAGAAGCTCTACAAGGAGGACCCTCCGCAAAAAGAGCTGAGGATGGGGAATAATTCGCAAGGCAGGGCGAAAATGGAGAAAAGGACAAGTAATCATGAAGGGAAGATGACGAACACACATTATTACAACGGTGATGTCGGAAAATGGCACCAAGGAGTTATCGCTCAATTGCCTGCCTGCCCTTCCGCCTGCATGCCACACTTCAAGGACCAAGGTGCATGGCGCGAAGCGCAAATGCAGTCTTGTGTGTATATCTATATATACATACATCTCTATATTAGAAACAACGCGCACGCTTCGCGCGCGCTCAAGTTCTAGCTAGGGTCATGACCATCGTCACCATTGTCATCCTCATCCCCGTGGTCTTCATCGTCATCGTCATCGTCATGGTCATGGTCACCTTCACCATCACCATCACAACAATCATCATTATCATCAACATCATGATCACCATCGCCATCATCGTCATCGTACTTTTCAGCATCACCATCCGCATTATCAACATATTGTTGGTCGTCGTCGGCGTCGTCGTCGGCATAGTCATCGTCATCATCATCAGCGTCATCGCCGTCATCATCCCCGATCCACTGCAGTCCCCTTACCCTCCTCCTCTTCCCGTTCTCCCTCTTCTCATCATATTATACTCATCCTTTTCCTCGTCGGCGTCTCCCTGAAAGGGATCCCTGTTCCTTCACCTCCTCCTCCTCCTCCTCTTCTTCCTCCTCCTTCTCCTCCTCCTCCTCCTCCCCGCCTTCCCCGCTCTTCGGTGTGTCCCTCCTTGTGTTCCTTCACCTACTTCACCTCCTTCCTCATCTCGAGCCCTCTTCATCCTGCGCTCCCCTTCCCTCCTCGTCCTCAGCATCCCTCCCCGAGCCTGAGAAACAGATAATGATATAATCTTACAAGAACAATATCCCTCCTCCTCTTCCCCCTCTTGGTCCTCCTGATCTTCCTCCCCGTCCTCCTCCTCCTCCTCCTCCTCCTCCTCCTCCTCTCCCACCTCCTCCTTCTCCTCCTCCTCCTCCTACTCCTCCTCCTTCTCCTTCTCCTCCTTGTCCTCCTCCTCCTGTTTTCTCTGAACGCACCCAACACACGAGTGCCTACTGGAACGCGTGCCGTGAGCCTTTTTGGAGTGGCAATCTCTGGAGCCTCTCCGGGCCTTCCTTTGGAGACCTTTGGGGCCTCTGCTGTTGGCCCGTCTGAGGGCCCATTTCGGCCGTTCCGGGTCCCTCTCGGCGCGTCGTGGGGAGCTCAGCCCGTCCTGGGGCCCTCCTGGGGCCCTCTCCGACCATGTGGGAATCCTCTGGTGACCCCCTCGGGCTTCCTGGGGGCTCTCTCTGGCCGTCTTGCAGCTCTTCTGTGCCGCTTGAAGCTCTTCAGCCCATCTTGGAACCCTCTTTGGGGCCTCTGGGGCCGTCTGGGGCTCATTTTGGTAACCTCTTGGGCCGTCGCGACCGCTGGTAGAACTGAGAAGCGAAGCTCCCAGAAATATGCGTTTTTCCATCGGATATGCTTGATTTTTGCCTTTGGAGGGCCTTCTCAGCGGCCTCTTGGACAGTCGTGGGGGGGTCATTTGGGGACTTTTGTGGCCCGTCTGGGAGCCCATTTCGGCTGTCCCAAGCCCCTCTGGGCATGTCATGGGTAGCTGAGACGTCTTGGGGCCCATGAAACCCTCTCCGACCATGTAGGGATCCTCCGGTGGCTCCCTCGGGCCCCCTGGGGACTCTCTCGGGCTGTTTTGGAGCTCTCTTGTGCTGCTCGACGCTCTCTTGAGGCTGTCGTGGAGCCCTCTTGGGGGCCTCGTGGACCGTGTGGTGCCGATTTGGGGAGCCTTTGGGGCCGACGTTTCCGCCGATGGAACATGAGAAGCGAATCTCATAGAAATGTACGTTTTTCCATTGGAGATGTTAGTTCTTTGCGCCCTGGGGTCTTCTCAGCGGCCTCCTGGACCGTCTTCAGGGAGTCCTGGTAGGCTTTTTTTGAACCCTCTGGGAGCCCAGTTCGGCCGTTCTGGGTCCCTCTTCGCCGGTCATGGGGACCTGAGCCCGTCTTGGGGCCCTCTCCGACCATGCAGGGATCCTCAGGTGGCCCCCTCAGGGTTCCTGGGTACTCTCTTGGGCCGTGTTGGAGCTCTCTTGTGCTGCTTGAAGCTCTCTTCAGACCGTCTGGGGGCTCTCTGGGGAGCCTCTTGGGCCGTCTGGGGCTCATTTTGGGAGCCCCTGGGGCCGCCGCGGCCGCTGGTAGGACTGAAAAGCAAATATCCAAGAAATATACGTGTCTCATCGGAAATGTTTGATGTTTGCCCTTGGAGGGCCTCGTCGGCGGCCTCTTGGACCGTCTTGAATGTCTTCTAGGAGCAGTCTTGGGCTGTTTTCGAGCGCTCGTGGCCCGTCCGGAAGCCATCTCAGTGCGTTCTTCAGTCACCTTCCAGACAACCTGGGGCGCTTTGGGCGCCTCTTGGGCCAGCTTGGGAGCCTCTGGGGGGGTCCGGGGCCCCTTCTGAACCCTCTTGGAGCCCGCAAGGCCCCCCGGGCCCCCCATGCGAACCAGAGGTAGCAGGTCTGGGCCCTCCCCAGGTCTACTCCGATAATATATATATATATATATATATATATACACACATATATATATATATATATGTAAATAAATTAAAAATAATATTAGTAGTCATATTAATATACATATTTTTATATACACATACATATACTATGCGTGCACATATACACATACATAGTTGCCCCCCCTCTCTCTCGTTTCTCTCTCTATCTTTCTCTCTCTCTCTCTTTCCCTGTCTATCTCGTTCTTTCTTTCTCTCTCTCTCTCGTTCTTCCTCTCTCTCTTTCTCCTCTCTCGCTCGCTATCCCTCTCTCACCTCCCTCCCTCCCTTCCTCCGTCCATCCACCCTCTTTTTGTTTCTCTCCCTCTCCCTGACGGAATACAACCCTGACCCTGGACTGTGCTATCCAAAACGAGCGGAACATGCTCAACACTCAATGGGTCCAGCTGCTTGGCTAGGCCGCTAGGGCGAAAACGAAGACACAACCGCCGCAGTTGCTGACAAGAGTAAGTGGGCGGAGGGGCGAGGGGGTCGGCAGCCTGCGAGGCTCGAGAGGAAACTTGAAGAACACCGCCGCAGGGGGCAACCTGCCAATACATTACGCAACGAGCCCGCCGTGGGCGCCGTCTTTTGTCAAAATTCATGCTGGTGGGTCGCGGGTGGGTCGCGGGCGAGGTCGACGAGCAACAACAGCGAGAATCCGCGCCGCGGAGCCCCACTCGAGCCACACGCCTAGGAATAGCGTAGGACAGTTCGGCCCCCTTCACTCTGAGGATAGTTAGCACAACATATTGATCCACACAATGACAGATGTGACACACTTCGACCCCGAACATGTTTACCGAATTGCTTTCTGAAAACTGGCCTGTGCCTAACCCGCTCGTTCCGTACACCACTGGGGGCCATGAGAGCGAAGCGGCTGGGGTGGACACTACACCAGCAGATCCAGAAACACCAACGTCTATGACTCGCTCGCCTCATCAATGTCATACGCCCCACCTTCTACCACACTTCCCTCATCCATCCCGAAGCCTGGTCAAGTCTGCAATGCGCGTCTGCAATCTTTTGAAATCTGGGCTGTCATATAACGCTGGCCAAGTGTAGTTGATGCCTCGTCGGGATATCATGGGAAGCGTAGCGGCTGGCAAGGTATTGCAACAATGAAGTGGCAGAGCACATCTGGGGACGGAGCAAAACGGCAGCAGCATGTCTTGGCCGAAGGAAACCCAATGGCAACAGGAAAATAAGCCCTAATGTATTGACGAAGACGCGGCGAGAACAACACGTTGCCGCACCTCATTCACCTGCACTGCATGCCAGGCCAACC
>CAUYUJ010018926.1:595344-615344 GCA_963575745.1 Prorocentrum cordatum
ATCGCCTGCGAGGATCGGCGCTGGCCCTCCCCCCCCCCGCTCCTCGGCGCGCGGAGCCCGACGAGGAGTGTGCTTCTCCTGGGCTTGTCCCTCGAGATTTCCGACAGAGCCCTGGGGGGCCCACCCCGCCCGCCCCTCCGGTCCAGGAGAGCCGCGCGGAACCCCGACAGCCGATGCTCATGCGAGTTTGCCTCTTCGACCTCTCCTCCTCCTCCTCCTCCTCCTCCTCCTCCTCCTCCACAGGTCGTGGGGCTCGGGGCCCGCCCCGCCCCCCTGGTGCACGAAAAATCCGAGGGGCCTCCGACAGCGAGTGCTCCTGTAAGTTGCCTCCCTCGGCTTCTGGCGGAGCCTTGCCTGGACGAGCGCTTTTTCCACTAGGGCGACGCAATCTATACATATCCAGCTGTGTATACGCCACGCCCTCCTGGTTTGGCCAGGAGGGCGTATACACAGCTCCTGGGTTCAGGATGGGCCTGGCCAGGGAGCAGTGGATATGTATAGATTTCGTCCCCCGATCCACTACTCGCAGAGTGGCTGCTCGCGAATGGCCAGGATCCGTCGCGGGCATCCACGACCAATGACACTCGACCAGGACAGTAAGCATGCGCGGTGAGGATGCATGGGCCTTGGAACGCCATGTTGACGTTTTCCCTGCGGAGCGCAGCAGCATGCCGAGGGATGCTGAATACCGAAGGAGCAAGGATGCAAGGGTAGCCTTGGAAAGTTGCCCCGTCCTTGCTATCGTCGTTGACTGTACGTCGAGGCACACATGTGTGATTCGGACGTCTGCGAGCAGGCACTCTGCGAGCAGTGGGCCGCGCTCGGTGACCGCTGCTCACCGGTCCCTCCCCCCCCCTCCCCCTGCGAGCTGCCGGCGGGGGGGCTTATTCCCCGCCCGCCGGAGCAGCCGAGACGGGGCGAGGCGATGCATGCTTTACGTCGGGCCTGTCCCCCTACAGGCGAATTTTGGGCGAAAAATTAAAAAAAAATAACCCAAAAATGCCACCAAATAGTCAAACACACATTGAAAAAAACGTCCCCAGACTATTCTTTGACTATTTTGGAGTATTCCACTGTAGAGGGACACGCCCGACTGAAGGCGAGGCGATGCGTGCTGCAGAGCTCCCAGAGGGACCTGCGCGGACTGCCCCCGCAGAGGGCCCGGGAGAGCGCAGGAAGGGCCCGCGGCGGGGGCATGGCCCCTGAGATCCAAGTGGAGGAGGAGGAGGAGGAGGAGGAGGAGGAGGAGGAGGAGGAGGAGGAGGAGGAGGGGGGGGAGGAGGGGGAGGAGGAGGAGGAGGAGGAGGAGAAGGAGGAGGAGGAGGAGGAGGAGGAGGAGGAGGAGGAGGAGGAGGAGGAGGAGGGAGAGGGCGCTGGAATTCATTTTTCACGCCAGGCGCTCTCGCCCAGGCTCGGGCCCGAGGGCCATCGCAGCTCGAGGAGGCTCGCACGACGCCGCAGACAGATGGGGTCTGGGGCTCTGGTCGGGCCTGTCCCCCTACAGGCCGACTTTGGAAGAAAAATCAAAATAGTCAAAACATATTCCAAACTGACCAAAACATATTCACATAATCGTCCCCTCACTATTTTCTAACAATCTTGAAATATTCCCCCTGTGGAGGGACAGGCCCGACTTAACTCTGGTCTTATGTTGCTCCCATCGTACTTAAGGACCACATCCCAGGAATAGTTTCGACCTCCCAGAAAAATGTCGATAGAGTGTCGAAACAGTGTCTCCCAGGGCCCGACACATGAACACCCTCGAGGTTTGGGGTGCGCTCGAAATTCTTTCTAGTGATCAAGGCTAAAGTAGGTTGGAACATCATAACTCTGGTCGTGTTTTCCGCGGCGTTGCAGCTATTTTTTCGCGCCGGCGGATCTCAGGGCCCAGCGGGCGCAGACGCCGCGGAGGCGCAGATGCGCAGCGAGGCCGCCGCCTTCGTCCCGAGGCGCCAGGGGCAGGGGCGAGCGTTTTATTTTCATCAGCGATCCCGCAGGCCTGAAAGATTTAACTGAAACTGGGCCAAGACTGGATGGCTCGCCTGAGACTACGGGGCAGGCCTTGCTGCCGCCGCTGCCTCTCGGGCCAGAATGCGAGCCTGGAGCGTTAGCATTCCTGGCGTCGGTATCAAGCCAGAGGCTGGTGCGGGCAGGCTTACGTCACGGGGCGGGGCTTGCTGAGCAGCAAAGCAGAAAAAACTTCCCCCTCGCCTCGAACTCTCACTCCCCGTGCCGCCGGAGGAGGAGAACGGCAAGCTCGCCATCCGCCGCCCGAGTCTTCGGCAGGCAGCGGCGCGTGCCGCTGGGCTCGCGCAGCTCCGCGAGGCAGAGGGCTCGTGCCTCTCCGGGGTCCGTGCGGGGGCCGGGAGCCCCCGTTTCCCGGGCGCCCTCGGGCGCGGCTGCGCCCTCTCGGGGGTGCGTCGCCGGAGCTCTCGGGGCGCCAGGAGCGCCCCCAAAGACGGGCCGGGAGGACCGCAAGGGTTATGTTGCTCCCATCGTACTTCAGGAGCACATCCCAGAAATAGTTTCGAGCTCCCAGAACAATGTCGAGTGTCGAGAGAGTGTCGAAACAATGTCTGCCAGGGCCCGACATGTGAACCCCCTCGAGTTTTGGGGTGCGCTCGAAATTCTTTCTGGTGATCAAGGCTAAAGTAGGTTGGAACATCATAACGCACGGGGCCCCAAGGACGGCCGAAGAGGGTCTCGAGTCGTCGAACGATCGGCGCAAGACTCCCGAGATGGGGCCCCCCAAGACGCCCCGAGAGGCCTGCCAAGAGGCACAATTGGCGGTCTCGCCTGTTCGGCTTCCCGATGCTCCAGGACGGCCCAAGAGGCTTTCAAGACCGCCCCAAGGGGCCTCCAAGAGGGCCTCATAACGGCCCAGGATGGCTTCAAAACTGCCCAAAAGCTCTCCAAGACGGCCCAAGCGCTCCACAGACGGCTCCAAGAGGGGCCCAGACGGGGGACCCGAATGGACATGTCGAGCACTCGGCCCCAAGAGGCTCTCAAGAGGCCCCAAGAGGCCCCCACGAGGCCCCCACGAGGCCCCAAGAGGCAGGCCCCAAGAGGTCCCCAAGAGGCCCCAAAGAGGCCCAGAAATAGCCCCCCAGAGGCCTCAAAACTGCCTCCAGGCCCCCGAGAGGCCTCGACGAGGTCCCCACGATCATCGACGAGACCTCAGACCCACCACAACCCAGGCACGGTGGCTGGATGGGCCGAAGGCCATTCGATGTAAGAGAGCGCCTCATATCTTTCGCGATAGCGGCCGTTGCCAGCCCCGGACGCCCCCCCCCAGGTGACGTCACGATTCGTGCCGCCCTCCGAGCCGGCTTTGGCTATTCCTCAACATTGAAGGGAAACTGGGACACACAAATAAATACACACAAATAAAAAGATTCCCCATATTTTCCTATATTTTCTGGGTTTCTGTCTTCCCCCCCACTTCCCATATTTTCCCATATTTTCTGGGGAATCGACGATTAATTGTGTCTGTGTTTTTTTTCCCTCCTGACTCAACATTCCCAGACTGTGCCGGCGCGAAACGTGACGTCACTGGCCCCCGCCCCCCTTTCCCCCCTCCTCACGCCCTACCCCCCTGTAGCGCTCGGTATCGCCAAGGAAACAAACACGCTCGCTAACCAGGGTCAAGATGAGCAACTGCACCGCGATGGCGGTGAGACGAGTCGACCATGGTACCGTGGCCCGTCTTCGAACGGGACGAGGCCGAGCGAACGATGGAAGTAAGCTGGCTGACGGCATCATGACAACCTGGCACTCCCCATACCAACGCTCAAGCCAACCAGGCCGACAGCCCCTGCCAGCGCACCCTTCCGTCGTGTTCCCATGGCAGAACTCCCTGTACTAAGCCTCCCCCCGATCGTGGAATCGGATTCGAGCGAGTCGAACCCCTGCCGTCATGCAACGGTGCCGCGCCGAGATCAGCAAAGAGGCAAGGCGCGAGGACGCGCGGGCCGCCTGCCAGCGCAGGAAGGCCAAGTTCACGCGCGAGCCGTGGTCCAAGCGGTCGAACTCCTGGCTGGGATTTCTGGGATCCGTCCCCTCACTGTCAGTCGGCGGCGCGCCCAGGGGGGAATAGAGAACTAAACGATGACACAATCACAACAACTCGGAGGTCCGCGCGGATTCCTCGGATCTGCGCTGGGCCCCCTGGCGGCGCCCCCCCTGGCGCGCTCCGCGCGCCAAGGAGGGCGGTCCAGCGTCGATCCGAGAAATCCGCGCGGACCTGCGAATTCCGGGGGCGCGCAAACACGGATTAGCGATCCATGGATTTGGCGCGCGGTCGCCAAATCCATGGATCGGGGGAGATGCCCTCCCCAAAATGTGAAATGTGGCCGGTGCCGCCTCGTTCGGCGGCGGACATCCGCGATTTCCAATGGAAACGGGACCCGTCGCTAATCCACGCCCCCTTGATCCATGTTTGCGATCGCCTGATTCTGTTATGTTCGTGCCATTGCTGTCCCCCCCCCCCCCGCGAGAGGGGGCGTGCCTTCTCAGCGGGCGGCGGGGCTTCTCGGCAGCCCCCCCTGGGGAAACCAACAAGCACTCATATACCGCCACTCCCCGGGCCCCTCTCCCGGGTGTGCGTCCTGACCAGGATCTCGAGGCGAGTCCGTCCAGCGGTGGCGACGAGGGCCTCCGACCCCCAAAGAGGGGTTCACGAGGGAAGGGCAGCGGCATCGGTACCTCTCCCTGGAAGTCCCGACCCTTTTCCCAGGACTGGTTTTGCATCCCGAGTCGTTTTTTGACGGCCCCGAGGCCTGGCGAGGGCCTCCCGAGGCCGAAAATAGCGAAAAACCTCTCGTCCTGATTTTTGCATGACGCGATCACGTCTGGGCTCCTACTCTGGCCCCCGTGCGCCCTCTGAGAAGCCGCCCGCGGCCCTGAAGGTGCCGTCGGACGGAGCTGTCGAGCCCTGGCCTTCGTAGAACAATAAAACACGCCGTAAACAGAAAGTTTTGGCGCCCCGCGGGGATCTCTCGGATCTGCGCTCTGGACCCCCCTCCCCGGCGTGCGGCGAGCGCCAGGGGCGGCGCTGGAGGCGCCGCCAGGGGGGCCCAGCGCAGATCCGAAAAATCAGCGCGGAGCGCCGAAAGTTCTTGTTTACGGCGATCTTTCCTCTTCAAAGGAGCAGGAGGAGGAGGAGGAGGAGGAGGAGGAGGAGGAGGAGAAGGAGGAAGGAAGGAGGAGGAAGGAGGAAGGAGGAGGAAGGAGGAGGAGGAAGAGGAGGAGGAGGAGGAGAAGGAGGAGGCGGAGCAGGAGGAGGAGGGAGGAAGGAGGAGGAAGTAGAAGGAGGAGAGGAGGAGGAGAGGAGGAGGAGAGGAGGAGGGAGAAGAGGAAGGAAGGAAGGAAGGAGGAGGAAAGGAGGAGGAAGGAGGAGGAGGAGGAGGAGGAGGAGAGGAATGAAGGAGGAGGAAGGAGGAGGAAGGAGGAGGAAGGAGGAGGAGGAGGAGGAGAAGGAGGAGGAAGGAAGGAGGAGGAAGGAGGAGAAAGGAGGAGGAAGGAGGGGGAGGAGGAGGAGGAGGAGGAGGAGGAGGAGGAGGAGGAGGAGGAGGAAGAGGAGGAGAAACCCCCTTCTGGCGTCGAGAAAGTGCCACGCCTGCCGCGCTCTCCGACCCTGGCACGCATAGAGGCCGCGCTGAGAGACCACCCACTGCGCACCGCCTTCTGGCGTCGAGAAAGTGCCACGCCTGCCGCGCTCTCCGACCCTGGCACGCATAGAGGCCGCGCTGAGAGACCACCCCCTGCGCACCCCCTCTGGTGCCGAGAAAGTGCCACGCCTGCCGCGCTCTCTGACCCTGGCATGCATGGAGGCCGCGCTGAGAGACCACCCACTGCGCACCCCCTCTGGTGCTGAGAAAGTGCCACGCCTGCCACGCGCTCCGACCCTGGCACGCATAGAGGCCGCGCTGAGAGACCACCCCCTGCGCACCCCCTCTGGTGTCGAGAAAGTGCCACGCCTGCCACGCCCTCCGACCCTGGCACGCATAGAGGCCGCGCTGAGAGACCACCCCCTGCGCACCCCCTCTGGTGCCGAGAAAGTGCCACGCCTGCCACGCTCTCCGACCCTTGCATGCATAGAGGGCCGCGCTGAGAGACCACCCCCCGCGCACCCCCTCTGGTGTCGAGAAAGTGCCACGCCTGCCAAGCTTCCCAATCCTGGCACGCATAGAGGCCGCGCTGAGAGACCACCCCCTGCGCACCCCCTCTGTGGCCCTGGCACGCATAGAGGCCGCGCTGAGAGACCACCCCCTGCGCACCCCCTCTGGTGTCGAGAAAGTGCCACGCCTGCCACGCTCTCCGACCCTGGCACGCATAGAGGCCGCGCTGAGAGACCCCCCCCTGCGCACAAAGAGCCACGCCTGCCACGCTCTCCGGCCCTGGCACGCAGAGAGGCCGCGCTGAGAGACCACCCCCTGCGCATCCCCTCTGGTGTCGAGAAAATACCACGCCTGCCGCGCTCTCCGACCCTGGCACGCATAGAGGCCGCGCTGAGAGACCACCCCCTGCGCACCCGTTCTGTTGTCGAGCAAATGCCACGCCTGCCACGCACTGCGAATCCTACACGCACGCCTTGTATATGGCATGTCATGTGCATGTGGATGATGCGTGTGCGGCCGTATTGGGACGTGTGCCTCGTGTGTGTGCCCAGTGTGTAGCGCGTACGTCGTGGGTGTACGGTGCAGTGGCCACGACAGGCGTGCACTAGCGTTGTATGGTGTGTGGGTGTGTGCGTGTGTGTACATGCGTGCGGCTCTAAGTAGACGCGTGTCTCTTGTACGTGCCGTGCATGTGTTGAGCGCGGGTGAGGAGAGGAAGAGGAGGAAGGGAAGAGGGAGGTGAGGGAGTGAGCTTCGCGGGTGGGGCGCGGGAGGGAAGAACACCAGAACCCCACGAAACATGCTGGGAAAGCACGTAGGACTGATCTCCTCGCGCATCTGCGGGTCGATCTCCAATTCTCGTGGAAGCACGTTTTTCAGGTACTCCTGGCACCCGGCGCCGAAGTGCACGAACGACATCATTCCATCGCAATCGTGGCTGCTGCCCGCATGAACTGAGACCACGACTGGCTGTATCCACAGCACGCACACCCACCAACATGTATGTACTCGCTACAAAGCAATGTGTGATAGGTTCTGCCAATCGCCAACTCCATCCTCGCCCCCATTCCGCGCGCCGCTGCACTATGTCCCCGCTCCCAGGCGCTAATCCACAGCAACGATTCACGCTGGCTGCCTATTGACGTTGGGCGCCAAAGCGGTATGCCAGTTGGATCGACACTCGATGTTAACACAGAAACGATGGCAGTCCTATTTTTCCGTGGCTTTCGACGCTGCGCCCGGTGGCAAACAATACTTGGCGAACATAAAGCAACGGATTATGACAACTGGCGCCACAAAGAGGCGAGGGTTGATTGCTCGCGACATTCGCTGTGGAAAGGTGGCGTTCATGCCATGGTTAGGGCCTCGTTGTCTGTTCGAGAATATACGGGTGGAGCTGCGGAAAACTAGGAGACAGACTCCACAAACGATATTCTCTCATTCCGTGTGTGAGGAATCGAGTGCTACGAATCGAGGCACATCTGGACGCCAAGCGCCGCCGACTGCTTCGATGGATCTCAGCGTTGAACGCTGGGCTGCGACATCGGACGGATTTAGGGACCCCCCGTCGTTGGTGGATCGCCTCCAAGATGGCCCCAAGCAAGCGAGCCCCTAGAGTGCCACAAGAGACACCCAAGAGGGTTCCCTCCTCACCCTAGAGGGTTCCTTCCTCACCCCAGCAGGTTCGTTCGTCACCCTAGAAGGTTGAAGGGGCCCCAGGACACACAAATAAATACACACAAATAAAAAGATTCCCCATACTTTCCAATGTTTCCGGGGTTTCGTCTACCCCCCACTTCCCGCATGTTCCCACATTTTCTGGGGAGTCGACGATTAATTGTGTCTGTGTGTTTTTTTCCCTCCTGGAAGGTTCCTTCCCCACCCCAGGCTTCTTTCTCGGCCTCCGGCCGAGGGCGTCAAGGCGTCGTGAAGCCTGTCGCCATCATCCGCAAAAGACACGCCCAAAGAGGACCCCAAGAGCCCCCAAGAGGCCCCCCAGAAGCGCCCAGGACGCCCAGAGAGGCTCTGCGAACCGCCAAGACGCCACCAGGGCGTCCCAAGAGGACTCCCAGAGGTACCCCGAAGCGCCCCGAGAGGCCCCGAAAGGCCGCAAAGCCGCCAGGAGGCTCTCCCAGGAAGCCCCAAGAGGCCTCCAGGAGACCCCGAGAGACGGACGGGGCCCAGGAACACACGAATAAATATACACACAAATCCCAAGATTCCCAATCTTTTCTCATACTTTGTTTATCTTCGTCTTCCCCCTCACCTCCCATATTGTCCCATATTTTTTCTTGGAAGTCAGCGTGTGATTGTGTTTGTGTGTGTTTTCCCTCCTGAGAGACACCCCAAGAGACTCCCAGAGGTATCCAAGAAGCCTCTTCCCACGGAGGCTCCCCGAGCTCTCCACATGATGCCGCGCTCCCCCCGATAAGGGAAATTCCCCTGGGCATCGCTCCTGGATGGGCTGGCTGGTGGGGATATGCGAAGCACTGCGCGAGAGTTGAACGTCTCTTCTTGGCAAATGGCTTGCGCAGGCTCGGCTTTTCAGTCTTGCGATCGGTTTCCCAAACCCCAAATGAGGCCCTCAAGAGGCCCCTCATGATGGACCCAAGAGGAGAAACCCGAATCTATAGTTTGAGCCCCTGGGGATGGCCTCCGAGATCGCCAGCAGGCCCCCAAGAGGCTCCGTGATCCCTCCAGAAGGCCTCTCCGAGTCGGACCTGCACCGCCAGCCCCGGGCAACCTGTGCTGCGCGGCAGCGGAGAAGGAGCAAGACGGAAACAAGACGTGAGCAGCAAGGAGAAAAAGGAGGCAGCAAGGAAGCAGCACGAGAGCAGAAGAGGGGAGAAGGCGAAGGAGAGCAGGAAACGAAACGAGAAGGGACGGCAATAAGGAAACAACAAGTTACATAAACATAAAAACTCGGAAGTCCGAGTTGTTATGTTTATGTCACTTGTTGTCCCCCTAGGCAAGGATCACAAGGAAGCCAGCGGAAACGACGACGAGAAGCAGGCACACGACGACGACGAGCGCGCAAGAGCGGGAGGCCAGGGCGGGGCGGGAGGGGCGGGCAGGCAGCAGGGCACCGGAGACAGCAGGTGGGGAACGGGAGGAGGAAGAGGGACGGGATAGACACAAGGAGGGAGCAGGGAAGCAGGGAGCAGGAAGTAGAGGCAGGGGAGGGAGCAGGAAGTAGAGGCAGGGGAACAGGAAGTAGAGGCAGGGGAGCAGGACATATAAGGAGGAAGCAGGGGAGCAGGGAGCAGGAAGTAGAGGCAGCAAGCAGGAAGCAAGGAGCATGAAGAGGCAGAGAAACTCAACCGCAAGCAAGCGGGTCAGGCCAGGGGGCGGAAGAGACACGGTGGCGGGTTGGACCTGAGGCCGAACAGCCAGAGCACAAATATGATGACAACCGCAAACACGAGAAACGGTGCCCGTAAGATTTAGACGGACACACATGCAAACTTCTCAATGACAGGCGCAACCCGCAAGCATGCGTAACACTATCAAGCAAACGACTCGTGATAGACCAGGATGAAGAGCAGTCGGCCACTTTTCAAGCAGCGCCTTTTATTTACAAGGTGCACAGTGCACACGACTGCGACCCATGCAGTCACACGATTCTGACAATGCATCGCAGTCTACGGCGGCCGCGCATAAAATAAGCAATATGAAAGCAACATATCAAACAATGTGTGTTGGGTGCCGAAGCTTTGGAGTCTGCATGCGAGGATGAAGAGATATAGCCAAGCTTCTGACTCTCAGACACTTCAACGTGTGATTGCAACGGGGTCTTGCCGCACAGCAGCGGCGCACAATTGCTCGGACTAGCCGCAAGTGGCCGATTGTATCGCCGTTGTTGACATTGAGGCTGAAGTACGAAGTTCCATCTCCATGTTCGAGAACCAACGCCGACCAATTCTTAACCGATGCAACGAGGCACCAATCAACCGATCAAACAACAAATGCGCAATTTAGATGCAGCACAGTATGCGCCACTGCACCTGCGCGACAATGAGGTATTGAAATGCTTGCCGGCTGTCTGGTCAGATTCCTGAAACTCCTCCTCGGGGGCGACCCTCCCGAGGGGCCCCTGAAACAGGGCACTGCTGACCAGGACGCTCCCAAACCAGGAGCCTCTCGAAAAATCCGCCCGCGGAGAACGAAGTTGTGAGCGTTCTGTATTCGGCGCTTCGACATTGGGCGGAAGGGGGGGAAAGGGGGGGGGGAGGTTCTGGCTCGGGACCTCTGCTTAGTGCGGCTGTTCCTCCTCCTCCTCCTCCTCCTCCTCCTCCTCCTCCTCCTCCTTAGGAGGAGGAGGAGGAGGAGGAGGAGAAGGGGGAGGGACCCCGCCTGCTCGAAACAGGCGCCAGAACAGCCAAGATCTACTCCACGAGGGGGGGGAAGGGAAAGGTGCGAGGGCCCGCGCCGATCGGCAAAACGATTGATAGAATAGCATTCACAATACGGAGAATGTCTCGACCCACGGATGCAATCTTCTCGATCGTGCCACTGTCCTGGATTATCAACGTCGCCGTTTCGGGGGCCCTGCCCCGCACTGGCACGCCGCGTCCAGAACACCGCCGTTCCGAAACCTGCGCTCCAGTCTGTGTTTGTTGCCGGCCTCTGGACGGCCCCAAGGCCGCTGCACAGCGGCTGCAACATGCCCGAAGACCAGCCAAAGAAGGCCCAGCGGCCCTCCCCCAAGCTCCAGTGTCCTCCCAGCTGATCTCACGGCGCCCCCCAAAACCTCCCTAGAGGCGTCCAAGAAGGCCTGACTCGAGATCCTGGGAAACAGAACACAAGGATTACGGCTAAGCCGGCCGGACGACGCCCAAACGGCCCTCGGCAGGTTCCGCAAAGGCATTTGAAAAGGCCCCAGAAGGGTCCCAAATCAGATCCTCCAGAGCATCAAAGACGCCTTCAAAAGTGAGGAGGGAAGATTCAGGAACATTATGAGCAGGATACGCGATGAGGTGAAGATTGGGGCTGAGTTCAAGGATGGGGCGTTGAACCCCGCGCCAACTCAGACGGGACGCAGAACCGAAGCGGGACTTCACTCCTCCTCCCCGCTGCTCTGCTGACGAGTAGAGTGTCCCGCGGGCAACCAGACAGGAGTGATGGACGGGGTACGGCAGGTTTGTGTCGTGACGACCCCGGCGTTTGTTCCTGACACCGCGTGGATCGTTCAACCTTAAACGATCGGCGGCTTTCCGATCGCCCGATCGTTCCATATAGGCCGATTCTGGGCCACTGGCGGCGTTCAACCTTAAACGCCCGCGGCGGGGTCGCCGCCGGTCGACACGACGCGAACCTGCCGTACGTGGGTGGCGTGGGCGTGCGTCGGAGCAATTCTGGAGGGCTGTAGCGGACGCTCCGATGCGTGAGAGCGAACAATCGGTCTGGAAGCATATAGTTTTTCACGCGTTTTGGAACTCGCTGGATCCCAAATCCCATGGGCACGAGGTCTAGGTCGGGCATGTCCCCCTACAGGCGCATTGTGTGCAAAGACTTAAAACTTAGTCAAAACATACTCCCAAATAGCCAAAGATAGTAGAAAAATCGTCGCCAGACTAATTTTTGACTATTTTTGAAGGTTCCTCCTGCAGGGGGACACGCCCGACTTAACACCAGGTGAGGGCTCCAGAATCTTCCGAATTCTCCCTCGGCGGCGATGTATCGAGCACGAAGGCTCCGAGGGGCGGTTTCTCTCTGTAATGGCCTAGTCCACCTGGCGGGGAGGGCGGTCCACCCACGGGAAGGCCATTCACCCGTAAGACGAGAGGGCTGCCCACGAAAGGGAGATCCACCCTGGCCCTCCCCGGGACCTCTGATCCAGACATACATGTCGCCCGTTAGCGCACGTACACACTCCCATGCTTGCAACAAGATTGGTTTGCCTTATGATTAGGTCGGGCCTGTCCCCCTACAGGCGGATTTTAGGCGAAAAATTAAGAATCCTCAAGAGTACACCCAAATAGCAAACAAAACCCAACAATCGTCCCCAGACTATTTTTTACCTATTCTTGAATATTCCTCCTGTAGAGGGACAGGCTCGCCTTAACCTTAAGACTGACCAACGGTCCAGTCCACGCTGCGCGTTCTCCAGTGATGGTGGGGCAATGAGCCAAAGATGGATCTCGAGTGAACGGCAAGTCGGCCAGCGCGCTCAGCTGCGAAACGCACCTGGGCGCTTTCAAACAATATGATGTGAGACTGGGGAGCTGGCTCAGAAAACACCACGTACTGATGGGCAAGATCAGAGAACGAATGTCTACACATTGTGCTGTCCAACGGGTCTTGCCAATAGCAAACAATCCCGTTCGTCGCAAGATCTGACTGCCTGCGCAACTTTATAACCGGACATACTTATTGGCTAAACGTCTGATCTCAATTGCATACGCTCGGTGTTGGCTCAAGCATTTATCCAGCAAGGCGCCGCAGGATGCTAATGCTCTAGAGCGGATCTCGCAAGGACAATGGGTGATAGGCTCCAGGATGGCCCCGCGATCGCCCAAGGTTGCCCGGCATGGTCGAAGACAGCCTCCAAGGAAACCAGGGAGCTCCTAAGAAGCCCACACGAAGCCCCAAGAAGCCTCCCAGAGACCCCCGAGAGTCCTCCAGATGCTCCGCCTCTTGCTCCCAGGAGCCCCCCACGGCGCCAACACCACACAAAAACCCCAGAAGCCTCCCAGAGACTCCCGAGAGTCTCCCAGATGCTCCACCTTGTTGCTCCCAGGAGCCCCCCACGGCCCCAACGCCACACAAAGCCCCCAGAAGCCTTTAAGAGACCCCCGAAAGCCTCCCAAATGCTCCGCCCTGTTGCTCCAAGGAGCCCCCCCACGGCCCCAACGCGATACCGGCATGCCCACGACTCCCACGGTGGTGGCTGCCACAACTTGAGCAGAGACCGACCGTCCCTGCATTCCTATAGGCCTACCACAACATGTTCATAGAACCCAGACATGTTCTCAACGCAAAAACAAGGTTCTTAGAACATATTCCCGATGTGCTAAAACAAGACTGTCCCAGCCAGAAAGGTTCTAATAACATTTCGTGGAAGCCACAACAGGCTCTTAGAGCATTCTTTGGTAGGCCCACGTGTAGGCACGCCAAGGCGCTTCGCCACTGCTTGACTCACGGCGGTGGCTGCCACAACTTTGGACGCCAGAGACGGGTACGGAAAAAATGGGTACAATGCCCAACAACAAATGTTGTCCCACACCGACGGCGGCCGCTGTTAGGCAGGCGGCCTTCAGTCTCAAATGGACACAGGCCGCGGCAGCGCGGACAGCGAGTCCGGTTCAGAATGGACAGTGACTGCTGTTGGGCATTGTACCCCTTCTTTCTGTACCCATTTCGCTCGTGCTGAACTGAAGGGGAACTGGGACACACAAATAAATACACAAATAAACAGATTCCCCATATTTCCCCATATTTTCTGGGTGTTTGTCTTCCCCCCCACTTGTCATATTTTCCAATATTTTCTGGGAATCGCCGATTGATTGTGTCTGTGTGTTTTTTCCCCTCCTGAAGAACAACCTGCCGGAGCTTCGAGGCGAAGGGCCGCCCGGGCAGGCCGAGGACGCGCGGGACAATCAGAGGCGACGCCCTCCTCCGCCCCCCCGTGCCCCCTGACTGCACGGCCCTTCGGCCAGGCGTGCCTCTCGCGGTCCTTGCCCGCTCGAGCCTTCGGGCTTCGATGGTGTGGCTCGGCTGCGCGCAGGAGCGCCCCCTCCCTACACAGTCAACTTTTCCTGAGTCGGCGTTTCGACCTTGGCCGGAAGGGGTGTGGGGGGGGGGGGGGGGGGGGGAAAGGAGGGGGGGGAGGGTTCTGGCTCCGGACCTCTGCTCAGTGCGACTGTCTGCAGCAATGCGTCCATGATGGGGGAGGGACCCCACCTGCTTGAAGACAGGGTCCCAAAGCAGCTGGGATCCGCTCCGACCCCCCCCTTCCGCCCCATGCCGAAACGGCGGGGGGGGGGGAGACTCCCAACGGCGCCAAAAGAGGTTCGAAAACCTCCCCTCCTCCTATTGAGGGGGGGGGGCCAGGGCCCGCGCCGATCGGCAAGAGAATGAGCAACAAACACGACCACCTGGGGCAAGCGGGACCTCCAGTGCGCGGCCTGCCGACTGCCGCGTGCTGCGAGGCAGCGATCGGGGGGGGGGGACTGGCACATAGGGTTAAGTCGGGCGTGTCCCCCTTACGGGGGGATCTTCGACGAAAAATAAAAGAATCGTCGAAGAATGTTCCAGAAATGCCCAAAAACAAATATTCAAAAAATAGTCCCCAGACTATTTTTGGACTATTTCCGAGTATTCCTCTTGTAGAGGGACAGGCCCGACTTAAACAGGCCCTCTCCTCCTCCCTCCTGCTCCTCCCCCTCCCCCTCCTCCTCCTCCTCCTCCTCCTCCTCCTCCTCCTCCTCCGCCTCCATCCTCCTCCTCCTCCTCCTCCTCCTCTTCCTCCTGCTCCTCCTCCTCCTATCGGCGATGGGCCCCCGATAGGGAATCCGCACCTTCCGGGGCCAGGGCTGGGGCTATCGGACCCCCACCGGCCGACCCGTGGGCGATTTTGGGGGTCGCTGCAGGCCGATTGTTGGACACTGGACAACAAAATCACAATGGTGAAACAGATGCTCCCAAATGATCAAAAAAAAATAGTGGGGAAATCGTCCCCTGTACTACTCTTGTGAACCGTGTTTGCACATCCCTCCTGTAGAGGGGCGCGCCCGACTTAGTCCCCTGCCCGACCCCCCCCCCCATAGCGTTGCCCCTGACGTGTGCTGCGGCAGTGGCGGCCTGCGCGCCCGGGGCTGGCCCCCCCCGCGCCGCCGCCGGGCCGCGCAGCAAGGAGGTCCCCCCGGCGGATGGCCACTGCCGTGTGGAGCCGAGAGATGCAATGAGGTCGGGGCCTTGACCTAAGGAGCCCAACATAAGAAACGAGGCCCCTTTTTTCCATAAGTTAAACTTCGATTTTCGATCGAAAACATAAGGGAAACCTGAGGCAAGCTGCGAGACACTGAAGGAACGCGGAGCCCCTCCCCAACGAAAAGGGATCCTTCTTCAGGGCCCCGACTGTAGGTCGGGCCTGTCCCCCTACAGGTGGACTTTGGGCGACAGATATAGCAAAACACAGTCAACACATGCCCAACAGAGTCAAAACATGCTACAGAACTCGTCCGCTGGCAAGTTTTCCCCTATTTTCGAATATTTCTCCTGTAGAGGGACAGGCCCGACTTAATGATACAGTCGGGGCATTGGCCTAAGGAGCCGCAAATAAGGAGCGAGGCCCCTTTATAGAGCTCAGAAAGTGACTTTCTGAAAGTCCACCCCCGTAAGAATCACCCCGACAAGCGAAGCCGTTAAGTAAACGCACCCATGGACGGAATCGAACAGGGCAGAACTGTTTAGTAAACGCCCAAGGCCGTTTAGTAAACTCATCCACAAGCTGAGCTTCGGCTCCCCGCCAGAAGCCCAAGGAAAGCCTTAGGCAAGCTGCGAAACGATTAAGGAGCACCGAGCCCCTCCCCAACGAACAGGGCTCCTTCTTCAGCGCCCCGACTGTACTTGGGTAAGGCCTCGGCCAGGACTCCGAGCGGGCGATTACTGGTCGGCTGCGGGGGCTGAGCCTTCGTCGCTTCGCTCTTACGAGGATCTCCCTTCCTGGCTTCACGCTCCCATCCACAGCCCTTCTCAAACAACTGTTTTCTGGAGCTTCGCAAGAACACCAGATCTGCGCAGCCTTCTGGGGACCACACCTTCTCAGCACAGCGATGGTGCAACATTGGCTGGCGGAGTGCGCGAAGCGATCCGCCGCCCGACCGGAGAACGGCGCGAGATCCCCGCCGTACCGTTCTGCCAGAAACGTCCTTCTTCAATCCTCATTCGCACACTCCTCGCCTTCACCTCTTCCCCAGAACCCCAGCGACCCCTCCTGGGGTCATCCCCGCGGCCCGCGCATTCCGTCGGCCCTCGTGTCCTGGCTGCGGACTGGGCGCCTACTGGCCACCACTTTGCCCCCAAAGCCAGCCTGCCTTTGCGCGCAAGACTTCTGGACGCGGCTGGGCTCCGTCTGAGACCTCTCCAGGAGCCCTCTCGGGCTGTCTTGGGGGCCTCTTGGGGTGACGTTGACTGTTGTTTGGGCCCTTCGGGGCCGTCCCGGGACCCCTCTGAAGCCCTGTTGGAGTTCCGCTGAACTGAAAACCAGAAGAGACAAAAACGTGAACGGCCAACGGATGTTTGCGATTGTGGCCGATCTTTGCGCTTCGTGGATCCTCTCTTGGAACCTTTTCGGGGCACTCTTGGGGCATCTCTGACCACCTTGAGAAGTGGTGGGGGCCTCTTGGCCTATCTTGAAAGATTTTTGGCGCTATCTTGGGCCGCCTGGGTGCGCCTTCTTGGACGCTCCCACAGAAGAGCCACCACGTATTGCCAATACTGCGTTTTTCCTCGGCTCCTTTTTTTTTGGTTTGCCTTTTGTCCATCACTTGCGACCTTTGTGTGTGTGCCGTTTCGGTGTGTTTTCGGAGCCGTTTGGGGCATTCCTGGTCCGTTATCGGGGGTTGTTGGGGCCTTATGAAGCCGTCCGGGACTCCTTTTCACGCCCTCCGCCACGTATGTTTCCTTAGGTCGGGCCTGTCCCCCATATAAGGTGATTTAAGATGTAAAATCAAAAATGCGCAAACAATGCCCCAAAACCATCAAGTGATGCTGGGTCTTCGTTTTGAAAAGACGGCGCCCCGCGTTCCTCTCCTCTTCCCTCCTCCCTGCGTTTCACCCACCCAGTGCAGCGTTTCGCGGCCCCATAGGGAGCTCCACCGACGGCCCCAGTGGCAGGGTTCGCACGGCGGCCTCGGGTCACTTCGGCACACCCCTCGCAAAGCTCGTGGCCCCATAGGGAGCTCCACCGAAGGCTCCGGAGGCAGGGCTCGCATGGCGGCCTCGGGGCATTTCGGCACACACCTCACAAGGATCGTGGCCCCGTAGGGAGCTCCACCGAAGGCCCCTGGCGGCAAGGTTCGCGAGGCGGCCCCGGGCCACTTCGGCATACCCCTCGCGGGAATCGTAGCCCCGTCAGAGTTCCAGCGAAGGCGCCAGTGGCAACGTTCGCGTGGCGGCCTCGGGGCATTTCGGCACGCGCCTAACGAGGATCGTGGCCCCGTAGGGAGCTCCGCCGAAGGCCCCCGGTGGCAGGGTTCGCATGGCGGCCCCGGGCCATGTCGAAACACCCCTCGCGAGGATAGTGGCCCCGGAGGGAGCTCCACTGAGGGCCCCCAGTGGCAGGGTTCGCATGGCGGCCCCTGACCATTTCGGCACACCCCATCACGTGGATCGTGGCCCCATCGGGCGGGCCATTTCGGCACGCCCCTCACGAGGATCGTGGCCCCATAGGGGGCTCCGCCGAAGGCCCCAGTGGCAAGGTTCGCGCGGCGGCATAGGGAGCTTCGCCGAAGGCGCCAGCGGCAGGGTTCGCATGGCCGCCTCGGGCCATTTCGGCACACCCCTGGCGAAGATCGTGGCCCCGTAGGGAGTTCCAGCGAAGGCGCCGGTGGCAAGGTTCGCATAGCGGCCTCGGGGCATTTTGGCACTCCCCTCACGAGGATCGTGGCCCCGCAGGAGCTCCACCGAGGGCCCCCAGTGGCAAGGTTCGCATGGCGGCCCCTGGCCATTTCGGCACACCCCTCACGAGGATCGTGGCCCCACTGTTGTGCTGCTTCAACAACTGCGCCTGGGCGTCGTACTCCGCCTTGTCGACGTGCAACGCCACTTCCTCCCTTATGGCTCTGGAAGCCCTCTCCTGCTTCTGCTCTTCGGTCGGAAGGACGCCGTCCTTATCGTCGTCGGCGCCCGCGAAGACGGCCACGAACGTGTTCCTGAGCATGTCGGGCTCCAGCGGGAAGCCGTGGCCACGTAGGGAACGCGGGCGAAGATGGTATTCACAATTGCGGCATTCGCAACTGCATATGGCTGGGTCCTTCGCGAGGCTAATTGTCATAACTATTGTTGAATGTTCCTCCTGTAGAAGGACGGGCCCGACTGAAATGTAGCCCCGCCCTTCCTCCACCAGGCCTCCCCGGGTCAGCTCGCGGGCCCCGCACCTCTCAAGTTCTTGGTGGCCACACGTGAAAACTACCCCCCGGCCACCCGCGATTTCTACGGGGGGGCGGAGGTTCATCTCGCTTTCGGGAGGTCCCGAGCGGCGAGACCCCTCCCATCCCCCACCACCCACGATTTCTGAGTGGTGGTGGGGGTCCATTTCGTTCGGGAAGTCCCGAACGGAGTGACCCCCCCCCACCCCCGGCTGCATTTTGCAGGGTTATGTGGGGCATGTCCCTCCACAGGCCGATTTTGGGTGAAAAACCAAACATAATCAATGCATATTCCAAAAAGGTACAAAATAGTCGACATATCGTCCCCGTACGGTGTTTTTTCCCTACCTAGGCTCTGCCTGGAAGGGTTCTTACCCTCTTGGCTTAAAGGGGCCGGGCAGTGGAAAACGCCCCGGGCGGTTCTCCCAGGATCCGCCCCGCGGTTCCCCCAGCTACGTCCCCTTAGCTTAGCGTTGCTTATCTCATCTTAGCCTAGCCTAGCCTAGCTTAGCTTAGCTGAGCCGAGTTTAGCTCAGCGCAGCATAGCATAGCATAGCTTAGCTGGGCCTAGCCTAGCCTAGTCTAGCTTAGCTTAGCCCAGCTGAGCTAAGCGCAGCATTAGCAGAGCACAGCATAGAATAGCACATCATAACACATCATAGCGCAGCATATCATAACGCAGCATAGCAAAAGAAATCATAGCACATCACAGCGCAGCATAGCATAGCGAAGCATAGCACAACGCAGCATAGCATAACATAGCATAGCATAGCGCAGCATAGCATATCACAGCATAGCACAGCGCAGCATACCATAGCATACCATAGCATAACATAGCGCAGCATAGCAGAGCATAGCATAGCATAGCGCAGAACAGTATATCATATCATATCCTAGCCTAGCCTAGCATAGCATAACGCAGCATAGCATAGCATCGCATTGCGCAGCATAGCATAGCATCGCACAGCCTATCATAGCATAGCGCAGCCTAGCATACCCTAGCATAGCATAGCATAGCGCAGCATAGCATAGCACAGCATAGCATAGCGCAGCATAGCATAGCATAGCATAGCATCACAGCGAAGGCACATCAACAGCAGCAACAGCAAAGCAAACCACAAGCAACGCAAAGCAACGCAACGCAAAGCAAAGGCAACAGCAAAGCAAAGGAAAGGCAACACAAAAGCAATGTGCGACAGGTGCCGAGCTAGCCTCGATGGCCAAACCGAAGCCCCCGCAAGCAGTGCTGAACAGCCTGCAGCTCTTGCACGAGCCGCGAGCAGTGCTGAACAGCCCGCAGCTCTTGCAAAGGCAATGCAAAGCAAAAACAACACCAATGCGAAATTGTAGATGTAGATGTAGATGTAGATGCCGGTGTAGGTGTAGATGTGGATGTAGGTGTAGATCTAGATGTAGATGCAGATGTAGGTGTAGATGTAGGTGTAGATGTATATGTGAATCTCGCTGTTGATGTTGATGTAGATGTAGATGCAGGTGTAGATGTAAATGTAGCTGTCGGTGTAGATGTAGATGCTGCTTTCCTAAATGCTCCAACTCCTGGGTAGGGCCGCACTGGGATAATTTACTATTTGGGAATATTCCCCCCTGTAGGAGGACACGCCCCACCTGATTGGAGGGTCCCGGGGCCCGAACACAGTCCCCGCGGGCCGAAATCGGGACCCCCGCGCCCCCCCCCCGACTGAAAGACTTGCACTCGTCGGAGGTCTGGGAGTGGCAACTGCGGCGGTTTGGGCGCCCGAATACAGTCGGGGCGTTGACCTAAAGAACC
>CAUYUJ010018926.1:620344-642844 GCA_963575745.1 Prorocentrum cordatum
TCCTTCGTCGGGAAAATCCCCCCCCCCCCCCCCTTTCAAACGGGGGGGGGGTTCGAACCCCTCCCCCCTCCCCCCCTTTGGCCGCCAAATTCGAACCCCCCCCCTCCCCTTTCGCCACGCCGCCCCGGGTCTCTGGAACACGACCCCGACCACCCCTAACACTAGTCCTCACCCTTACCCTAACCCCCAAGCCTACACTCAAAACCAAACCCTAGCCCCAAGCAGCACTCAATACTTATACGCACTACTCACTACCCACAATTCACTACTCGCTACTCAATACTCACTTCTCACTACTCACGACTCACTACTCACTACCCACGACTCACTACCCACTACCCACTACTCCCTACTCCCTATTCACTACTCACTACAAACTATTCACTACTCACTACCCACTACTCAATACTCACTCCTCACTACACACAACCTCGCAATCCACTACTCACTAATCACAAACCACTACTCACTACCCAGTAACCACGATCCACTACTCACTACTCACACTTGACTACTCACTACTCACTGCCCACAACTCAGTACTCACTATCCACTACCCGCAACTCGCAACTCTCTACTCCCTACACAGTACTCACTACTCATACTCGCTAATCAACGCCCTACTCGCTACCCGATACACACTATTCACTACCCACTACTCAATACGCTCCCACTACTCACTAATCAATACTTCCTACTCCCTACCCACTACTCCCAACGCACTACTCACTACCCAGTACTGAATACTCACTACTCACTAAGCACTACCCACTGCCCACTATTCACTACTCATTAAGCACTAGTCACTACCCACTAACCACTCACTATTCACTACGTACTACTGAGTACTCACAGTTCACTACTCACTACGCACTGGCCACAAATCACTACTCATTATCCCCATACTCGCTACCCAATACGAACTATTCACTACCCACTACGCACTACTCGCTACTCTCTACTCCCTACTCACTAGTGACTCGTCGCAAGTCGCTACTCACTACTCACTACTCACGACTCACTACTCACTACTCACGAATTTCTACTTGCAACTCCCTACTCACTACCCACTACTCACTACCCACATTTGCTGCCCACTACCAACTACTCAGTACTCACGACTCCCTACTCACTACTGCCTACTTGCCTACTCACTACTCGCTAGTTCCTACTCGCTACACACTACTCCCTACTCACTACTCAATACTGACTCCTGACTACTCCCTCCTCACTACTCACTACTCACTACTGACAAGGCCCTACTCGCTACTCACTACTCACTACTCGCTACTCCCTACTCGCTACTCGCTACTCTCTACTCACCACTCACTACTCCCTACTCTCTACTCAGCGCGCACTACTCACTACTCACTACTCACTCCTCACTACTGTCTACTCCCTCATCCCTACTCCTTGCTTACTACTCACTATGCACTACTCTCTACACGCTACTCACTCCTCACTACTCATACCTCCTTACTTTCTACTTCCTTCCCACTACTGACTACCCACTACTCGCTACTCACGACTCACTATTCACTTATCTCTACGCACTACTCACTACTACCACTACCCATTACCCACTACCCACTATTCACGACTCACTGCGCACTACTCACAATCAAATACCCACTAGTCGCCGACCGCTACTCAAAACGCTCAATTCTCTACTCACTACCCGAGTGGCCCCCTCCCCAGCCCCCTGTTCGTCGCAAGAAGGGGGAGGGGAGGGGGGGGTTCGAACCCTTTACCCCCTTTCCAGCGCCAAGGGGGGGAGGGGAAGGGGGGGGGTCGAAAATCTCACCCCCCCTTTGGAGGGGGGGGGGGTTCTGCGATCACAAACTCCCCTTTTGTGTATTCAGGGCCATCCACTGGCGCGCTTTCCGTGATTCGGGCCAGGCGCCCCCAAGGCGACTTGCGGTGTGTCGTTTAGGGGGGGTCAGAACCTCAGAACCGTGAAAACATCGAGGATTGCGGCCCCCCGCGTGTCGTTTCTGGGGACGATACCCCCGCCGACGACACCCCGCGTGTCGTCTGCGGGGGCCAAAGCAAGCTCTGTGACCGGATCCCTGATCCTCGCATTCTCTCCTCACCAACCCTCCGCTCCAATGTGCATGCTTATCATCTTCCAGTCTGCCTTGTCCTGGAGAATGAAACTTACCGGTTTTCATGGAAGGGGCGTTGATCGCGTGTTGGGGGTGATGATGGCCTTTCGCGCCACAGCTTCCATGATGAGGTGTCGGTTTGGGGGGGGAATGATTCAACGGCACCTGGCATGTCAAACAAAATGGGCGCTGATAACGAAAGTGGAATGCGCGCGCCGGTAAGGGGCAGGGAATCGCGGCCTCAACACATTTGACCGCCCCAGCAAAACACGGCACGTGGACTCGTCTTAGACTGTCTGCGACCGTTCCCCTTCGGCTCTGAGCCTTCGTCGTCGTCGCCGTCGGAGGAGGAGGAAGAGGCGGAGGCGGAGGAGGGGGGAGGGGGGGAAGGAGGGAGGAGGAGAAGGCGGAGGGGAAGGATGGAGGAGGAGGCGGAGCAGGAGGAGAAGGAGGAGGAGGAGGAGGAGGAGGCCGCCGAGAGAAACGGGGGGGGGAGAGACGTGCACCTGTCGTGCCCCTTCTGGGCCCCAGGGGGCCCCTTCAGGGCACAAGAGGTGCACGTTTCTCCACACACACACACGCACACACACACGCACACACGCACATACGCACATACGCAGCACACACACATTCACATTCACATTCACATTCAAATTCACATTCACATTCACATGCACATTCATATTCACATTCACATTCACATTCGCATTCGCATTCGCATTCGCATTCGCATTCGCATTCGCATTCGCACTCACATTCACATTCACACACATTCACAGTCACATTCACACTCACATTCACATACACACAAACACACACACAAACACACGCGCACACACACACACAAAAACACACACAAACACACTCACCCACTCACTCACATACACACACCGCACCTGTCGCCCCGCCCCAGTACGCAACGCCCGAGCGCGGCGCTGAGGGGCCGTCGCCAAGTGCGGGCACGAGCGCTCCGCGCCCGCACGGGGACTGGCTCTGCGGGGCCGCGGCCAGACGCGGGAGAGAGGGGGAGGGCACGGGGTCCAGTATCGACCTGCGCCGGCGGGGCGCACGGGAGCGATGGGGCGACGGCTCTTCGTTGGGCTGCGCCGGGGGGAGGGGAGGGGGGGCGAGGTCCACCCTGGACCTGCCGAGGGAGCACTCCGCGGACCCCGCGAGGTGTGCAGTAAAAGCAGCGGCAGTTCAACGTCTGGCGGCACCGAGGGCGGGTGGGGGTCTTGTTCCGATCTGCTGGGCCGCTCGGGGGGCGCAGGCAAGTGGCGGCAGTTCTGCATTTGGCTCGGCCTGCTTGGGATCTGCGTACGGGGGCGCCCTGCTGGCACCTCCAGGGACGCAAGCCATTGGCGACGGCTGTACGCTCGACAGCAAAAGCAGATGAGCGAGGGGAACGGACGGGTGATGGGCCTGTTTTCCACCACCACCACCATAAGTTGGAGGGGGGAAGGAGGTGGAGGAGGAGGAGGAGGAATGGGAGAAGGAGGAGGAGGAGGAATGGGAGGAGGAGAGGAGAAAGAGGAGGGGAGGAGGAGGAGGAGGAGGAGGATAGGAGGAGGAGGAGGAGGACCCCCTCCCCCTCCAACTTATGGTGGTGGTGGTGGTGGTGGAAAACAGGCCATCAACGGGGCTGCTTAGGGGGGCACTCGACCAGTCCCTCCCGCAGCGCGGCAGCGTGCCGAGAGCCGCACGCGGGCCAACACCACCCGGGCCTGACGAGTGCACCAGAAGCAGGCAGAGGCGGGGAGACAGAAAATGAAGGGGAACTGGAACACACAAATAAATACACACAAATAAAAATATCCCCCATATTTTCCCATATTTTCTGGGTTTTTGTCTTCCCCCCCACTTCCCATATTTTCCCATATTTTCTGGGGAATCCACGATTAATTGTGTCTGTGTGTTTTTTCCCCTCCTGACAGAAGCAGGCAGAGGCGGGGAGACAGAAGAGTGGACCTGGCCATCGCTCGGACGTCCCTTCCCTGTGTTTTTGTTCGGTTTCGTGCGTGGCTTTTTCTCGCCAAATGATCCAGGATGCTCCCCGATGGCCCTCGCCGAGACAAAAGGCACACGTCCGAGCGATGCCAGGGGACAAGCCGACACGGGGAGAGGAGCAGCACCAGCCACTGCACCGGCCTTGCAGACGTGCTGCCGCGGACTTCTGCGTGGACTTCTGCCCGAAGCGGCGACCGAAAAACGAAGTGAATTTCGCGCGGGTTCGTTTTGGTCTTATTCCTGGCCCAAAAAAATACGCGCGACATTCGCCTCGAAATCCGGAACGGAATTCTCCAGGACACTCTGGGCCCATCCTGTCGCTTTCCGAACGAAATCCGCTCTGCGATGTTGGCACCATGAGACCAGCAGAAGAGAGGCACGGCAGTGCCCAGGGGCACACGGAGGGAAAGGAAAAGGAGGAGAGGGAGGAACAACACGTGCTTTGCGCAGGACGAGCTGCCAGCGCCCACAAGGGGGTGGCGCGCAAGGGGGGGTCTTCTAAGAAGGCGGTGGGCCTCTTGAAGGCCTGGAGGGCTCCCAGAATTACGTTGCTCCCATCGCACTTAAGGACCACATCACAGAAACAATTTCGAGGGCCCAAGTGTCGAAACAGTGCCGAACGAGTATCGCCTCCCAGGGCCCGACACGTGAAAACCCTCAAGCCTCGGTACTTTCGTGGTGCTCGAATTTTTTCCTGGCGATCAAGGCTAAAGTAGGTTGAAACCTCATATTCCAAGAAGCCCTCGTAAGTGAGCCCCCTGGGCCATTCCGAGAGGGCCCCTGCCTTCTACAGGAAGCCCGCCCCCCCTTCTCAGAAGGCCGCCCTCATCGCGCCCCCCCCTTTGTTTGTGGGTGCCACCGTGGGAGGGCTGGGAGAAAGAGACGCGGCACTCGCCAAGAGGGAGGAGGGCTGCGGGGAGAGCAAGACGGCCAGCGGCCCCCCCCGCCTCTGTCAATATCTTGACGAACTCCACCGTGCCGCACCCCTTCATGTGGTCCTAGGGGCACAGGAAAAAACAACATAAACATTGACTTTTGGAGGTCCGTGCGGATTTCTTGGATCTGCGCTGAACCCTCCTCCAGGAGCGTGCCAGGGGCGGCGCTGGAGGCGCCGCCAGTGGGGCCCGGCGCTGATCAAAGAACTTCGCGAGGAGCTCAAAAAATGTATGTTTGCGCCGTTGTTTCTTCACCGAGGTCCTTCAGATCCTGCCACTCGGCTTTGAACGGGAGATTACCTTTGGAAGAAACAGAAGGTGCTGATACCACTGCTACTCCCCGGACCTCTCCAGGGGTGCCGTCTGGCCAAAACTTCGGGAAGAATCCAGTCGTGGCAACGAGGGTCGCCCAGGAGACCCAACAAGGCGAAAGCGAGGCAGGAGTGCACCCTTCAAAGAGCCTCCCAGATGGTCTCGGAGTAGATGGGGTCGGAGGACCGCGCCGCATCGACGACGCATCACCGGCGCAACGGCGACACACCGGCGACGGCGGCGATGCATCGGGGACGTCGGCGTGGAGAGAATCTACGCATCGAGCAGGATCGCCGACGACTTCCCTGGGACCGGTCTTCACCGCATCGCATCGCCGGCGGCACGAGCGCTGCCTGAGGCATCGCGGGGCGCCTTCACGCCTCGTGGCAAGCATCTGGACGCCTGCAGTTGAAAGCCGTGGCCGAAAAAATGGATGTCATCGTGGAGGAGGAGGAGGAGAAGGAGGAGGAGGAGGAGGAGGAGGAGGAGGAGAAGGAGGAGGAGGTGGAGGAGGGGGAGGAGGGGGAGGAGGAGGAGGAGGAGGAGGAGGAGGAGGAGGAGGAGGAGGAGGAGGAGGAGCTTACGCTTGGGCCGAGGGGCTCTGCAGCAGCACTCGGGATGCCGCGTCGCCGGCGGCTTCGTCCCCCGAGCGGCTCGCGGCCTGCCTCGGTGTTTCATGCCGCGTCGTTTTTTGACCGTCCCGAGGCCTGGTAATTACGGGCCCCGAGGAGCTGAAGACTATGAAAAACACCTCCGCCCCGATTTTCCCGAGACGCTGGATGTCTGTGCGAGGCGGGGATTTATCCCTATCCACCGCCTGGAAGCCGACATCCTGGTGCCCTGGTGCCCCAGCGGGCGGTGGATATGCACATGTTTCGGCCCCTGGGGGCCCGCATCTGTCCACATCCACCGCCTGCCGAGGCTCCGAAAACTGGAAACTGACCCTCCAGGCGGTGGTCATGTATAAATTCCCACCTCGGAGTCTGGGTCTTTCTCCATTTGCGACCCACTTGCGACCTACCCACATTGGTTTAACGAAAAAATCGGCGCCTGCGGCGGGCTCGTTGCATGATTAACGAAACTTCGAAATTAACGAAACTTTGACGCCTGCGGCGGCCTTCTCCCGAGTCTCGCAGACTGCCGACGTCCCCGCCGCCCCCTCACTCTTATCCGCATCTGCGGGGTCCTACGTATAAGCTCCCGCCTCGGAGTCTGGGTTTCTCTCCTCTGAGCACCGACGTACACCATCTGCCCGTAGTCGCCGTGCACCTTGCCGGCACGCCGGGAGCAAGTCTCTCTCACGCCCGCAGCCGGGGTCCGACGCAGCGGCCGACGTTGCCGTCGTCGTCGTCAACGTCGTCGTCGTCGTCGCCGTCGTCGTCAGCCTCGTCGGTGGTCGTCGCTCGGCCTCGTCGTTCGACGACGACGACGACGACGCCGGCCAGGGGCCGAATGCCGCCCGCGCCGCCGGCGAGTGGCCGCTCGGTGCTCCGCTCGCGCCCCGGCCCGCCCAGGAACCATGGCAGTGCTCCTCCCCCCCAAAGAGAACACACCAAGGGTTCGAGTAGGAAGGCGGCTGCAGAATGCCAGCAGCCCTCTGGGCGCAGGTGGTCCAGGGGGGTTCCTCTTCCAACCACCTGTCTTCCCCTTCGGGGAGGGGTTTAACACTGCTCCCTATTAATAAACACCCCCTCCCCCAGGCGACTGGGAGCCAACCAGGGACAATGAAGGCACCCCCCCACCATCCCTTGTAAACAAACAATGCAAAACACACTCTGCCTCCAAATTCGGAGCATGTGCAGCCAACCCGATGCGGCCTCACCTCACCATCCCTGTCAACAAAACAATGCTGAGTACACTTGGCGGCGGCGGCGGCTGCGGCGGCGGCGGAGGCGGCGGCGGCGGCCGCGGCGGCTGCGATGGCGACGGCGGCGGCGGCGGCGGCGCGGAAGCGGCGGCGGCGGGCAGCGGCGGCGGCGACGGCGGCGGCGGCGGCTGCGGCGGCGGCGGAGGCGGCGGCGGCGGATTGGCCCCCAGTAGCTGCCCATCCAAAGACGACTGCTGAGCATGCTGAGGCTCGGGCCAGACTCGGGTGCTACGTGTTGGGAGGGCGGGTGGGAGAGAGCGAGACGGCTTGCGGGCGGGGAGGAAGTCTTGACCCCTCCCCCTAATTACCCCCTTTCCTGGACCTGGACGGGGGGGGGAGCAACGCGTTGGAGCGTCCAAAACGGCCTCGGCGAAGAAGCCAAATCATTGGCAGGAGGTCGGCTACACTCCAAAGAACACACCAAGGGTTCGAGTAGACATTGGAAGGGGCCTCTCAAGCTTTCGTAAGGCCTGCCCAGCGTCCATAAGATCGCAGCTGAGCACAGGAGGGCGTGCAGGCAGCTACGGAGCTCGGACATGCAGGAGCAAGGTGCGGACGACGCTGCAAAGCCCCAGGAGAGCAGAGCATTGACAGCGCGATCACCAAATCTGCAAGAGGCCGGGGAGCCCCCGCGCCATGCCCATGAGCGTTGCTCCACCCCGGCGGGTGTGGGCAGGGACGCGCTAAGTGCACACATGGCAACACTCGTCGCCGCAAACGCGCCGCAAGGCCGAAAGCGAGAGCCCAATGTAGACGGAGCACACATTGGAAGGTGCCTCTCAAGTTTTCATCAGGCCTGCGCAGTGTCCAAAGAACACACCAAGGGTTCGAGTATGAGGTTGGCTATAGACTTGATGCACCTCAGAGGTGACATGTTCATCGAAGCCACGAAAGATCCGCCGACCCATCGGCGTGTGCGAGATGCTTTTCCGTTTGAGTCGTCGTCGCCATCGTCGTCGTCGTCGTCAGTCCCAAGGCAATTAAAAAACAGGGAAAAGGAACGCCGTAGTTAAGTCGAAGGGGAGCCCCTTCCTTTTTTCCTGGGGGTGTCGCCAACAGGGGTCCGAGGGGAAGTCCCACCTTCAAGGTCGGCGGCACCAGCCGTAAGGCCTTCGTAATATGTAGAGTATTTGTAAATCTAAGGGTCTACGGTTTCTTCCCACATCCAAAGCTGGGATCTGATTTCGTCTGCATCCCCCCCCCACGCATGATCTCCTCCTCCTCGTCTTCCTCCTCTGCCTCGTCCACACTGACACACTCACGCACTCATGCGCTCATCATCATCATCATCATCATCATCATCATCATCATCATCATCATCATCATCGGCATCATCATCATCATCGTTATCGCCAGCATCATCAACATCATCATCGTCGTCATCATTATCGTCATCGTCATCGTCATCATCAACATCATCATTAACATCAGCATCACCATCACCATCAGCATCACCATCATCATCGGCATCTTCATCGTCATAATCCTCATGGTCACTGTCATTGTCATCCTCATCCTCATCCTCATCGTCATCATTCGCATCAACCTCATCCTCCTCCTCATCATCGCCATCATCGTCATCATCATCATCATCAACATCATCATCGCCATCAGCATGCTCATCATCATCCTCATCCTCCTCCTCATCATCATCATCGTTATCGTCATCATCGTTATCGTCATCCTTTCCACCATCAGCATCATCAGCATCATCAGCATCATCAGCATCATCAGCATCATCATCATCATCATCATCATCATCATCATTAGTATCATCATCATAGCCAACATCCGCACCATCCTCCTCCTCATCCTCATCGTCATCATCATCATCACCACGACCATCATCACTATCATATCATGATGCGGATCATGGTCATCATCAGCATCATCAGCATCAACATAATCATCATCACCATCACCATCACCATCACCATCACCATCATCATCATCACCATCATCATCATCATCATCATCATCATCATCGTCAGCAACGTGGTAATCGTCAGCATCGTCATCATCAACATCCACTCTCATTCGCCCACTCGCTCTCATCTACCCATCCTCTTCACCATCATCACCGCACCATGTTTTCGGACTGACTCGCACGCACCACCATCGTCATGATCATCACTACCACTATCCCATCATGGTCATCGGCCATCGATCGTCACCATCCTCATCATCATCATCAGTATCAGCATCCCCGTCGTCATCCCCATCCACATCCTCCTGACCATCATCATCATCATCATCATCATCATCATCATCATCATCATCATCATCATCTGTATCATCATTATCATCATCATCAACATCATCATCGTCATCATCATCCTCATCAACTTCACCATCATCCTCCTCGTCCTCCTCCTCCTCCCCCTCCTCCTCCTCCTCCTCATCATCATCATCGTTATCGCCATCATCATCATTTGCACCATCATCGCCATCATTATCATCATTAATATATTCATTATTACTGTTATCATCATTATCACCATCATCTGCATCATCCTCATGCTCATGCTCATCCTCATCACCACCATCAGCATCACGATCATCATCGCCATCAACGTGATCATCGTCATCATCATCAACATCCGCACTCACTCACCCACTCGCTCACATTTACCCATCCTCATTACCATCATCAGCGCACCATGTGTTCGGACTCACTCATACGCACCACCATCGTAATGATCATCACTACCACTATCCCATCATGGTCATCGGCCATCGATCGTCATTATCATCATCACCACCACCACCACCGTCATCAACATCATCCCGGCCTCTGCCGTCACCAGTGTCATCATCGCTCATTCACACACACACCCACGCACTCACGCACTCGTCTTGAGGAAGTCTCGAGCGGAAGCCTTGTCTATGAGTGAGAAGCAAGGAAGTCTCAGGCCGGAGCCCCCTCCCTATGGAGCCCCCAGTTCATGTTACCAAGCCGAGCGGGTCATCGGAACCCTGTAGTTGTCATCACGTTTGGCCTCGTCAAGCTAGAGTACGGAGGAACGAGCAGTGGCCTCGTCTGTCAATGGACAGCGAGGAGTTCTCAGGCGGGACCCCCCTCGCCACGGGGCCTGAAGATCATTTTAGTAATCCGAGCGGCTCATCGGCGTACTCTAGCAGGCATAGCACTTGAGCACCCCAAAGGTGGCAAGCCGTGAGGGTGTCTCGAGCGGACGCCTCGTCTGTTGGTGACAATAGGGGAAGTCTCAAGCGGAAGCCCCCTCCCTTTGGGGCCAGCAGATTATGTCTGCAATCCGAGCGGGTCATCGGTGCACTCTAGCAGGCAGAACACTTGAGCACCCCAAGGGAACAAATCGTGATGATGTCCCGAGCGGGGGGCCTCGTTTCTGAGTGAATAGCGCGGAAATCTCAGTCGGAAGCCCCCTCCCCATGGGCCTGCAGAGCATGTTACTAATCCGAGCGGTTGATCGGCGTACTCTAGCAGGCATAGCACTTGAGCACCCCAAGGGTGGTAAACCGTGACGGTGTCTCGAGCGGACGCCTCTCCTGTGAGTAAACTGTGAAGATGCCTCAGGCGGGAGCCCCCTTGCTGCTTCTATGGGTCCGCAGATCGCGCTAGCAAGCCGAGCGGGCCATCGGCGTACCCTGGCAAGCATAACGCTAGAGCGCCCCGAGGGGGCAAACCGTGAGGGCGTCTCGAGCGGGGGCCTCGCTTGTGAATGAAAGGCACGGAAGTCTCCAGCGGGCGACCCCACCAGATGGGGCCGAAGATGACGTTAGTGACCCGAGCGGGCCACTGACGTATGATAGCAGGTGTGAAACTTGAGTGCCCCAGGAGGGCACATCGTGAGGATGTCTCGAGAGGGGGGCCTCGTTTGTGAGTGCATTAGCGAGGTGCTCTCAGGCGGGCGCCCCCTCCCTGTGTGGTCCACAGATCATTTTCATAACCCGAGCGGACCATTGGCGCTTTACAGCAGGCATAGCACTTGAGCACCCCGATCGGACAGCCCGTGCTGACGTCCCGAGCGGGGGCCTCGTCTGTGAATGAATAGCGAGGAGGAGGAGGAGGAGGAGGAGGAGGAGGAGGAGGAGGAGGAATGGGAGGAGGAACTGGAGGAGGAAGAGGAATTAGAGGAGGAGGAGGAGGAGGAGGAGGAAGATGACGCCACGAGCAAGTGTGCGCTCGGCGGCCTGGCTAAGAAAAGGAGGAGGAAGAGGGATTAGAGGAGGTGGAGGAGGAGGTTCGGGCGCCCCAGTGCTCACCGAACAGTTCGTTCCGAAGCGGGACCGAGTGGTGCAGGTTAGCGGGGGCCTCGTCTCAGACCGGAACCCTCTGCCTGCAGGGACCACAGATCATTCCAGTAACTCGAGCGGGCCACTGGCGCACTACAGCAAGCATAACACTTAAACACCCCAGTCGGACAGCCCGTGATGATGTCCCGAGCCCTGCCCTCTCCCTGTAGGGCCCGAAGGTCATATTAGCAATCCGAGCGGGGCCATCGGCGTACTCTAGCAGGCATAGCACTTGAGCAACCCAAGGGTGGTAGACAGTGGGGGTGTCTCGAGCGGGCGCCTCGTCTGTGAGGGAATTGTGAGGATGTCTCAGGCGGGAGCCCCCTCGCTATGGGGCCCGAAGATCGTGTTAGCAATCCGAGCGGGCCTCGTACTCTAGCAGGCATAACACTGGAACGCCCCGAGGGGGCAAACCGTGAGGGTGTCTCGAGCGGGGGCCTCGTCTGTGAGTGAATGCCGAAGAAGTCAGAGGCGGGAGCCCCCCCTCCACATGGGGCCCGCACTTCCAGTTAGTAATCCGAGACGGGACATCGGCGTACTTTAGCAGGCATGGCACTCGAGCACACCAAGGGGGCAAATCGTGAAGATGTCTCGAGCGCGGGCCTCGTCTGTGAGTGCACAGTGAGGAAGTCGCGAGCGGGAGCCCTCTCCACCTGGGGCCCGCCCTTCCTGCTAGTCATCCGAGCGGGTTGTCGGCGAACTCCAGCAGGCATAAGACTTGAGTGCCCCAGGGGGTCATTCGTGAGGATGTCTCGAGCGGCCCCTCCCCCTCCCCCCCCCCTGTGGGGCCCGCGTGTCATGCTCGAATCCGAGGCGGGTCATCGGCGCACTGAAGCAGGCATAGCACTTGAGCACTCCAAAGAGGAACATCGTCAGGAGGTCCTGAACGGGGAGCCTCGTCTGTGAGCGATAGCCAAGACACCTCTAGCGGGAGCCCGCTCCGCTCCCTAAGGGGCCCGCCCTTCATGTTCGAATCCGAGGAGGGTCATCGGCGCACTGCAACAGGCATAACACTTGAGCACCCCAAGGGGGCAAATCGTGAGGGTGTCTCGAGCGGGGGCCTCGTCTGTGAGTGCATAGCGAGGAAGTCTCTAGCGGGATCTCCCACCCTATGAAGCCCGCAGGTCCAACAAGCCCCACTTGTCGCACAATTCCCACGGGCCCCACAAGGTCCAAAGGTCCTGCACGGCACATCCTGGTATCGTCGCATATTAGCATCATCGCCGCCGTCAGTCGTCGGTGAGGGTGGTTCTGTTTCACACTCAGGAGATTCTCATGCGGGGTCCTTCCGCGGAGAAGATTGTAGAACCGACGAACATTTCCATTCAGGGGTGAACCACTTCTGCTGCCCATCTCCTACTCGAATGGTGGCCCACAACATGCGCTGGGCAAACCCGACATCACTTGAGGGCCAACCTGCAATACTTAGGCGAGCCAACACGCGAGACCTTGGCCAGTGCAGACAAACTAAAACGGGCGTCGCCGTCACCGCCGCCGCCGCTCGTCCTCGCCGCCGCCCAGGAACTGGACACTTACGCGGGCCCACCTGCCCCTTCCCGGACCCCCCTCGGGTCCTGAAGAGAAGTCGTGACGGGCGCTTCACAGAACCCCGACGTCGTGAACTGTTCACAAAGCCGACCCCAAAGGTCTGGACCCCCCCTTCCCCAAAGCCGGTTTTCCATCCTGAGATTAGGTCGGGCATGTCCCCCTACGGGCGGATTTTGGGCGAAAAGAAAAGTTCAAAACATACGCCAAAACAGTAAAAAATTCGTACCCATACTATTTTTGGACTATTCTTGAACACTCCTCCTGTGGAGGGACAGGCCCGACTTCAGCCCGAATCGTTTCTGTTCACGGCCCCGGGGCCCGGTCGGGGCCCCTGGAGGCCGCAAGCAACGGAAGACTTCCCGTCTTGCTTTCGTCGGCTATGCGCAAAGAAGTGACCCTGGGTCAGAGTGACCTTTGGCGCGCGACTTTCTGGGGGCCGCGGGGGGACCAAAACCTGGGCGCGCAAGCAGCTGCTATCCCAGACCCCCGACGTCATGACTTTTTCATGACGCGACCCCCAAAGGTCTGGACCCCTTCCCCGGGACCGGTTTTTCGTTCTGAGTCGTTTCTTGACGGTCCCGAGGCCCGGCGAGGGCCCCCGGAGGCCGAAAATAGCGAAAAACCTCCCGTCGTGATTTTTTCGCGACGCGAGGAGGTCTGGGATTGTCTCGTCTTCAGCCATCTGGGGGCCCATCTGTGCCCGCACCAAAAGGTCACTCCGGGTCGAAAAGTCACTCTCACGTCCTGCCGATTTCGTCACGGCGCGAGGGGGGTCGGGGCTCCCGGACCCCCTCGGGCCCCGAAGAGAGCGAGATCGCGACGGGCGCTGCTGTGGGCGGCCTTCGGCCTCGGGGAGCCCTCGCCGGGCCCCCCCCTGACTTCGGATCCGCCCTACTTTGGGAAAATTCGTAAGTAGGGCTTGGAATTTCCGCCTTACTTTTCAAGCCCCGCTGATGCCAATTTCCGCCCTACTTTTCTGTTTCTGTTTCTGTGGATTTCCGCGCTGTTTTATGTTGGGTGCAGCAATTTCCGCCCTACTTGTTCGGCCCCTTATAGGTGGATTTCCGACGCAACTTTAAGTTGGAAAAAAAGCCAAAGTAGGGCGGATCTGGAGTCAGGGCCGAGGGACCGTCAAGAGACGGCCCAGGACGGGAAGACGGAGGAAGAGGAAGGAGGGGGAGGAGGAGGAGGAGGAGGAGGAGGAGGAGGAGGAGGAGGAGGAGGAGGAGGAGGAGGAAGGAGGATAGATGAAGGAGGATGGAGGGAAGGAGAAGGAGGAAGATGGAAGGAGGAAGGAGGAAGGAGCTGGAGGTGGTGGAGGGGAATGAGGAGTAGGAGGAGGGGGAGGAAGAGGAAGGAGGAAGGAGGTTGGAGAGGGAGAGGGAGGAGGGAGGAGGAAAGGACGAAGAGGAAGGAGGAAGGAGGATGGAGGAAAGAGGGAAGGTGGAGGAGGAGGAGGGGAGGAGGAGGAGGAGGAAGAGGAGGCGGGGAAGGGGGTCGGACCTATGGGGGGGTCGAAACGGTTGTGAGAAAACTGTGGCATTGTGTTGTCTGGCTCCGCCCCTCGCCTCCTTCCGCATCCTCCTCCGTCTCGATCCACCTCGATCCTCCTCCTTCCCTCCTATCTCCTCCTCACCTCTCCTCCTTCGTCCTCTCCTCCCCTCTCTCCTCTCTCCTCTCTCCTCCTTCCTGCTCATCCTCCATCCCCCACTCTCCTTTCTCTGCTCCTCTCCTCTCCTCCTTCCCAATTCCTTCCCCCCCTCTCTCCTCTCTCTCCTCCTCCTCACTCCTCTCCTCCTCCTCCTCCTCCTCCTCCTCCTCCTCCTCCTTCCTGCTCCTACTCCTCATCCTCCTTCCTCTTCCTCCTCCTCCTCCTCTCCTGATCCTCCTCCTCTCCTCCTCCTCCCTAATCCTCATCCTCCTACTCTCCTCCTCCTCTCCTCTCTCCTCTCTCCTTCCGCCTGTGCTGCTTTGCTCCTCCTCCTCCTCCTCCCCTCCTCCAATTCCTCCTCCTCCTACTCCTCCTCCCAACTCCTCCTCCTCCCTGCTCCTTCCTCCTCCTCCTCACTCTTCCCATTTCTTCCTCCCCCTTCTTCTCCTCCTCTCCTTCCACTCCTCCCTCCTCCTCCTCCTCCTCCTCCCTCCTTTTCCTTTTCCTCCTCTCCTCCTCCTCTTCCTCCTCCCCCCTCCTACTCCTCCCTTCGCCTCCTCGCTCCTCTCTCCTTTCTCCTCCTCCTCTTCCTCCTCCTCCTCCTCTTCATCCTCCTCCTCCTCCCCCAAATTTCTTCTCCTCCTCCTCCTCATCCCATTCCTCCTCCTTCTCTTCCCATTCCTCCTCCTCCTCCTCCTACCATGGAAAGCGCCCAGGAGGTGAATCCCAGATATTAGTTGATCTGTTCTGGAGTTTCAGCTACCCCTCCACTTCCAATTTTTTCCCATACTTTCCTGGAAATCGACGCTTATTGATGCCTTTGTGGTTTGCTTCCTCCTGACCTGTATGCGCAGCTCTCCTTCTCCGATTGCACACACTTCGGTGGGGTCTTCTTTTTGAGTTCCAGGTCGGCTACGCGTCCGCGGATAAGCGAAAACATGGGCGCCCTGGGAAGGAATGGGAGGGAGGGATAGGATGTCAAATGTGGCGCGAGCGCATGTGGCTTCTGACCCCCTCCTCCCGCACCCCTCCGCCTCCATCCTCCTTTCCGTAGCCATTCGGCTCAGGGATTCTCGCATTTGCCTGAGGTCATTCCCACGGCACGCACTCCGTTATTGCACTGTTCGGAAGCTGTTTCCTCCTGTAGGTTCGTGAGCGTTGCTTTGGAGCCCCCCGCGGCGGCCGCTGCCCACGGGGCTGTTTGCGTTGCGCTGGACAACGGCGTCGCGGGCCGCCTGCTCGCGACAGCGGTGTCGGGTGCTGCAGCTTCTGGGGTAGGCCCAGACAGCGCTTCGCCTACTACGACGCCCGAGCTTCTCCAAGAAGAGGCGTTGGCCGTGGCAGCCGGGCACCGGCGTCAAAACCGCTGTGCCCGAGCTGAGGGGTGCCCACATGCGGTTTCGCGGCGAACGCGACATCGCAGCGAGATTCGGGAAGCCCTCGAGGCTACGCAATTCTGCCAGCCACCCCGACGCCGGGTTGGCCGCCGATGCCGTGATGGAGCTCCAGGTCGAGTCGGGCTTCGCCGAGGAGGACCCGGGGAGCTGCCCGTCACGCTGGAGGTCGGAGCGCAGGACTCAGGCCGTCTGTGCGAGCCTCGGCGTGGACAGCGTGCTCACCACGAGGAGCGACAACGGGGGCGCAGACTGCGCGGCCGTCCAGGCGGAAGAGAAGATGCCGGCGTCCGTCAACACATCCAGCCCGGCCATGGAGGGCATGAGAGCGCCATTCGTAGGAGCAAGACAGCGTCGTCGGCGCGGCCACGACGCACGTGCTGGAGAAGGCTTCCTCCCTGGGCCACGAGCTAGGGACCGATGCTCTGGGTGCGACCGTCGACGGGGCTGCTGACGACGCCGCGGTCGAGGCCATGCCTTCGGCAGTTCCCAGCCTGCAGCTGCCAGCTTCGTCTCTCGACGTGTTTTTCTCCACGGACGTGGAAAGGACCCCGAAGGCGTTGTGCGAGGAGGAGCCAAACGAAATCCAGAACATCGCAGACGCTCTCAACCAGGGCATCTTCGCGCCCAAGCTCATCGATGACGTTGCCGTAAACAAGGCTCTGATGGCCATGGGAAATGCCTGCCCTGCCCAGGCCGCGAACATCCTCGCTGAAGTGGTTCGCGACCGGGACGCGATCTGCACTCCCGGCGGGTACGTCAGGAGTGGAGCGCGCGGGGCAGGTTTTGACATGCAGCCCCAGACTGGCAAACAAAATATCAAAAGGAAACGCCATCGGACATAGGTCCACCTGAGGCTACGCATGCGATCCGTAGATTTGATTGCAGTTCTGGCTGTCTTGTGTGCAGACATGTTTCTTGCCATCCTGTTCGCAGCTGCAGTCCTCCGTTCTGCAGCCCCGCGTTGCACTCCACATCCTCGTATAGAGGGGTGGTTGCGAGTGCACCCGCGGGAGCCTCCCACTGCTATACTTAGGTCGGGCGTGTCCTCCTACAGGGAGATTTGGGGCGAAAGCAGCACATAGTCCAAACATACACTAAAAGAAGCAAAACATGGTCCCCTCATTACTTGAAACAAAAATGCTTACTTACTCCTCCTGGAGAGGGACGTGCCCGACTTATATCTTCTTTTCTCCTCTGGGGGTGGGGGCTCAACTGCAAGACAAGCACAACTGCATCGACATCAACTCTCGAAGGGGTCGCGCTGCTCTCTTGGCTCGGCGCCGGGCCCCGCCTCCGTGGCGCGCGGAGCGCGCCGGAGGCGCCACCACGGGGGCCCCCGCCCAGCTCCAAGAGATCCGCGTGGAGCTCAGAAACGTCCTGCTTACAGTCGGGGCGTTGACTGAAGGAACCCTAAGTCAGGAACGAGGCCCCATTCCTTCCATAAGTTGAATCTGAGTTTTCCCATCGAGAGCCTAAGGACAAGGACAACCGAAGGCGAACCCTAAAACAGCTAAGGAGCACTGAGCGCCTCCCAAACGAGAAGGGTTCCTTCCTCAGCGCCCCGACGGTCTGCAATTACGTATTTCTCCGTGGATGCTTGGCGTCCGTGCAGACTCGCCGCTCGCGTGCTCTCTTCGGCATGCCGCGCCCAGGCTCGATCGCCGTGTCGGCCCTCCCACGGCGCCCCCGAGGACCTGCACGGTCTTCGAACCCAGACCCCTGGCGCTGTGATTCTTGCATGACGTGGACTCCCAGCGGTCTGGACGCATCCCCAGGGACCTGCGTTTCATCGCGAATCGTTTCTTCACGGTCCCGAGGCTCAATGAGGGCCCCCAGAAGCCGAAAATCATGAAAAGCCTCCCGCCATGTTTTTTCACGACCCGAGGGGGTCTGGGAATGTGTGCGCGTGGCCAGGCCCAGCCTTTATTCCATCCAACACGCCAGCGTTCCAGACAGCCGCGATAGGAGGAGGAGGCGGAGGAGGAGGAGGAGGAGGGAGAGAAGGAGAAGGAGGAGGAGGGGGAGGAGGAGGAGGAGGAGGAGGAGGAGGAGGAGGAGGAGGAGGAGAAGATGGGCATGGCGGCCCAGGCGCGCTGGGCTGGAGCCCGAAGGATGCGGTGGTAAGATCGCGAGCAGGCCCTTGTGGGGCCATCTTCGCTGCTCTCGGCGACGAGCCTGGGGGGGAAGTGAGAGGGGGCCACCTTCTCAGAAGGCTCTGACGGCCTCGGGTCTTCTGAGAAATTTCGAAGCCTTCCCCGAGGGCACAGAAACCTTCTCAGAAGGCCGGAGGGCTTCTGATTACACCAAAAAAAGCCCCAATCAGTGGATGGCTTCCCTAGCCTACAAGACGGGGTGTCTATTTTCGCTTTCGGTTTCCGTGATACTGTTGCACAGTTTCTATTTCTAGTCGTGTCTATAAATTCTCGCTGCGCGCAATGTAACACATATGGTTTTGTTTAAGAAAAATAGACACGAATAGACACTTCTCTGAAATAGACACGAATTTATTGAAAATAGACACGACAGTGAATCAAACATAAACATGAACGTCACACATAGACACGATAATAGACACGGCTCATAAATAGACACGAATAGACATGATTAGACACGAATAGTCACGCGACGAATATACGCGCAAAAGGAGCCCGAAACAAATAGACACGGTGTGGCAAAAATAGACACGGCATACGGGGGGGAGTCGGGACGGGAGAATGTGGAATAACGTGGAGGATGGGATTGGAATTCAGCGGAGTTGAAAGGAGTGCAGAAACAATGAGCATGATAAACGGGCGAATTGGGGGGAGCTGAGGAGAATCACACATTGAAACGCTTTGGAATCACACGAGAGATCTAGGGGGAGCGCGGAGACTGCGGAATCGTTGAGGGAAAAAACGCGTCTTGGGGCCCTCTTGGGCTGTTTTGGGGCCCTCTTGGAGGCTTCTTGGGCCGTCTTGGGGCGATCTTTGGGGCCTCATGGGCCGTCTTGGAGCGTAAGCCGAAGAAGCGAGAACGCCCAAATCCTTCAAAACTTACGTGAAATGATTGGATTTGGAGTGCTGCCGCAGGCCTTGCGTCTTGGAGGCCGCATCGGGCCGTCTGGATGCCATCTTGGGCGTCTTGGACCGATCGTTCGGCGACTCGGGGCCCTCTTGGACCGTCTTCGGAAATTCGAAATTGGGCGCCACCACATCTTGTTGAACAAACGGTACTCTTGGGAAAAATAGACACGCACTTTGAAAAATAGACACGGAAGTAATAGACGCGAACACGTCGAAATCATGGGAGATAGACACGAATAGACACGTTCTAATTAGACACGTTAGACACGAATAGACACCAATGCATATAGACACGGATAGACACGACATAGACATGATAATTAAAGCCACGTTGGGGCTGGAGCTGAATTCCTATAATAATAAACACGAAAACGATACCGAGTCTATTTTTTTGTAGAAGCGCGCAAACCGTGTGACACATTCCACAACGGCGAGTCTAATTTCTATTTTTCTGGTGGTCTGTAGGCTAGGGTTGATCGACAAAGAGAGACCAAGAACCCGGGAACACCCACCGAAATCGGCCCAGAACCAATAACCAGGAACCCGGGAACCCAGAACCGGGAACCCGGGGACCCAGCCGGCTACCAAAATCCGTTGGGGCCCCTTCAGTGCAAGCACTGCTTGGGGAACAAGCTCCTTCCTGAAGCCTTCCGTGGCGTTTTCCAGAAAACAGCTGGGAGAAATCGCCCTGCACACATGTCTATGAAAAGAGATCGTTCTGGACATCGCCTCCTTTAGAAGAGTGAGCCGCGTCATCTGTCTGGCACCGTATGTCGTGCGACATCTTAACCGCCCCAGAGCAAGTGCGCAAGGAGGAGGAGGATTAGGAGGAGGAGGAGGATTAGGATTAGGAGGAGGAGGAGGAGGAGGAGGAGGAGGAGGAGGAGGGCCACACAAAGATCTTTACACTGGCGAGGGCCTCTCAAAGCACAAGTGTAGCGAGTAATCCAGAGCAGCTAGCAGTGCGCAGGTGGGCCCAGTATGGTTTTCGCCTGCCCAGGGCTCGACAATCATCATTCATACCCAGACCAACTCACTATTCTTGGTCACAAGCGCCATCGACTACTAGAAATCACATGCATACCGCCTGCTGTGATATCTATCCGACTCAAACGCGATCGTCATTCCAAATCTGGACGTCTGTCGCTGGCCCCCCAGAAGAGCCCTACTGTGACAACGAATCCACCCTCTGCAATCATAACCTCTGGAGCACGGTGTAAGGGGCAACACATCAAACTTCTACTACACCTGCCCCCTGGCCTTGACTTCTATGCTGCACGCACACTGACCCCTCGCACTCGCAGTGGAATGCCGCGCCTTCACAGATCTGCCACCTTTGCCGCCGCCCTTGAATCCACCTTCGGCAGAGATCTCAAGCCGGCATTGTCAAAATACACGCGCTCTTAACCTGTAGATATGCAGAACAACTGTGTACGAGTGTGGATGTACTTGTTTGTTTGATTGTTTGCATATGAATGTATGCACGCATGCATGTATGTTTTCTGGTGCATGGTACATATATATATATATATATATATATATATATATATATATATCGATAGATAGAGATGTGTATGTGTACGTACGAATGTGTGTATGCATGCATGTATGCATGCATGTATGCATGCATTGATGTCTTCATATGTGTGAATACATGTGTATACGTACATGTGTCTAGATCGTTGTACGCGTGAACACACATATATAGATGTATGATTGTGTACATGCATGCGTATACGTACATGTGCATGTACATGTATACATATATACGCGTGTCTATATACATGTGCATGTGCATGTACAGGTGCATGTGCAGGTACATGTATAGACACATGCATCTGTATATGTATATGTCTAGTCATATGTATATGTATGTGTACATGTACGCGTACACATGCATGGCACTTTATGTATATGTGTAGGTAAGTTTGCAGGTGTATGCATCAGTATATGCGTATGTGGGTATGCATGCATGTATGTTTGTATGCATGCATGCAAGTATGTCTGTATGCCTGTATGTTGGTATGCCGATGCGCTCACACATACACACACACATATATATATATATATATATATATATATATATTATATATATATATATATATATATATATATATATGGGTCGATCCCCCCCCAGCGACCCCCCAGAGCGCCCAAAGCACGAATACACAACTCAACTTTGGCCTGCCATCCAGGCTGACGAACTCATCCGCTCGGCCCATCCGTCACGGGCACCGTGCGCGCAAGCATATCGGTTTCGGCCGAGGCCACGAAACACTGTGTATCACATGTTTTTCTGGTTTTTCTGGTCTGGGAACCAACGAAACACTGCGTATCACAGGTTTTTCTGGTTTTTCTGGCTTCTGGAGCTGAAATGCTCGCCGCGGCCTCGCCCCACCGCTCCCCCACCTCCTGTTTGTCGGCACCTGAAAACCAGAAAAACCAGAAAAACATGTGATATACAATGTTTCGTTGGTTCCCAGACCAGAAAAACCAGAAAAACCTGTGATACACAGTGTTTCGTGGCCTCCGAGCAAGGCTCTGGTTCTGGTTATGGTTCTGGTTCTGGCTCTGGTTCTGGTTCTAGTTCTGGTTCTGGTTCTGGCTCTGGTTCTGGTTCTGGTTCTGGCTCTGGTTCTGGCTCTGGTTCTGGTTCTGACTTTGGTTCTGGTTCTGGTTCTGGTTCCTACCAGTGGTTGTACTGGCACAGGGGCGAGGATTTGTGGCTGGCAACAGGGAAGATGCTGGAGGAGGCCTTCCTCAAGGAGCACTGCCAGTGAGCGGCGTGCGCTGTAGTCCCCGAAGAGTACACAGTGTTTTCTTGCTCGGAGGCCACGAAACACTGTGTATCACATGTGTTTCTGGTTTTTCTGGTCTGGGAACCAACGAAACATTGTATATCACAGGTTTTTCTGGTTTTTCTGGTTTTCAGGTGCCGACAAACAGGAAGTGGGGGAGCGGTGGGGCGAGGCCGCGGCGAGCATTTCAGCTCCAGAAGCCAGAAAACCAGAAAAACCTGTGATACGCAGTGTTTCGTTGGTTCCCAGACCAGAAAACCAGAAACACCTGTGATACACAGTGTTTCGTGGCCTCGGCCGAAACCGATATGCTTGCGCGCACGGTGCCCGTGACGGATGGGCCGAACGGATGAGTTCGTCAGCCTGGATGGCAGGCCAAAGTTGAGTTCTCCAACAGGGAGAGGACCAGGTGGAAGAACAGAAGGTGGAGGACGAGGGAGGAGGGAGGAGGAGGACGAGTAACAGGAGAAGCAGGAGGCGAGGGGGGAGATGGAAGAGGAGGGGGAGGATGAGGGAGAGTAAGATGAGGAGGAATACTTCTCG
>CAUYUJ010018926.1:647844-666891 GCA_963575745.1 Prorocentrum cordatum
GAGGAGGAGGAGGAGGAGGAGGAGGAGGAGGAGGAGGAGGGGGCGGAGGAGGAGGAGGAGGAGGAGGAGGAGGAGGAGGAGGAAGAGGAGGAGGAGGAGGAGGAGGAGGAGGAGGAGGAGGAGGGGAGGCGGAGGAGGAGGACGGGTCGCCCAAGTAAGCCCTTCGGAGAAACCCTCCATGTCTGGGTCCCTCTCACGTTCCAGGCCCCGCCCGGTCTGCCCGCTCGTCGTCGTCGTCGTCGTCGTCGTCGTCGTCGTCGTCGTCGTCGTTCTCGTCGGCGTTGTTCTCGTCGTCGCCGTCGTCGTCGTCGCCGTCGTCGTTGTCGTCGTTTTCGTCGTCGTCGTCGGGGCGTCTCGGCGCAGCTGTCTCTCCGGCCCGGCGACCGCCCAGCTCGGTCTGGTTCAGGGTCGCCACTGCGCGCTTGGCCTCCTCCGGGGGAGCCAGAAGGACACGAACGGGGGGCGACGACGACGACGACGACGACGGCGACGGCGACGAAAACGAAAACGACGGCGACGAAAACAACGACGACGACGACGAAAACGACGACGACAACAACGACGGCGACGACGACGACGAAAACAACGACGACGACGACGGCGACGAAAACGACGACGACGACGAAAACGACGACGTCGATGACGAAAACGACGGCGACGACGAAAACGAAAACGACGGCGACGGCGACGGCGACGACGGAAACAACGACGACGACCGGTCGGCGCCGCGCCCATGGGGAGAGGCCGGCCTCTCCTTCGCAGGAGGGTCAGACGGCCTCCGGCCTTCTGAGCAGTTCTCCGGAGCCTCCTCGGAGAACGCAACAGGGCTCCTCGGACGACGACGACGACGACGACGACGACGTGTCGGCGGCGCGCCCAAGGGAGAAGCCGGCCTCTCCTTCGCAGGAGGCTCAGACGGCTTCCGGCCTTCTGAGCAGGCGGGCCCCCTCTGACTTCCTCCCCTCCCCCCCTGGGCGCGCCACCGAGAGGGGGGGCACAGCCGAAGGTAGAGAGGGCATCGCGCATGCAGGCTCAATGTGAGGGGGCCCCGGGACACGCAAACCATAGACACAAACAACATGATTCCCCATATTTCCCTATACTTTCTGGGCTTTTGTCTTCCCCCCCCCACTTCCCATATTTTCCCATCCTTTCTCGGGAATCGACGATTCATTGTGTCTGTGTGTTTTCCCCTCCTGGCAATATTCAGCCGCATGCGGGCGCCCTCGCTGGGTCTGTAGCTCGCGCTCCCAGTGGGAAGCCATCTGCGTGAGGGCGGCGGGGCCGCACGAGGACGCCCTCGGCTCAAGCTTAGGTTGGAGTTAGGTCGGGCATGGCCCCCTGCAGGGAGGTTTGGGGCGAAAAGTTAAGAATAGCCACATTTCTAATTGTGCTCGTTTCTAATTGTTTCGGGCCCCCTAGTGGCCAGGGAGAGGCCAAGGATAGAACAATTATAAATGAAAGGATCTTGGCCCCCAAAAAACTCAAGAACTTTCGAAGCATTAGAAATGCACAATGCGTACTCCAAGATCGCCAAAACATATTCTGAAGACCGTCCCCTGCCCATCTTTTCACTGTCTTGGAGCATCTCTCCTATCGAGGGACACGCCCGACTTCAGGCTTAGGGGAACAAGAAGTGGCATATGTAAACATAAAACTCGGAGGTCCGTGCGGACTTCTCGGATCGGCGCTGGACCCCCCTCCCTGGCGCGCGGAGCGCGCCAGGGGCGGCGCTGGAGGCGCCGCCGGGGGGCCCCAGCACCGAGGGGGCGGCAAAGAGGGGGGCGTCCAAGAGGGGGGGGTGCAGATCATGACCGGCGGCATGTGCGCTGCCCAGCGGGGGGGCCAGGGACGTAATAAAATAAGAAGAGGCGCCACGAAACCTGGGGAAATATCATGGCCCGCGCCATGATATCCACCCCCCCCTAGTCATCACCCCCCTCTTTTCCGCCCCCGACTGAGGCTGGAGCTCCCCCCTGTCGGCCACGCCCTCCCGCTGGGGCGCCGGGGCCGCACGTGCAGCCCCCGGGGGGGCTGCCGAGGCGGGCCCCGCACGGGCAGCGGCGGCGGCCGGAGAGAGAGAGGGGGGCGGGCAGCGCACGGGTGGCGACGTCCGGGCCCTAGCCTTCAGTCGGGCGTGTCCCCCTACAGGGGCATGTTCGACGAAATGTTGAAACCAGTCAGGCAATACTCAAAAGTGTTCAAACAATGCTCGAAAAATAGTCCCCAGACTATGTCTGTGCTATTTTTGAATCTTACCCCTGCAGAGGGACAGGCCCGACTTCACCCTACCCGCAGGGAGCCCACGGGGGACGTACGCGCCCAGCTATGTGCACGAACCCTACCCCCGGGTTTCTTGATGAGCGTAGGGGGTGCCCCCCCGACGGGGGTCAACCTCGCGCCCAGCTATGTACACGAACACGCCCCTCGATCCGCGAGACTGGCCGCGTTGTACGAACATTTGTCCAATGCGTACTCTCGAAGCCAGCGTGGATTCATGTACGTGCACGTCCTTCGTTCGCTCCTGAACTCTGGGTTTCTTAATAAGCGTGGGGGGTACCCCCCCGACGGGGGGTCAACCTCGCCTCGTCGTCGCGCCGCGGCGGGGGTCGGAGCGCCTTCGGCACGCGGCGGCCGCCAGCGACGGGGGTCGATGTGGGGCTGTCGGCGGGGGGTGACGACCCCCCGACGCTTATCAAGAAACTCGGAGTACCCCCACCAACCATCGTCGTCGTCGTCGTTGTCGTCGTTCCCCTGAACAGGTGGGAAGCGGGGTGCAGTCAGCCCGTATCCTCAGGATGCACGACAAGGGTGGTGCCAGGGCCTGCGAGGGCCGCTCCGAAGCTTCAAAGGGCGGGGGGCGCGGCCCGCGAGAGTGGCCGAGGATGGACCGAGGAGGCAGGGATGCCAGGGCGCCCTCGGGAACACTGCCCATCCTCACCGTGCACATCGCCGCGCCTTCGACGAGTCACGAGCCCTGCCCCCGCCACCGCCCGCCGAGCTGCCTGCACCGCCGATGGGCGAGGGCAGGGCTCGGACGCCGCCGCCGAGGCGCCGACACCCGCAGCACCCTCGGGCTCCCACTGCACCCCGCTGCTCGAGCGTGCGCTGGCCGAGTGCACGGGCAGCCTCGAGCTCCGCCTCCCACAGCCCACACGCCCGGCACACCTCGGCCCGCCCCCCCCCCCGCAGCCCTGCCCCGGCTCGCCGCCCGCCAGCTCCACGGCGGCATGCGGCGCGGGGCGCGGGAGGAGGGAGGTGTTCGGCGTCGACGGAGCTCGAGCGAGGATGCAGCAGTGGAGGAACGAACGCGACTCACGGTGTCCGCGCGGGTTTCTTGGATCGGCGCTGGACCCCCTCCCTGGCGCGGGGAGCGCCCCAGGGGCGGCGGAGGCGCCGCCAGGGGGGGGCGCCGATCCAAGAAATCCGCGCTGAATTCCAACAGTTCCTGTTCATGCCCTTTTTCAAAACAACACGGACATATTGGGAACAACGGGCAAACGGAATGGGGACAGCCATCGTGCTACCACAAGGAAGGCTGAACAAGGAACGACGGGGTTTTTCTGGCCACGGCGGGCCTAGGCCACAGACAGGTCCCACGACGTAAACCTAAGGAGCGGCCCGAGAACCCCAGCCCGTTCTGAGCCTAAGGCGGTCCATGCTCCAGCATCTAGACTGCGAGATCGCGTTGCCCGCGATCTTACCGAACTGGCGCACGGAAGCGCAATCCTCGATGATGTCGCGGTGCCGGGGGCCCTGCGGCGAAAGCAGCTCGCTCATGGTCACCAGACCGTTGGCTGTAATCAGACTGGGTTCGTCTGCGGCCTGGCACCAAGAAGGCCCAAGAGGCCCCAAGAGGCCCCCAAGAGGCCTTAAGGAGAACCCCCAAGAGATCCAAAATATCCCCCAAGAGGCCCCAAAACGGCTTCGAAGAAGCTCCAACACTGACCCGCAGACGCTACCGAGAAGCCTGTCACGAGAAGCACCCAGGGCGCTATCCACGCAGCCGCACGCACTACCTTCGTGCGACTCGGCAGCAGCGCGCGCGGCTCTGGGGCCAAGCGCCGCTGAAGGGCGAGCACCCGCCGCCGCCGCAGGACCCAGCCACACCACACACCACAGCACTCAGCACGCCTCCACTGATGTTGTCGTCCACGTCGTCGCCCTCGTCGTCCTCGTCGTCGTCTTCCTCGTCGTCGTCGTCGTTGTCTGCGTCGTCGACGCCGTCGTCGTCGCTTTCCTCCTCCTCCTCCTCCTCCTCCTCCTCCTCCTCCTCCCGCAGACGTCGCCGTCATCCCAGTGCGGGTGACCGACGCACTATGCCCCGCCCATGCCACCCACATGCCGCTGCCCCCGCTTCTTATGGCATGCACGCGCCCACCATTGAATCGACGCGGGCCGTGGCTTGCACGAATGGGCGATGGGTGACTGCGTAATGCAGAGCGACGGCGGGGGTGCTGCTGAGGGCTGCGGGGGAACGATCGGAAGGGAACTGGCTCATGAGGGAAACATCAGACCTGGAATCGGCCATGCGTCGCCGATAGACTGAGGACAGGTCTCCGATATCGAGACCTCGCCTTTCTGAGCGAATGGGCTATCGGACCCCCATTGGCGACCAATGGGCGATTGGGGGTCGATGCAATCACCTCTGAGCCTATCCCCTGGTGGTTTTGGGTCATAATTCGAACCTTCTGCGGCCGTTCGGGACGATTCTGGCACCCCCGGAACTGCCTCGGCGAGGCGCAGCCGACGGAAGGCACCCCCAAGCTGGAAGAACCGCCGAGAACCGACGAAAACATCTGGAAACGTCGAACCTCGAATCTCGAACTTCCTCCCCTGAGCCTATCCCCCCTATAGTTGCCCCATGTCGTTGCTCCTGATCCTTCGCCCTACCCCCCAGACTCCTCCTCCGTCGCGTACCTGACGTAGCCGACTCCGCGCGAGCGGCCCCAGTCGGTCCCGTCGAACGTGAGGACTTTCGCGAACTCCACGTTGCCAGCCTCCCTCCATCTCATACTCATCCTCGTCAGCCTCCATGTCCATCTCATCCTCCTCCTCCTTCTCTTCCTCTTTCTCTCTCTGTTCCCCTCTTTCCTGCCATGGATTGTATTATTGTTTTCTTCCCCTCCGTCACCATTGCTATCATCATCAGCATCTTCAGAATATTCAGCATCATCACCATCACCATCACCATCACCATCATCATCATCATCATCATCATCATCATCATCATCATCATCATCATCATCATCATCACCATCATCATCATCATCATCATCATCATCATCATCATCATCATCATCACCACCATCATCATCATCATCATCATCATCATCACCACGATCACCATCACCATCACCGTCATCAGCAATACCATCATCATCACCACCATCATCACCATCATCATCACCATCATCACCATCACCATCATCATTAGCATCACCTTCTTCTTCATCAGCATCATCACCATCACCACCACCATCACCATCACCATCGCCATCCTCATCAGCAACATCATCATCATCGTCATCACAAACACAACCATTATCATTATCGCCAACACCATCACCATTACCATCATCGTCGCCATCACCACCATCATCATTACCATCATCATCACCATCACAATCATCAGTGTCACCATCATCAACATCATCATCACCATCTCCATCATCATCATCATCACCATCATCATCATCATCACCATCACCAGCATCATCATCATCACCAGCATCATCATCATCACCAGCATCATCATCATCATCCGCATCAACATAATCATCCTCATCCTCATGCTCATCCTCCTCCTCATCATCACCATCATCATCACCATGGCCACCATCAACATCGCGAACATTATCACCATTATTATTATCGCCGTCATCGACATCGTCACCGCCATCGTCATCGTCACCGTCATGGTCATCTCCTCCTTTCTTCCATCTCCTTTTCCTCCTCCATCTACGCTGACGGTCCTGGCACCACTGCCTCATCGCGATCCTCTGGTGCTCTCAGCCCTGCAGCGGCGAAGGAGGGTGCCGCCGTTTGCGCTGCGCTGGTTCCGCGGACTGGACGCGGTGAGTGCGCTGTGGAGAGGTGGCACGACGCGCCGTCAACGCACAGAGGGAGCAGCAACATCCACAGCATACAACAAAGGAACATCATGACCATGTCTTTTCCAGCGCGTCATTTGGAGAGAGGGGGATGGGGGCGAGGGAGGGAGGGGGACGTGGGGATCGACGAACAATGCATCACGGATCTCGGTGGCATGCCCGAATCCCCCGCTATTTTTGGGTCACCAAGCGTGTGAGATTAGTTCCCTTCCTAGTCGCCCCCTCTGGGCCAAGGGGAGGCGACTGGGGAAGGGAGGTTGGGGGTGAGGGGAAGGGCCCACCTGGGAGGGAGGAGCGGGTGTGTGGGCTCATCTGGGGGTGGGCCCGAGGGTCTGAGGCGATCCCGGCGGACCCCGAGAGGACGCCAAGACGACCCGAGAGGCCCCCAGGAGTACCCAAGTATGACCCAAGCGGCGGAGCGCTACATCCACACCCTGCCGTGCCTGCTTCATGTGGTCCTTCAGCTCGTGCCATTTGACGACCCAGGCGAGGTTGCCCACATAGACGAGCCGGGGCTCATCTGGGAGCAGCTCCTGCGAAGCAGCGGCGAGACGAACAAGAACTCACAACCTTCGAGGAATCACCAAGACACTGTCGAAGAGCTGGGCACGGCCCCTGGGCATCCAACGCGTTGAAAACATTGAGAAAGATGCCCTCGCTGGCCGACAGTTGCTCGATCACATCGAGCCCAGCGAAGCCGCGCAGAATTGGACGAACGTGCGCGCGGAAAACAGAGCTCCCTCAAGCTCCGTGGGGTGAGCATAAATTTAATTGTGTAGACTCCACACGCTAGATGGGCAATGAGCAACTCGCAATGAGTCCAGCGTTGACGCCTCTGTGAATGATTGCGCACTAGGTGGCGCAAAATGTGTGGTGCAACTTGTCTGATGCGATCGGTGTGGAACGCAGAAACGTATGGATTAATAATACGCGTGCGAGAAAGAAATTACATAACATCAAGAAGAAACTATGACGGATTGCTGAATGGAGTTGTGCTAGATATGGTCCAGTATCGAGACACTGCAAGGTGGCGAGATAAGCAATACACTATGAGAACTACATATAGAGAGATCGATAGAGAACCGAAGAGAGATAGAGAACGGAACCTATGCATATAGTAATATGCATAGAATGCAAATATACGGATGTATATTTCTACAAGGGCAGAGGTTGATATAGAGAGAGAGAGAGATCGCGATGAGGATTTGTGATACATCTAAGGAGAAAGAGAGAGAGAGAGAGAGAGAGAGAGAGAGAGAGAAAGAGAGAGAGAGACAGAGAGAGCGATAGAGAGCGATCGTGAGAGAGAGGGGTATATATAGAGAGAGAGAGAGAGAGAACGCCCCCCCCCCCAAAAGAACGATTGGTAGAGAGAACGAGAGAGAGGAAGAGACCAGAATGAGCACAAAGATCAAGGAATTCAACCTGATACGTGTATCACATATACATACACACCAGACCACGAGAGAACACAATACATACACACATATACATACATACATACATACATACATACATACATACATACATACATACATACATACATACATACATATATACAGGTAGCGGGACACAACACTAAAGGTGGAGGCGGGCAGGTGGACACGCCATACATATATATATATATATACATATATATATACATATGTATATATATATGTATATATATATATGTATGTGAGAGGGAAAGCAAAGAAAGAGGGGGAGAGAGAGAGAGAGAGAGACCGAGCAAACACAACTTATATGCAGATCGACAAGCACAGAGCGATGCACACATCGATATGTATATGTACATCGAGAGAGAGAGAGAGAGGAGAGAGAGAGAGAGAGAGAGGGAGAGAGGGAGGGAGGGAGAGAGAGGGAGAGAGCAGAGACAGCAGAGACAAGCAATGTATCAACCACAAGTCTCTGCGAGAGAAGGGAGGGCAAAAGGTCACAAGCGATGCGGCCAATCGCCGCGCTCTGCACGCGCGGTGGCGAATCGTCATCTTTACGCCCACCCCGTGTCATCGCCATGCTATTGGTATGAATAAGTAAATAAATGTCAGACAGGTACAACCGGCTGGGGCACCCTTAAATACGATGAGGTCCATATTATTCCTCCCCTTCCTCATACCCTGTACCCTCGCTGGGGCACCTGACGACCCCAGGTATAATCACGAATCCCCTGCTCTGGCGGTCGGCGAAAATGTGTTTGAAAGCAACCTGTTGTCGAGCAGGCCGCGGACGAAACCATGATTAGTATGATCCCGAACCGAGCTCCGTGCCTTGACGGCGAAGCGAAATGGTGTCCTTGGCACGGTTGGTGGCATTGCGACCAACAGCGCACAATGATGCGCAGCACCGCCAAAACTACATCGCCCATGGGGTGCGTGCAGTAGCACAGGGGACCGTGTCGCAAGGTGCCAGGGTGAACTGGCACCACGGCTGGAAGCGGCCACGGAGGGCAACACAGCAGGAGGAGTGAGGAGCGGGCGGATGAGCCATGGCAGCAAAATGAAGAACAAGAGCAGGAGCAAGACACGCCCGTGAGCCGCCAGGCTGGGGTAGAACAAGAAACTGATAATACTGATAACAATCATAATAACAATGCTATACACATAAGAAGAAGACAGCAACAGCTATTAAGACTAATCATAATCAGACTTATAAGCATAATAATAATAATCGTAATAGTAATATTAAGGATAATAATAATAGTACTAATAATAATAAATAATAATAATGATAATAATAATGATAATAATGTCAATAACGATAGCAGCTGCATAGACACACACTGTCAGAGGTCCGCGCGACTCTCTCGGATCGGCGTTCGGCCCTCCCCCGTGGAGCGCGGTACGCGCCTGGGGCGGCGCCAGAGGCGCCGTCAGGGGGCACCGGCGCCGATCCAGGAGCTCCGCGCGGACCCCCGACAACTTCTGTGCGCGCGGGCATACGGCGGAGGCCAGTCCGGGCGTTGACCTAAGGAACCCTAAATAAGGAACGAGGCCCCTATTGTCCATAAGTTGAACCTCAATTTCCCATGGAAGACCTCAGGAAAACCCAAGGCAAACTGCGAAACAATTCAGGAACATGGAGCCCCTCCCCAACGAAAAGGGATCCTTCTTCAGGGCCCCGGCTGTAGTCCACAGTCAACCTTCCACAATATGCCCAGCCCTGGAACCCCAGGACGCCCAGTGCTTCTTGTGCGTGGGAACGTCACCCGAGAGACCATCGAACAACCATCGAACCCATCCGTTGAAAAGGAGCCGCCCTACATCTGTGAAGCTCTTGCACATGTCTAAAACGAATGCCCGCGGCGCTGATGCGAGAACCGCATTTTGAAAACGACCCGCCCTCCATCCGTGAGGCTGCTGCAAGTTTCACGCCTCAAGACCATGAAACACCATCGAATAACCGTCGAAAAACCATCGCCGAACCATCGACACCCAAGAAACCCAGGGCACCCTGGAGGCAAGCAGGGCCGTCCTTGGCACGGGTCTCTCCACTGCGCATTCGCGACGTCGGCGCTGTTTTCGCGGGTGGCGGGAGCGGGGCGCACGATGGTTCAGGGGCCCCGCCTGTTTTTTTTTTTTTTGGGGGGGGGGAGGAGGGGGAGGAGGATGAGGAGGATGAGGAGGAGGAGGGGAGGACGGAGGAGGGGAGGAGGCGGTAGAGGAGAGAGGAGGAGGAGGCGGAGGAGGAGGAGGGAGAGAGGAGGAGGAGGGGAGGAGGAGGAGGAGGAGGAGGAGGAGGAGGAGGAGGAGGAGGAGGAGGCGGAGGAGGGGGAGGAGGACGGGAGCAGAAGGAGGAAGGAGGAGGAGGGGGAGGAGGGGGAGGAGGAGGAGGAGGAGGAGGAGGAGGAGGAGGAGTGAGGAGGAGGAGGGGAGAGGAGGAGGGGAGGAGGAGGAGGAGGAGGAGGAGGAGTGGAGGAGGAGGAGGAGGGGGAGGAGGGGGAGGAGGGAAGGGGGAGAGGAGGCAGGAGGAGGAGGAGGAGGAGGAGGAGGAGGAGGGAGGAGGAGGTGAGGAGGAGGAGGAGGGGGGGAGGAGGAGGAGGAGGAGGAGGGTGGAGGAGGAGGAGGGGAGGAGGAGGAGGAGGAGGAGGAGGAGGAAGGTGGAGGAGGAGGAGGAGGAAGGAGGAGGAGGAGGAGGAGGAGGAGGAGGAGGAGGAGGAGGACGGGGAAGAGGGAGGAGGAGGAGGAGGAGCGGAGTGGAGCAATCGGACGTAGTCCGTACGGGGAAACAAAAGACGCCAGGGAGGGCCATCCAGATTTTCTCGGGGTGGCGTGGGTGGCGACATCCCACGGCACCTCGCGACAGGCCCTCCCCTGGCCTCACAATTTACTCAGAGAGCACCGCTGGGAGCCGCCAGAGACGCTATCGCAGCTTCGGCTGCTGATTCATGCATTGCGGCTACAACAGACTTGCTGGGACCCGATCTGGACGGGTGGAGGCCTCGTCGGATCCTGCTGAGGTTCTCGAGGCCTTTACCAGTGGGTCCCAGGGCCCTGCGCTCGCCCACTTGGTGGCTGAGCGGGCAGGGGTACTGTAGGTTTTTGACCTGGTGCGTGGCCGTATGGCCGCACTTGACACAGAAGAACATTTGCCACTTGGGGATGGCGGCCAACAAGTGGGAGGGGTGTATCGCCTTGCCGCTGATCACACGGGGGCCCCTCGTCAAGAGGACCTCACCACACGCAGCAAACTCAGGAAGGGGGCTAGGCGGTACACACTCCGATGCGGCAGCTGGAATTATCTGGCAAGCGTCGACGATAATGTGACAAGAAGAGCATCGCCATTTATCTACACACCGAACGAATTTGTGCTGAGAATCCGCGAGCGCGGTCTGCAACTGGGAACGGGGAGCAGCCTCTTGTGTGGGTTGCCTCTCTGGCCACAATCCTCGTGGCTCTGCATTCTTTCCAAAAGAGCGAAGAATTAGGCGTGCACGCTGGCGGACGACCGCAGCGATAGCATCATATTCATCAGTCCTGGGCACGGGCGGGAGGGCTTGGGTGGCCGACTTGTGGGCCGCATCTCCCGCAAGCTCGTCGGCTTGCTGGTTACCGAGAGCTAGGAATTTCTGAAAGCCGTGCAGGGTCTGAGGATCGGCGTGGGACGGGGTCCAGAGCACCGTGACCGAGTCAGCACCACGCGGTCGATCCTGCACGAGATGCCGTATTCTCAGCCAGAGATCACCATTCTTATTCTTACCTTTGAGGCTACCTGGCCTGAGACATCTACCATTCTGCCAACCACGCTGCAAGGCTAGGTGGTCGGTGACATAGGTGAAATCCTGAAGGCAAGTCTCTAGTGCCAGGCAGAACGCATACAATTCTCCTCTTGGGACGGTCTGGCGGGAGCCTGGGAGGGGAGCTTGGAGGCCCGAGTGGAGGGTCCAGGAGGCCGAGGGAGGATCCCAACGAAGAGCAGCAAGGCCTGAGCCGACGCGACGTCTCCTGACGCCGTCGGAATAGGCTCCGCCAGACCCGTCGCCAAAGAGATACAACTCACCCTCGCCATTACGAGCACCTTCCCACGTCGGCAAACCCTCCCGAACCTCACCAGAAAACCCCCACCCGTCCCTCCCAGTCAATGGCTCGAAAGAGGGCGTAGTGAGAGCAGAAGAGGGAAGGCCCCGGAGCCACAAGGCGGGGTCGGCATCAGCCCCCGCTAGAGCTCGCGGCAGTAGCTTGTCGCTGGCCTCGAACTCGGGCCCAACATTCGCATCGCACTGCCACATGCGGTGAAACAGGGTTTCAGGGGCGCGAGCGCTGCAGCGGTCACAGTTTCTGTCGATCTGGTAGCCTGCGTTGTGGAGGCGGTCTCTGGTCCACTGTCCTCCGCTGATGATGGTATTGTTGAGGGCCCAATCGCTGAAGTCGCCATTCGCGAGGAACCTCTTTTGCTCGATGCGGATAGTGACCATGTCTGCGCCTCCTGCAATCGTGTCTCCATGGATGTGTGTAGCGGCCTGCCTCCAGAGAAGTCGGTGTAGATCTTCGCTGAGGTCTTGCAATGCTGTGTGGATGTCGGCGTCGAGGAGGTCAGGGTCGTCGGCGAGAGGAAGGTTCCACTCCTCGACGTAGCCGTCCTTCGTCGTGCGCCTCCACGTCGTAGCGGAGGTCGGCTCCCAGCTGGCTTCTAGCAGGGTCGCGATGGCCGCGCCTGTGGGGCCCTTCACTTTGCGCCACAGCTTGGGGCCAGCGGCGAGCAGGGTGGTCTTGATCCTTGGCCAGGCTCTGATGATCCTGGCGTGCGTGTTCGGGTGGCGCATCCAATGCTGAAGCCAGGCCTCGAGGAACTCTATCCTCAGGGAGACGCCGGGGTCCGTGCCGTCAAAGGTGGCGCCGAGGAGGGAGGCGAGGCAGCGTCCCGCGGCAGCGCCCGTCGCAGCTATGGCGGCCTGTCGACGCCAGCGGAGGAGAGCGTGCCGAGCGAGGCCATGAACCTGATGTCCGAAGACTCCTTCAGGAAGAGCGCCAGTGCGCCACAGGCCAGCGGAAATACGGGCCTGCTGAGCAGTGCTCCGTAATCGATGTATTTTGCGAAACCTGGCGGTGGCCGACTTCTGACGCTTCCTGGCTTTGGCTTGTACTCGTCGGGTAGCAGCAGCGGCGTCCACGCCTAGGTCAACGGCCGTGGACGTCGCAGTAACTGGAATGTCGTACTGTCGCATCTTCTTGGCAAGCAAGTGGCGGACCTTGGGTGCGGAGCCGATGAGGACGGTCTTGTCTGAGATAGGCAACTCGAACTCCTTCAAGCCGTCGCAGAGCACCCTGGCAGCACGGGGGAGGTGCTTCTGCAACGCTCGTAGGACACCTTCAACTCGTAGTACCGCGTCGTCCACGAAGGTCCACGTCTGGGCTAGCTCTGCCTGAGCTTGAGCATGTCGAAGAATAGGTAACAAAATAAGTCGTGCCAGGGTGGTGCCGTGGGGGGAGCCTGCAATGATGCCCTTGGATGCGAAGATAGGCATGCTCACCCATTGACGACTGCGCAAGAACCTGGGCGCCAGGTAGAGCTGTACTTCCAATAATAGAATGATGGCAGGGAAGCCGCAGTTGAGGCCCACCATGATCAGGTTGGCGAGCTTGATATTGTCGTAGAATTTCTGGATGTCTAACAGCAAAGTCGCGGACTGAATGCCGAGTGCTGAGGCTGTCTCGTCTAACAAGGCCCTATGTAGGGCTGCTTGGAGAGCTGAAGAGCCTTTGATGGCTGTAGTCCAAAAGTCGTCAAGTCCTTGCGACCAGGCTTCCGACGCGGTAGATCTAATACGAGACCAGAGTCGGGCCATGTGTGGAAGCATGCCAAGGACTCTGTCGCCTCCCGCTTTCTGGGCGGCGGGAGCTGCAATGGTGCCTGAAATTTGCACAGGCCAGATGCCAGCTTGCTCCACTGAATTGAGGACATCTGCATAGGCTTCGACGGCAGGTTCTGGCAATCGATGGAGGTCGCGAGGTCCGAAGGCATCAACTCCATGTGCTTTACCAGGTGGCATGCGGCCGTGAATGCGGTGTACTTGCTCGGTTGTGATGGGCTCGAGAGGTTGAACAACAGCTGCTGCCTTGGCCTTAGTCAGGGCCTGGAGGATGTCGTCGGAGGTCTCGGTGGCATGCCAGACTTGCTGCCATTGTTGCTTCTTGTTGTCCATGATGACGGCGGGGTCGGCGGTGGTCAGGTTGGCCGTGTAAGCCTCGATGTGACGTACAGGTGCAGGCTTAACGTGGGCGTGTAGAACTCCAGGACGGCGCTTCCATTGTTGGGCGAGCCAAGCCCCGTAGGCCCTCTTGGACTTGGCGAGGGCGGCCGAGAGGGCTCTGGAGGCCCAGGTAGCGGTAATCGTGACCAGGTCGTCGGTCTCATCCTTGTCCAGGTGCGGGGCCCAGACGAGCGCGAACCAGCGGAAGATGGTGTCCTCATCCTTCTCGAACTGGAGATCATGCATGTGGCTGTTGAAATGGTCGGCGCGCTGCTGGATGATGGTGGCCTGCTGCTCCATAAGCGCTGCGTGCTTAGGCTTGTCGACGAGCGCGGCGTAGCGCTTGATGAGGGTGAGCGTAATGGCCCACCATTCGGAATGTGGGTCATGTACGTGTACGCGGCCTGGAGCAGCCGCTGTCTTCTTCCAAGATAGCTGGTAGCCCTGAGCTCGGCCAGTGTATGCTGCGGCTTCCTTCGGGTCGATCTGGTGGTGGCTGATCATGGTGTTCTCGAGGGCCGTGACCCAGTTGGCGTACTTGAGGTTGAGGAGGTCGGCGTCGTGCGCCCAGTGTCGGTACACGAAGTGCGCGTGCGGCTGCTTGCAACGCGTGGGGGACGCCTCCTGCCATTGCTTTTGCCACAAGTCCAGCGGGATGGCGTAGGAAATCGGATTCGGCGCTGCGGGCTCGACCTGTGGCTGAAGTTGTGCTGCTGCTTGTTGAAGTTCAGGAGGTAGATCACGAAGACGAGCTGCTCGAGCTTCAGCTGCTTTACGTTTCTTGATGGCGGTCTTGCTGTTGGGGTCTGGTGGTATCCTGGGCCTGTCCACTGTGGGGAAGGCCTTGGGCGTATCGATAGACTGATACCACCAAGGATCTGCACTGCCTGCTCGAACTTCGAGGCCAACGTGGGTGGCCCACGGTACAGTGGGGCACTGGCGGATGGAAATGGTGTGCTCGATGCCCGTCTTGACCAGTGCGAAGTCTAGCGTGAGCCCCTGGCCCTTGTCGCAGGTGGCGGATCCAGGTGCTCGCACGATGGTAGCATTCCATTTGGCCAGTCACTCTGTCGCTGCAAGCTGCTCGGGTGTCATATTCCAATCCGCCAGAATGATCCAAGGGTCTGTCAGCATGGTAACGAAGGCGCCCAGCGAGAGCAGCTTGTCGTGCACTGCTCCCTCGATCTGCCTGTGGGGTTCCAGATATGCAGCAATAACAACCAAATTGCCAGAGCGTCTGTGCCATACCATGGGCGTGAAGCCGAGGAAGGGGTCTGGCCTGCGCTGAGAAATGGCAAGATCTCGGAGATGGTTGAACGAGGTGGCCTGGACATGGTACCTGGATAAGAGGATCTCGCCACCCGTGTTGCCGTCGTCTGATCTTCTGGTAGGGGTGGCCGTAGTCGATGAGATTCTCCAACCGTCCGCTGCAATCTTGTCGTAGATGAGCGGCGCTTTTTCAGGCGAGATGTGTGTTTCGACTAGGGCTACCATCTGATATTGTTTGCCTGGGCCTGCCAACCATTTCTCAGACTGTGGTCCCCATTGTGTGATGTTGGAGAAAAACAGGGAGTGGTCAGACTGCGGGAACTTCGTGGGGCCTTTCTCTTGGTTGGCAGGTGTAGGATCGGCTCTCACACTGCTGCTGGGCTTCCCTGGCCCCAACACGACAGGACTGTCGACAGCTTTCGCCATCTCATCACCCCCTACCAAGGACTGCGTCTTGGGCGGAGCGGCATCAGGGTTTGCCTTTTGCGGAGGCTCCCCTGGTTCCAACACCACAGGAACGTCGACAGCTTGCGCCGTCTCATCACTCCCTACCGAGGACCGCGTCTCGGGCGGAGCGGCATCAGGGTCAGTCCGAGCAGCACGCTGAGGCTGTCCTGAACCCAACACCACAGGGTGGTCGACGGTCTGGGCCGTCTCATCGCCCCCTACCGAGGACAGCGTCTCGGGCGGGGCGGTAGCATACTGCTCGGACTCGGCGTAATCAAAGTGGGCGTCCAACTCGGCCAGCTCGTCGAACGGGTCGAGGACTGCGTCCATTGTGTTGATGATCGCTGGGTTGTCGTAGGGCGTGGTCTCTGACGGTGGCCGTCCCGTCTCACCATTCCGTCCAGGGTTGTGTTGTAGTCGGCTAAAGAGGCTGCTGCGGCCCAGCGGCGGCGGCCGCGGTGGGCTTGCGCATCTGGCTGAGCAAGGAGGAGGAGGAGGAGGAGGAGGAGGAGGAGGAGGAGGAGGAGGAGGAGGAGGAGGAGGAGGAGGAGGAGGAGGAGGAGGGGTTCTGGCTCCTGGCCCGAATCGGCGCGTCCCCCCAGCACGCCGACCGCGGATTCCCCGATGCGATGAAAGATCGGCCACAGCCCTCAGAAATACACTATTCTCATCCTCCTCGAGCTGAACAAGGACCGACCGTCCCGGCATTTCTATTCTATAGGCCTACCACGACATGTTCTTAAAACCCAGAGATGTTCTAAACACAAATACAATGCTCTCAGAGCATAAGACCCGATGTGCTAAAACAAGACAGGCCCAGCCAGAAATGTTCGAAGAACATTTCGTGGAAACCACAAAAGGTTCTTAGAACATTGTTTGGTAGGCCTATAGGCACGCCAAGACGCTTCTCCACTGCTTGATCGAGAGCTGGCCGCCGTCTCCTTGCCGCCTGGGGCGGCCTCCTGCTCGGCCGCCATGCCACCCGGCGGCTGCTGCCGCGCCCTTGGCCCCCCCCTGCAGCGGTCCCCCCCCCCTGAGCCCCGCGCTGCTGGGGGAGACGGGCGGCTTTCCTCACCCGGTGCGTTCGGCGGCGAGCACCCGGGGGAGGGGGGGAGCGAAGGATTTCTGTTCCGGGGGAACGAAGGGGGGGGAATAACAAAGGGCAGGGTAGAGAATCAGCTCACGCGGCGGATTTTCCCAGCGCCTCCCGGCGCCGGGAGGTGCCCATGTATCGAGGGTTGGGCCTGGCGGCGGGGCCGAAACCAGCTGCATGCAGCAGTTTTCGTACCCCCCCTTTCCCTATCCCCCCCCCTTTCGTTCGGCCCGATTTTTTCCAGTGGCAAGAGACCCTCTGGGCAGCAGAGCTCGCGCCCGCGAAAGCTCGGAGCACCTGATTAGGAGCCCAGGGCCAAAGCGGCGGCGGGCAGCGCACGCTGCACAAGACGCGGCTTGCAAAAGACTTTGCAACACCATGCGATGCAACACAGTGGCGGCAAATGCTACGCGACCAACCACAGAGGCAGGCCTTCTCGGAAGGTGGCGGGGCTTCTCAGAAGCCCTCCAGCCTTGTGAGACGGCGTTCCTGCCCGCTCTTCGAAGACATGTTAGGACAACTTCTCGAAAGGCCAGCGGCCGTCCGAGCCCTCTGAGAAGTCCCGCCCCCTCCGTATTCCCCCCCGGGCTCGACGCTGGTGGATCCGGGATGGCGACGGAGAGCACAACCGCAAGAGGGAGCGATTGATAGACTCACCGTTTTTCAGCCGCTGGGGAGGTTTTCAAGGCTGGTCAGAGATCTGGTAAATGTGAGGAGGAGGAGGAGGAGGAGGGGGAGGAGGAGGAGGAGAAGGGGAAGGACGGGAAAGAGGAGGAGGAGGGGAGGAGGAGGAGGAGGGGGAGGAGGAGGGGAGGAGGAAGGAGGGGGAGGAGGGGGAGGAGAGGAGGAGGAGGAGGAGGAGGAGGAGGAGGAGGAGGAGGAGGAGGAGGAGGAGGGGGGAGAGGGGGAGGAGGAGGAGGCGGAGGAGGAGATGAGGAGGAGGAGGAGGAGGAGGAGGAGGAGGATGAGGAGAAGAGGAGGAGAAGGAGTGAGGAGGAGGAGAAGGAGGGGGAGGACTGGGAGGGGAGGAGGAGGACGGAGGAGGAGGAGGAGGAGGAGAGGAGCCGGAGGAGGAGGAGGAGGAGACCTTGACTTGACCATCACTGGGCGAAGAAAGGCAGGCGGAGGAGGCGGAGGAGGAGGATGAGGAGGGGAGGAGGAGAAGAAGAAGCAGGAGGAGGAGGAGGATGAAGAGAAAGGAGGAGGGGGAGGACGGGGAGGAGGAGGAGCAGGTGGGGGGAGGTGAGACCGGAGTGAAGCGGAGTCGCCAGACTGGGAAGTCGGCTTCGCGCCGCGCGTGCAGGCGAGGCGAGGCGAAGCAGCACGAGCTCTCCTCGCCCAACGAGGCCCAGCGCAAGCCAAAATGGGTCGCGGTGTCTGGCCTCCCGGGGCGTGATGCCCCACGGTTGCCCCTTGGGAGCTCAAACGGCGTGCCACGGTTGTCCTGCAGCTGTTCGGGTGCTGTCCCGTGGTTGTCCCGCGGTTGTCCTGTGGTTGTCCCGTGGTGGGGCCCGTGGTTGGCCCTCCTGGTTGTCCTTTGTGGTTGTCCCGTGGTTTTGTTTGTGGTTGTCCCGTGGCTGTCCCGTGGCTGTCCCGCGGCTGTCCTCTGATTGTCCCGTGGTTGCTCCGTACTTGTCCTGTTGTTGCCCCGCGGTTGTCCCGCGGTCGTCCCGCGGTTTGACCCGCGGTTTGACCAATGGTGGTCCCGTAATTGTCCTATGCGTGTCCTGTGGTTGTTGTCCCGTGGTTGTCGCGTGATTGGCCCGTGGTTGTTCTGTGGCTGTCCCGTGGTTGTCCTGCGGCTGTTCCGTCTGTAAGTAGATACATAGACAGGGGCACCGATGGGTCAACTGTGAGACTCGACTATCAACAATGACCCCGATAGGTCGTCAGACGAAATTATGTTGATAGTGAGATCGGCAGATCAATTGTGAGACCGATAGGTCATGGTATTGACCGGTCGATTGGTAGTGATATCACTAGATAGGTAGATCGGTGTCCCGTGGATGTCCCGTGGTTGTTCAAACACAAAAACCCATTTGGCCCGTGATTGTCCTGCGGTTGTCCCGTGGCTGTCCCGTGGTTGTTTCGTGGTTGTCCCGTGGCTGTCCCGTCCATCAACGAATATAGAGCATCCGGCATTTGCGGAGAGGGAAAGAGGAGGCGAGGAGGAGGAGGGTGAGGAGCGGAGCGCAATACTGCAGCAAACCCAACACGTGCCAACGATACTCGAATGCGCACCTTCCCGCCCCACGCCCCTTCTCCCTCGAGTCCCGACAGAAAGGTCTCTCGCGGTCCTGCAGCTCCGCCCGAGAGGGGCCGAGCCCCGCGGGGGCGCGCCGCGGAGGCGCCGGGCCCCGAAATCCGACGCCGCGGGCAACAATGCAACACCGCAGGAGTCACGGCCCACCGCCTCTCCCTCCTCCTCCCCCTCCTCC
>CAUYUJ010018926.1:666991-709491 GCA_963575745.1 Prorocentrum cordatum
CAGGGTATTCGTTGTTGCTTTATGTTGTGTTCGGTGCTGCGTTATGTCATACCCTGTTCCATCAAAGCGCGGCAGAATAATACATATATATATGATGTCCTCGTCTGTTATAATGCCTCTGCCAAGATCCGTCACAATGTGCGTTGTCATGCTCGGAACTGTTGCGGTTCTGCGTTATGTTAAGATATGCTGTGTCATTATGTGGAATGGTATGGAATGTTCTCTTATGCTATTTCATGGTGTGCTCGGTCCTGTGTTGCTCTGATGCTGTACTGGTATGTGGGATGTTATGCTACGATGTCATTTCATGCGAAAGTGTGCTGTCCCCTGTGTATGTCTGGTTCTGACATGGTGTGGAACGCTATGCGTTGAAACGTGATGGTGCTATCACACAGTCTGGTGTACTATGGTATGCAGTGGTTTGCCGCGCTTTGTCATGGTATGGTGGCTCATGCTATGGAATGCGATGTGAGTTGGTGCTGTGCTACGGCGTGGTATGATCGAACATGGTATGTTCAGTTATGATAGCTACCATGGCATGTGATGGTACGAATTATGGTATTATGGTGTGAAGTGTGGTGGTATCCCCGGTTCTGTGTGATCCAGTATGTCATTGATAATGATAATATGCTATGCTATGTTCTGCTACGGTGGAATATATTATGACGCGCCCTACCATGTTATGGTATACATGCTGTGCTGAGGTGCTACGTTGTGGTGTGTTCTGGCATGGTATGCTGTGGTAAAGCTATGGTCTGCCATGCTATGTGGTGCTCTGTTATGGTATGGTATGTGTGCTCTGGCACGCCATAGCATGCGTTGTTTGTTGCGGAACGGTGCTATGGTCTGGTACGCCATCTTGTGGGAGGCTGTGGCATCTTCTGTTTTGGTTTGTTCAGTTCTGAAGTCCGGTATGATGGTATGCTTGCTGTGCATGGAATGGCATGATGTGTGCTGCAATGCTGTGCTATGGTGCGCGCGTCTCTGTTATGCTGTGCTGTGTCGCGATACGCTCAGTCATGATATGGCAAGCTATTTCCAACCCTCCTGCGCTGGGTGCTCGTTTTGATGGAGCATTGCGCGCGCGTCTTCTCCGCCTCCCGCCTCCCTCCTCATCTCCTCTTCCTCCTTACCTCTCACATCGCTCTCTTCTGCGTGCAAGCTTGCCTCCGACCTGGCCATCCCTGGGGGGGTGCGATCTGCGAAACTGTCGCCGCTTTCGATGGTTCCAGGGGGGTCCAGCAGAGCGACGTGCTACCCAGACCCAGATGAGACCTCGCCATCATTGTGAGGTTGCGACCAGCGAAGCTGTCGCCATTTTCGAGGGTTGCTGGGGGCCCAGCGGAGTGACGTCTCACCCGAATTCAAATGAGACCTCGCCATCCCTCGGGGGGTGTTGACGTCTTACCCAGACTCAGATGCGACCTCGCCGTCCCTGTGGGGCTGCGATCTGCGAGACTGTCGCCACTTTCGACGGCTGCTGGGAGGGTCGAGCGGGGTGACGTCTTACCCAAATCCAGATGCGACCTCGCCATCCCTCGGCGGGGAGCGATCTGCGAAACCGCTTCTGTTTTTCGAAGGGCGCAGGGAGGGCCGCGCGGAGTGACGTCTTTCCCCCGACTCCCATGAACCTCGGTATCCCTGTGCGGCTGCGATTTTCCAAGCTGTCGCCATTTTCGAAGGCCTCTGGGGGGTGCACCGGAGTGACGTCTTACCCAGATTCAAATGCAAGTTCGCCATCCATGTGGGTATGGGATCTGCAAACCTGTCGCCACTTTCGACGGCTGCTGGGGGGGCTCAGCGGGGTGACGTCTTACCCAGATTCACATGAAACCTCGCCATCCCTGTGCGGCTGCGATCTACGAAACGGTCGCCATTTTCGGGAGCTGTTGGCGGGCACAGCGGATTGACGTCTTACCCAGACTCAGATGCGACCTCGCCGTCCCTGTGGGGCTGCGATCTGCGAAACGATCGCCACTTGCGAGCGGAGTGACGAAAGTGGGAAGGGAAGGTCAAGCGGAGTGACGTCTTACCCAAATGCAGATGCGACCTCGCCATCCCTCGGCGGGGAGCGATCTGCGAAACTGTCGTCATTTTCGAAGGCTGCTGAAAAGACCCAGCGGAATGACGTCGTACCCAAATTCGGATGCGACCTCGCCATCCCTGTGGGGCTGCGATCTGCGAAACGGTCGCCATTTTCGACGGCCGCTGGGGGCCCAGGGGTCTGACGTCTTACCCAGACTCAAATGAAACCTCGCCATCCCTGAGGCGCCGTGATCTGTGAAGCACTCGCAATTTCCGAAGCCTGCTGCGGGGTCCAGCGGAGTGACGTCTGGCGCGGACCACCAGGTGATCTCGTCATCTTGGGGGGTGCGATGTGCGAAACCGTCGCAAGGTTAGAGGGCTGTTGGGGGGGTCGCGCGGAGTGGCGTCTTGCATGGGCCACCAGAACACCTCGCCATACCTGGGGCCCACCGGAATGACGCGTTTCTCTCTGACGTGGGGGTTGTTTCGAGTTCCGGGATCGTCAGAATGTAAGCAGGGGCGCAGGGATAAATTCTGAGGGGTCCAGAGACGGCGGAGGAGAAAGAGGCGGAGGAGGAGGAGGCGGAGGAGGAAGGGGAAGACGAGGAGGCGGAGGAGAAAGGGGAAAACGAGGTGGAGGAAGAGGGGGAGAAGGAGGAGGAGGAGGAGGAGGAGGAGGAGGAGGAGGAGGAGGAGGAGGAGGAGGAGGAGGAGGAGAAAGAGGGAGAGGAGGAAAAGGAAGAAAAGGAGGAGGAGCAGCGGGGGGAGGAGGCCCGACGGGCGCCAGCGCACCTGGATTTCCTGGCACGCGGGCCGCCCGCAGACCAGGCGGCGCGCATTCGAGCACTTAGCTCCCGCACTGAAAAGAAGAAGGAAGCAGAGAAGCTGGTGGGCGAGCTAGGCCCCGCTCGCATCTTGCACTGCGCATATATGCAGGTTCAACATTGGAGCGCCGCGGCGGCATGGCGCAGGCAGCGCTGCATCTTTAGCGCACTACCGGCAAAAGCAACACTCTTCGGTCTCCTCCCAGCACTTTCGTCGTCGTCCTCTGCCCCATGCCACTTTCCCCCTGCTGATGCCGCGCTGACGGTTGGCCCCCCCCCCACACGCGTCCTTCTCCTGCTTTTTGTTCCCGCCACTATGACCTCCTCAAGCCTGGGCCCTCGCTCTTCGTTTTACGATATGTGAATCGTGCCACATGAGCGCATCCCATGAGGCTCGCACAACATATAGCGGCGCCTGCACTGTCATTGTCCTGGCACGTTTGGGCCAACGCCTCTTGTCACTTGCCCTTTTCTGTGAAACCTTACGATATTGTGCTGCGCTATGTTCTGTCACTGTATAATACCGCTCTGTCATGTTATGGAGTGTCGGCGCGAGGCGGGACACTCGGGGACCCTCGTGGGACCTGGGGATCTGGCGGCCAGGGGTTGCAGAGTGGCGGAAGGCGGGACGCTCGAAGACATTTGGGGGACCGGGGATCTAGCGGCCGCGGTATGCGGAGTGGCGCGAGGCGGGGCTCTCGAGGACTCCCGGGTGACCTGGGGATCTGGCGTCCGCGTCCGCGGTATGCACAGTGGCGCGAGGTGGGACTCTCGGGGACACCCGGGGACCTGGGAACTGGCGGCTGCGGTATGCACAGCGGCGCCAGGCGGGATTTTCGGGGATACTCGGGGACCTGGGGATCTGGCGGCTGCGGTATGCAGAGTGGCGCAAGGCGGGACTCTCGGGGACACTTGCGGGACCTGGAGATCTGGCGGCCGCGATATGTGCAGGGTAGTCGGGTCGGGGGGCTTGTTCTTAAAACCTAACGACCCCAGCCTGTCGGGTAGGGAAAAATGCGCTGCCTCGTTTAAGCGGTTGATACCTTTGGGAATGCCTTTGGGAATGAGTGTGGGCAGCGCTAAAATGAGAGCTACATCTTGAATACCACCCGCTCTTCCATCCTTGAAGCTGCTGCGAACAGTCAAGACGAATGCGCGCGGCGCTACAGCGAGAGCCACATGTTGGAGAAACTCCCCCCTAGACGCTGCTGCAGGTTTCAAGCTTCAGGGTCATAAATTAAGCAGGGGCCGACCGTCCAGGCACTCCAACAGGCCTACCAAAACAGACATGTTCTCATAACAAAAACGATGCTCTTAGAACATAAGCCCGGTGAGTTAAAACAATACAATATCTGCCATACGTGTTCTAATGATATTTCGTGCAGACGACTCACAACTCTTAGGACATTTTTTGGTAGGCCTATAGGCTATAGGCGAGCTAGGACGCTTCGCCACTGCTGGAATACATGGTGAGGTTGCTTCAGGGAAGCGCCCGGCACGCCCTACCAACACGCCCCGGGGGTGCGACAGGTAAGGGCTTGTCTATAAGGAAAAGGGGTGTGAGGAGGATGGGGAGGAGGAGCAAGAACAGGAGGAAAAGGACAAATGTAAACCTTAGACGGATCAGCGACGTTGCAATTAGCCATCCCTCCGTGTTGCCTCTTCAGGGGTCTCTACAAGCCTGTATCTTCATCACAGAAATGCTCCAGTCTGAAAATCCCGAACCGCACGGAACTGGAGTTCCTGGGACCACAACGGCGCGGGTCAACGCAACTGTGGAATCCTGGCAATCCAAAGTCGCGTCAAAACACAATTCTTGGGATTGCACCAGCGCGAATCAGCGTGACTGTCGCGCCCTAACAGTCCTGAGTCGTAGCAGAGCCTCGTTCTGAGGACTTTAGCCATACGAATCCTTGAATCTGCTGTAAAGCTTTTTGACACGAATGCGCGCGGTGCTGAGGCAAGAGCCACGTTTTGAAAAACGAGCCGCCCTCCAGCTTGCCAAGTGCTGCACATGCTGAAAACGAACGCGGACGGCGCTATGTCGAGAGCGGCATGATGAAAACAACCCGCTCTGCAGCTTTGGAACGATTGCGAACTGGTAAGACAAGTTCGCGCAGCACTAAAGCGAGAGCTACAAGTTGAAAAGGCGCTCCAATTTCAAACTTCAGGATTGAACATGGTGAGGGCGCCTAAAGCAAAACGCCCCCGGCCTGCCCTACGGACGCGCCTGGGTGTGCAACAGAGAAGGGTTGTCTATAAGGAAATGGATGGAAGAGGAGGAGAAGGAGCAGGAGTAGGAGGAGAGAGGGGAGGAGGAGGAGGAGGAGGAGAGGAAGATATGGCGTGACAAGGACGAGGACGGGGAAGAGGAGGTGGAGGAGCAGGAGGATAATGGCAAGTTTGATGAGAAGGGGGATGTTGGAGGTAAATGGGATGATAAGCATCAGGAGTAGGATGGAGCAGAGGTGGCGGAGGAGCGAGGAAGTAGGAACTGGGATGCGAGGAGAAGGGAGGTGAGCAGGAGAAGGAAGGAGGCAAGGGAGATGGATAAAAGAAGCGGAAAAGGACCAGGAGAAGTTTCAGTAGAAGTCTAAGGAGGAGGGGTATGGTTTCGAAAGGAAGCATGGTGCTGATCGGAACAGGAAGAGGAGGACGAAGAGAACGCCGACACCGACGCCGTCAGCCGCCAGCGAGGCCGACGCCAGTGCCGACGCCGACGCCGACGCCGACAACGACGACGCCAGACGCGCGACGACCACGACGACGACGCCGCCGACCACGACCACAACAACGACGCCGCCGACGACGACCACGACAACGACGCCGCCGACGACGAACGCGACAAAGACGACGACTACGACGACGACGACGACAGGGACGCCGCCGACGACACGCCGTCGACGACGCCGCCGACGACGCCGCCAACGACGATGCCGACGATGCCGCCGCCGACGCCGACGCCAACGGGCAAGACAACAACCAGGCCGACAACGACGACGACAGCACCGCCCACGACGACGCCGACGACGACGACACCGACGCCTGACGACAACGACGACGAGAACGAAGACGACAACGAAGACGACGACGAAGGCGGCGGCGACGACGACGACGACAACGACGACGACGACGCCAGCAGCGGCGACAGCCTTGGCGACGGCGTCGAGGGCGCCGACGACGACGAAAATAATCGGTGGGCGGCGCTCCGCGCTGGGCGACTGCTCGGCATCGGGGCCGCGGCGCCGGCGGCTGGCGGGCGCCGCCTCCTCTGGCCGAACGATCGATCAAGGATCGGTCGAGGATCGGAAATCGATCGAGGGTCTGTCGAGGATCGATGAACGATGATCGCGGCTGCGGAGGCCGCGGAGGGGCGGGGAGCCGCTGGGGTGCCCAGGGGCGGCGGAGGGGCCGCCCGGGGGGCCGCGCAGCTCTGGCGTTCTCCTCCGTAGCTGCTCCAGCCCGCCTCTGCCCGCCTCCTCTCCGAACTGCTCCTGCTCCCTCCTCCATCGTCAGCCTTTCTCGTCTTCCGCCACGCGACGGGGACGGGCAAATGCGTGTCGGCATGTATGAGACGGAGGAGGAGACGGAGGAGGAGGAGACGGAGGAGGAGGAGGAGGAGGAGCAGGAGGAGGAGGAGGGGGAGGAGGACAAGCTAGGTGCGCTCGCGTCATATCTGACATCCTACCCCTCCCTCCCATCCCTTACCATGGCGTAGATCCCCTCTCTACTCGCACAGTCGGATGTCGAGCAGGGCAATGATCCCGAAAGGGTACGCGATGCATTGTAGAGCACGGCATGGCATGGCGTAGAAGAGCACCGCAAAGCGTAGTATGTCACAGCATGGCGTGGCGTGGCGTAGTGAAGAATTGCATCACAAAGCTTTGCAACGCAAAGCATGGCATCGCACAGCGGCCCCGAACATAACATTGCATAGCATGGCGTTGAAGATCAAAGCGTAGCATGGCATAGCACGACGTGGCACTTAAGCACTGCATATCACAGCTTCACAGCTTAGCTGCAAGGCATGGCATCGCGCAGCGGAACGCAACCTAGCATTGCATTGCATGCCGTGGCATGGCACGGGAAATGACGCCAGCGCTGCAGCGGGAGCACGATTCGGAACGAGCGGAAGCGCGGAAATGAGGCCAGCGCTGCAGCGGGAGCACGATTCGGAACGAGCGGAAGCACGGAAATGAGGCCAGCGCTGCAGCGGGAGCACGATTCGGAACGAGCGGGGCCCGAAAATGAGGCCGGCGCCTCAGCGAGATCAGCATTTTGAACAAAAAATGCAAGCGGAAAACCCCACTCCGGGGAATCCGGTGTAAAGAAACACACGCGGGGGGGGGGGGGGGGGCGAACGGGAGGGGCGATGAGGACACAACTGAGGTGGTGGAATGGAAACCTGGGTGGAGGCGGATGGGTATGACAATGGGTGGGGAGTGGATCCGCATGACGGTAGAAGAAAACTATGATGAGACGGAGGCTGAATGGTATAAGGAGGCGGAAGGGAGATACTAGAGGAGGGAGAAGTGTTTAACGATGAGGGGAGGAATAAGAGGATGGCCAGGATCAAGAATTACACCCGAGAAAAGCCCAATCAGTGGATAGTTTTCGCTGAGGGGATCGACCAAGAACCCGGGAACCACAAGAACCCAAAATCCACCCAAATCGGCTCGGAACCAATAACCGGGAACCCGGGAACCCGGAACCGGGAACCCGGGAACCCAGCCTGCCACCAAAATCGTCGGGAAACTTTCGCCAAATCTGCCAACCTCCGCTAGAGGACCCCTTCAGTGCAGGCACTGACTGGGGAATAAAGAGGATGGGCAGGATCAATACCAAGGAGGATGAGGATGAGGAGAGGAAGGATGAGATGGATGGGGGAGGTAACAAGAAGGGTGATTCAACGTGCGCAGAGGGACGACGAAGAGGGGAAGAGAGGGGGAGGGGGCAAGCCAGGTGCGTTCGCGCCACCTCTGACATCTGACCCCAGTCGCCCATCCCTCCTCCTCCTCCCTCCTCCGCCTCCTCCTCCTCCTCCTCCTCCTCCTCCCTCCTCCGCCTCCTCCTCCTCCTCCTCCTTCTCCTCCTCCTCCTCCTCCTCCTCCTCCTCCTCCTCCTTCTCCTCTTCCTCCTCCCCCTGCGCGGCCGCGTGTCATAGCGGACCTGGAACTCTCAAGAAGACCCCATCGTGTGACGCGCAGTCTGCAACTTGGAGCTGCGGTGCACAGGAGGGGGGGGGAGGAAGAGGAAGAAGAGGAGGATGAGGGTGGAGGACGCGGAGGAGAAGCAGCAACAAATACTGGAGTGGAAGGAGCGGGAGGAGCAAGAGGATAAGGGGAAGGCTGTAGAGGAAATGGAAGGAGGCGACAACAATGATGGACTAGGATCTAGAAAATTTGTCCGCGCTGGGGCAAGAGCGCCATTCTGAACGACGGGAAAAACGCCCCATTCCTACAATGAGGCCCACGCTGCAGCTGGAACACCATCTTGCAACTTCGGGAACATTCGGATAATTTGAAGGAGTTTCTGTGGAACTACCGTCATCCTCACCCCCGGCGCGGGGAGCAGAGGAGCCCAGAGCGGCCTCCGGCACCGTTTCCGGACAGATCCGCCGACGAATCCCAAACCGGCGCCCTCGCTTGAGACATCCTCACAAACCCGGCCCCGGGAGCGGTGCCCAGAGGAGCCCAGAGCGGCCTCCGGCACCGTTTCCGGACAGATCCGCCGACGAATCCCAAACCGGCGCCCTCGCTTGAGACATCCTCACAAAACCGGCCCCGGGGGAGGTGCCCAGAGGAGCCCAGAGCGGCCTCCGGCACCGTTTCCGGACGGATCCGCTGGATCCGGTGGATCCGCCGACGAATCCCAAACCGGCGCCCTCGCTTGAGACATCCTCACAAAACCGGCCCCGGGGGAGGTGCCCAGAGGAGCCCAGAGCGGCCTCCGGCACCGTTTCCGGACAGATCCCGCTGGATCCGCCGACGAATCCCAAACCGGCGCCCTCGCTTGAGACATCCTCACAACACCCGGCCCCGGGGGAGGTGCCCAGAGGAGCCCAGAGCGGCCTCCGGCACCGTTTCCGGACAGATCCGCCGATCGAATCCCAAACCGGAGCCCTCGCTTGAGACAATTCCTCACGAAAAACAGCGATGGGGGGCGGTTTGCCAAGGAGGAAGGGATCCCACGAGCGGCCCCCCCCCCGGAACCGTTTACGGACAGATCCGCCGACGCGAATCCCAAACGGCGGCCCTCGTTGAGACATCCTCACAAAACCGGCCCGGGGGGGGTGCCCAGAGGAGCCCAGAGCGGCCTCCGGCACCGTTTCCGGACAGATCCGCTGACGAATCCCAAACCGGCGCCCTCGCTTGAGACATCCTCACAAAACCGGCCCCGGGGGAGGTGCCCAGAGGAGCCCAGAGCGGCCTCCGGCACCGTTTCCGGACAGATCCGCTGGATCCGCCGACGAATCCCAAACCGGCGCCCTCGCTTGAGACATCCTCACAAAACCGGCCCCGGGGGAGGTGCCCAGAGGAGCCCAGAGCGGCCTCCGGCACCGTTTCCGGACAGATCCGGTGGATCCGCCGACGAATCCCAAACCGGCGCCCTCGCTTGAGACATCCTCACAAAACCGGCCCCGGGGGAGGTGCCCAGAGGAGCCCAGAGCGGCCTCCGGCACCGTTTCCGGACAGATCCGCTGGATCCGCCGACGAATCCCAAACCGGCGCCCTCGCTTGAGACATCCTCACAAAACCGGCCCCGGGGGAGGTGCCCAGAGGAGCCCAGAGCGGCCTCCGGCACCGTTTCCGGACAGATCCGGTGGATCCGCCGACGAATCCCAAACCGGCGCCCTCGCTTGAGACATCCTCACAAAACCGGCCCCGGGGGAGGTGCCCAGAGGAGCCCAGAGCGGCCTCCGGCACCGTTTCCGGACAGATCCGATGGATCGGTGGATCCGCCGACGAATCCCAAACCGGCGCCCTCGCTTGAGACATCCTCACAAAACCGGCCCCGGGGGAGGTGCCCAGAGGAGCCCAGAGCGGCCTCCGGCACCGTTTCCGGACAGATTCCGCTGGATCCGGTGGATCCGCCGACGAATCCCAAACCGGCCCCGGGGGAGGTGCCCATGGAGCCCAGAGCGGCCTCCGGCACCGTTTCCGGACAGATCCGTGGATCCGGTGGATCCGCCGACGAATCCCAAACCGGCGCCCTCGCTTGAGACATCCTCACAAAACCGGCCCCGGGGGAGGTGCCCAGAGGAGCCCAGAGCGGCCTCCGGCACCGTTTCCGGACAGATCCGGACAGATCCGGTGGATCCGCGCCCCGGGGGAGGTGCCCAGAGGAGGAATGAGGAGGAGGAGGAGGAGGAGGAGGAGGAGGAGGAGGAGGAGGAGGAGGAGGAGGAGGAGGAGGAGGAGAAGATGATGGAGCTGTGGGGTGGAGGAGGACAGACGGAGGCAAGAGAAGGATGGAGGAGGAGGAGGAGGAGGAGGAGGAGGAGGAGGAGGAGGAGGAGGAGGAGGAGGAGGAGGAGGAGGAGGAACCTCATCCTCACCCTCGCCAACAAGCGCACGCACCTTCTTCTATATACAGAAACTCCCGATCAACCGCAGAGCGGCCTGCTAGTACATGCCATAACAATACGCGGTGAGAGCTGGCTATCTTCTGGACGGAATCATGGGACGGAGGGGAGTAGCATTCACAATGTGAAGTCTTGGAGGACGAGGAGGAGGCGAAACCCAGAGATCCGACGTTACGAAAATATGCATCTCGGGAGATGGCGGGGCTGGGCTGAGGTTTATGTAATAGGACATGTGTACTGTGGGACACTCCGCCCACCCCATTCCACTCATCGGAACTGCCCCCACCCGAAGAAGCACCGGCTACGTCAGACGTGCTTTCATGATATGATTCTGATATCTTCACTGACCGGCTCCTCGTCCCCGGGGCCCTCGCTACGTGCGAGCAATATCCTCAGGCCCCCGACGTCACGAATCTGTCATGACGTCGACCTCTTGACATCTGGACCCATGCCCCGGAACAAATTTCTCATTCCGAATCGTTTTCTGACGGTCTCGAGGCCCAGGAAGGGCCCCAAGAGGCCGGAAATAGCGAAACACCTTCCGCCGTGATTTGTTTATGACTCGAGGGGCTCTGGGTCACGGGAAATCGCGGTCCGAACCCTACACCCCACCAAATTGCGGCATTTTCCGAGCCAGATTGCCAGTCTGGAAATGCGCCAGAACCCCCACGTCAGGATTCTTCTTTTCGCGACGTGGGCCGCCAGAGATCTGGACTCGTTCCCCACGACCGGCGTTTTTCATCCCGAGCCGTTTTCTCACGGCGGGGGCCCTGAGAGGTCCCGAGACGCCGAAAACAGGCAGAGACCTCCGTAGTGTTTTCTTGTGCGACGCGAGGGTGTCTGGGTCCTCCTTCTCCTCCTTCTCCTCCTCCCTCCTCCTACATCCTCCTCCAGTTCAATTCCTTCTGGATAACTCCTCCCTGTCGCACCCCGCCAGAGGCTGGTCGACAGGGCAGGCCGCGGATGTCGCCTGTGACATCCTCAGCACTTATGACCCTGATGCTTAGAAAGTGGCGCCAGTTGTAAGTCGGGCCTGTCCTCCTACAGGGGTCTTTTGGACGACAAATTGCAAATAGTCAAAGGAAGACCCCCAGAGAGTTACAAAAGCACTAAACAAATTGTCCCCAGACCATTCGTCTACTATTCTTGAACACTCCTCCTGTGGAGGGACGGGCCCGACCGATCACCAGTTTCACGAAACGAGGGCGGCTCGTTCTCAAAGCGTGGCCCTCGCCCGAGCGCCGCGCACGCTCGTCGCCCGCGGATGCACAGCTTCACGGCATGATGGCTGCTCGCCCCTCGAGATGTGTGTGGGTCTCTCGCCCGAGAGCCGCGCAGATTCGTTTCTTTCAAGGGGCCCAAGGACACACAGATAAACACACACACAAATACACTGCTTCCCCACCTTTTCCCATATTTTCTTGGTGTTGTCTTCCCGCCCAATTCCTATATTTTCCCATATCTTCTTGGGGATCGACGATTAATGGTGTCTATGTGTGTGTTTTTTTCCCTCGTGAGCACATTCGTTTTGAAGATTTGTCAGAGTTTCACTGGTTCTCATGGTCAACGTACCAGAGATGGTGTGTTGGAGCCAGTCGGGACTGTCAGGGCGCAAGAGTGACGTGGATTCGCTGTGCTGAAGTCACAGGAACGGTGCTCGGGCACGATTCGGGATCGCCAAGACGTAGCAGTCAGGTTTACTCGTGGCTTTGAAGCCCTGGGACTGGCGTGCCGGCGCGATTCGAGATGTTCACACGGTTGTCCTCAAACGGGGCAATTCCCTCAGTGGAAATGACTCCTTGCAGGGGCCTGTGAAGAGGGATCTTGGAGGGAGGGTGTGTTTCAGTATCGTTGATGAGCCTTGGGGTTACACTGGTCCTCCTCTTCCTCCTCGACCTCCTCCTCCTCGACCTCCTCCTCCTCCTCCTCCTCCTCGACCTCCTCCTCCTCGACCTCCTCCTCTTCCTCGACCTACTCCTCCACGCCTTCCTCCTCGACTCCTCCTCGGCGCGAACGACGGCGACGCCGCCGCCGTCCGACGATGCCGCCGCCCGCCGGGGGCTTTTCCCGCGCGCGCCCGCGAACTGTCGCCGGCCCGGGCCGGCTCGCGGCGCTCGGGCGGCGAACCCCCGCGCACGGCCCGCGCTCGTGGCGGGGCGCCCCGGGAAGGGGGGGGGGCGAGGAGGAGGAGGAGGAGGAGGAGGAGGAGGAGGAGGAGGAGGAGCCCCCTCCCCCCCTCCCCACTCCTCCTCTCCTCCTCCTCCTCCTCCCTCCTCCTCCTCCTCCTCCTCCTCCCCCCTCCCCCTCCTCCTCCTCCTCCTCCTCCTCCTCCTCCTCCTCCTCCTCCTCGATCTGTGGATCGGGGGCTGCTGCCCCCCAATGGCCTGGATTTGGCGACGGAGCGCGAAAGGAGGGCGAGGAGGAGGAGGAGGAGGAGGAGGAGGAGGGCAAGGCAGAGGACCAACGCTCAGATAGAGGATGCTGGGTTCTGTCAGTCAAGCCAGCAGCCCTATGCTGGCTGGCCCACACCTGGCATCTCCATCACGACTTGGGCGAGGGGCAGGGGGCGCTTCAAGCCCAGAGCTGGATCCGCACGCCCATCGGGTTGCTGGCCTGCGAGGGTTGTTTCCTGGAAGTGCAGGGCCTTGCCAATGTTCCGGCACATCCCTGGGCAGTTCGTCTGGAAGCCTCTGGAGCTGGATTCGCTGAAAGTGCCACACAGGATGTGACGACCCTTTGCTGCGGCATGCTTCTCGGAGGTAAATCGGTCGGTCTGTCCTGGGGAGGGGTAGGTGAGTCGGCAGCAGGAGTAATTCGGACAGTTCTATGTTCCGCTTGAACTATCTCTCACCTCAGATTTTGGGACAAATTTTGCAGGTTTCAACGGGTTGGCTGCCATTGGCTAAATTGTCACCCTTGATGTCACTACTGTCGTCGTCTCTTCATGCGCTGTGCACTGCCCATCTCCCTGGGGAAATGGGTTGCGTCTGTGGACGCCAACGCCCCAACCGACCGACCGAAGAAGAGGATGACCAGTGTAAACCCAAGACGCAGCAGCGATGTTGACGTATATCCTCCATCCAAGTTCCCACTTCAAAAGCATCCATAATCTAGGACACCTTACACTTCATGCCAGAACGCAATACCTGAACTTTGGCCATACGCGCTCTCGGAGCTGCTGCAGACTTACTAGACGCACGTGCACGGCACTGCGGCGAGAGCCACCGGTTCAAGCGGAGCCGCCCTCACCCCGTTGCCGCAAACTTCGGAGGCGAACGCGCGCAGCGCCGAGGCGAGGGGCAGCTGGCGAGAGGGCACCGCCCGCCATGCTGGGAGCCGGTGCAAGCCTTGGCGACGCCCGCGCGCGGCGCTGAAGCGAAAGCCACACGCGAGAAGCCGCCCGCGGCCTCCACCCGCCGCAGCTGCTGCCCCCCTCCGCGAAAACGGGTGTGCGCGACGCCCGCGCGAGAGAGCGCCGCCCTTTTGACAGCGGCCCGCCCTCCGAGGCGGTGCGGCGCGGCGCGTGGAGGAGGGGGAGGGGGCGGGGAGGTTGCGCGCGCGCGCTGCTGCCCTCTCTCTGGCTCCCCTCCCCTCTGTCAGCTGCACTTCTTTGGTCTGCAGGTCGAGAGCGGGCCTCTTCCGGTTAAGAGCTAGGCGGGGCGCGCAAAGCACTAATTGGGGAGACAGGGCGCGGGCGGGCGGGGCCTCAGGCGGCTGGAGGGTGCGGGGTGCAGGCGGTGCCGACCTCTGACGGCTACACGCAAGAGTGACCTTTGGGTCAGAGTCAGAGCGACCTCTGGTGCGCGGCTTCTTAGGGACCGCGGGGGTACCCAGCACGAGTGCGCAAGAGGTTTCTGTCGTAGCGCGCTCAGCGATCGGGGGACCCTAGTGGGCCCGCGCCAAAGGTCACTCCGGCGAAAGGTCACTCTTACGTCTGGTCGACTCCCCGTCCACTCCCCCCGTCCACTCCCTTCCCCCCGTCCACTCCCCCCGGCGCCGTCCCTCCCCCCTGCCCCGAGATCCGACGTCGCCAAAAGCAGTGCGGCACCGCCAAAAAAACACGACCGGGGCCCCGGGCCCCATCTTCCTGCGTCATCTTTCGAGCCGGATCCATCTGTAAGGGTCCCGGGCGGTCTGAAATTGAGCGACAACGCCCGGCATGAGAAAATTTCGGGAGCGGCCAAGAGGGGGGTGTCCAAGAGGGGGGGGTGCAAATCATGACCGTCGGCATGTGCGCGGACCAGCGGGGGGGGCCAGGGACGTGATGAAATGAGAAGAGGCGCCATGAAATCTGGGGAAATATCATGGCCCACGCCATGATATCCCCCCCCCCCTAGTCATCACCCCCCTCTTTTCCGCCTCCGAAACTTGCAACGCCCGAATTCCTCCCCCTCCCTGGGCCCGGGGCCGTCGCCCCTGGCTGCCTCCCCCTGCTGCCCTCCTCGCTGCCCCTGCCGTTGCGAATGCCGGGCTCCAGGGCCACGCCTTGCGAGGGGGCCTCGGGCGACAGGCAAGGCCTGCCTGACCGGCGCGTCCCGGGGGTGCGACAGGGAGGAGCGATTAGAAGGAGAACGCATGGGGGTCAAGGAGGAGGAAGAGGAGGAGGAGGAGGAGGAGGAGGAGGAGGAGGAGGAGGAGGAGGAGGAGGAGGAGGAGGAGGAGGAGGAGGAGGAGGAGGAGGAGAGCTAGAGAGGAGAGAGGAGGAGGAGGAGGAGGAGGAGGAGGAGGAGGAGGAGGAGGAGGAGGAGGACACTGCAGACCCCCATCGCGTTGTGAACAAAAGAAAAGCACGACGGGATGCTTCTGGCTGTGTTCGGGCTCCGGCGGCCCTCACCAGGACCCGAAACTCACAAACAAGAATACGATTCGGGATGGAAAATGGAAAGCTACAGTCAACCAGTATAGTAAGGATGCGCGAAAAGGATGCAAGGGCCTTGGACGCCCATTTCGACACTTCTCGAGCGGGGCGCGGCCAACGAAAATGGCCAAGGATGGACCGAGGAGGCGAGAATGCACGGGTACCCTTGGGAAGGTTGCCCATCCTTACTATCATGGCTGACTGTCATCCTGGGGAAAGGGTCCAGACATCTGGGCGATGTCGTAAGCCTCATCTGGGCGTCCACGCTGTCACAACAAACGAACACATGACTTCGGGGCGTCGGGGCTCTGGAGAGAATAAAGAAGGGGATGGAGGAGGGCGACGGGAGGAGGAGAGGGATGGAGGAGAGGGGAAGGGGAGGGAGTGAGGGGGAGGAACTGGAGGGGGAAGCTGCAGAGCAACAGCAGCACGCGCATCACAAACGGCAGCTGGCGGGGGACGAGGACCAGGAGGCTCCAGGGACAGGAACGGGAGGAGCAGGAGCAGGAACATCCCTTGCACGCGTGAGGCGGCTGAGGAGCAGCATCAGCAGCAGCAGCAGCAGCAGGCGGAGGCGAGGGGGGGAGGGGGGGGGGCAGCAGCGGGAGCGCAGGGGGGGATCGCCCCCCCGCCTGCCCAGGATGCGACGCGGCCCGTCAGGCCAGCCCGAGTGCCCCGGACCCGCGTCCCCCAATATTTGAGGGGAGCAATCTTGGGACGCACTGAGACATGCTAATACTATACGTCCTCCTTGGAGGCGCGCGTACGACCCGAACATATAGTATACCCATCTTGTACTGTATCCGTGCCCGAGCGGGGTGGCCAGAAAGCGCCCGCCACGACGCACATACTAGAAGATTTCTCGGTGCGCGCGTCGCCCCTGGGTGGGCGACGCACGTATAGTATAAGTATGTTGGGGTGACGCCGAAATTGTCGTGTTGGGAGGATAAAGGGTATGAGCAATACCGTTCGGATGCAATGCGCGATACCTTCGGCCGCCAACTGGAAACGATGTTCCCATCTCTCCCGGCCCCATCCTCCCAACCCGACAACTGTCTCCCAGAATGTTGCCTCCCAGCCCGATAACCCAACCCGGATCGGGGAGACGAAAGACTCGGGTCCGGGGGACTCGGGTTGGCCTCACGGTAACGAAAATGACGAGACCCCATCTGAAATCTGACGCGAACTCGCCCTGTAAGCATCCCACCACCACCGGACCGTCAAAACCATCAACGATGAGACCCAACTTGAAATTTGGCGCGAACTTCCGTCAACATCCAGGACGCGCTCGCCAACAAAAACGTCGGCGAGCCCGAGTTCCGACTCACTCGAGTCTTACGTTGCCCCGACCTGAGATCCAGGCGTTGCCAATGTTGCTGCAGTTGCGGGCGACAGGGTGCCTCTGCCCTCGACGCTCAAGTCGACAATCGTCCCCAGACTATGTCTTGAAAGTATGTTTGAAGATTCCTCCTTTGAGAAGGGCATGCGAGTTAAAAGTAATATTTGGCTACTGCGGGATGACGAGTAATAAAACAATGGGAGAAAACGATTAAAAAAAAATAGTTTTCTGCTCGGGCGCCGGCGCGCGAGCACGACCCCCGGTCATTTATTAATCGTCATCCTCCATTACCAGGGGGCCGCCCTGAAGCAGCCTCGCGGCCACTCCAGGGCGGGATCTGCTGCGGGAAGGCCCGACAAGGCAGCTCGCAGCCAGGGAGGAGACTGCCGCCTGCACTGCTGGGGGCCCCCGTCAGTGCGCAGGGGGGAGACACCCCAAAGTCAGAGACATCAGCTGTTGCACTGATGAGACATGAAGATGCAGCGTTTCATTGCCACTTGGAGTTTTCACCCGGATTCGGGCCCCGAGACAATCACTGATCGATCGGGTTCGAACCATACCGCAGGAAGACGGGGTCTGTGGCGCTGGTCGGGCCTTCTCGCGATGCTCCATTTTTTCTGCAACGTCGAATCACACGGGGACACGGTGCGCCAAGAAGCCCAGACCCGCTCCCTGGGGCCGGCGTTTTATCCTGAGCCTTTTTGTTGGCAATCACAGGGCCCAGCGAGGGCCCCAGTCGTGGATTGAGAAAGCACCCCTTCAGTGCACGCTTCCAGGGGCACTCCACGTGCGAACGGAACCACATTCCGAGTGGACCTGGGCAGGATACAGTCGGGGCCCTGAAGAAGGAACCCTTTCGTTGGGGAGGGGCTCCGCGTTCCTTAAGTGCTTCGCAACTTGCCTCATGTTATCCTTATGTTTTCGATCGTAAGTCGAAGTTTAACTCATGGAAAAAAGGGGCCTCGTTCCTTATTTAGGGTTCCTTAGGTCAACGCCCCGACTGTAGCCAGTCGACGACCAAAAATCAGCGAATGTACCAGGCCAAACACACGTCGATTGGCGAAACCCACTGGGCATAGCACAGGCCCACTCGGATGCCAATGCCGAGCGTGCTGGTGCAGATCTCCCCTGTCGAGTCGTCTTGGCGGGCTGTCCGGTAAGGCCCAACGGAGGCCGCAGGCGACCAAACAGCCTCCGCCTTGACGTCTCCACTGCGCTCGATGCCTAGGACTCCGGCTGCCGCGCCGGCAGGGACCTCCGGAGGAAGCCGCCGCCGCCACGGGGCACCGACGACAGCAGCCGACGACGTCCGCCGCCGACGCTGCGCGCAAGAGCGCGCCCGCGGCCTCACGCTAAGGCAGCGGGGAGCCCGCCGCGGCACCCGGCGGCGCCCTGCCGGCTGCCGCCGCGCCGGGCGCGGCGCGCTGCGGCGCGGCGTGCTGGCGGGCGGAGAGGGCCTGTCGGGTCGGACGGGCGGGGGGTGCCCTGAGATCCGACGCTGCGACCAAAAAAAACATGCAACACTGCAAAAAAAACAATGCCACCAGAGCCCCAGACCCCCATCTTGTTCCGGAGGGTTCCAAAGAGGGGGTTTTTGGGGGGAGGGGGTTGTCCAAAGAGCCCCCCAGGGGCCTCGGAACTTCGTCGAAACAGGGGGCGCGAAGCCCCTGGGGGACCCCTCCTGGACAACCCCTCCTGCGTCACTTTTTTCGAGCCGGATCAGTCTGTGCGGGTCCCGGGCGGCCCGAAACTGTTGAGCAGGGACTGGCCGTCCCGGCATTCCTATAGTCCTACCACGAAATGCTCTTAGAAACCAGAGATGTTCGAAGAACAAAAACGTTCTTAGAACATAAACCTCAGGCGTTCAAGCAAGACAGTCCCAGGAAAACATGTTCTAAGAACATTCCGTGGAGACTACAACCGGTTCTTTGAACATTGTTTGGTATGGCTATATCAACGCCGGGACGCTTCGCCATTGCTTGAAACTGGGCGAAGGCGCCCGGCAGGAAACAAAAGCTGCAGCGCCGGGGTCTCGGGGTCGGGCAGGGGCTGCCGCCCTCACGCCAGGCGGGTGCTGCTGGAAAAGTACTCCTGGCCCAAGGTGCCCCGAGGACTCTCGGGGTGGCCCAGAGGGCCTCCAGAGCACCCCATCACGAGGCCCAGAGGGCCCCAGTGGCTCCAAAATGGTGCGGGAAGCTGGGGGCCACCTTGGGCCACGGGCACCTTTAGCAAACCCCCGGAGCTGCATCTCATCCGTCACCGTCCGATGGCGACGACGTCGACGACGGCGACGCCGGCGACGAGGAGGAGGAGGAGGAGGAGGAAGAGGAGGAGGCGGAGGAGGAGGGGAGGGATGAGGAGGGGGGGGGGAGGAGGAGGAGGAGGAGGAGGAGGAGGAGGAGGATAGGAGGAGGAGGAGGAGGAGGAGGAGGAGTGGAGGAGGAGGAGGAGGAGGGCTGGAGGAGGAGGGAAGGAGGAGGAGGAGAGGAGGAAGGGAGAGGAGGAGGAGGAGGAGGAGGAGGAGGAGGAGGAGGTGGAGGAGGGAGGAGGGGGAAGGACCATCCTCCTCCTCGGGCCAGAGTGACCCCAGGAGGAGGAGGAGGAGGAGGAGGAGGAGGAGGAGGAGGAGGAGGAGGACTCGAGCCAGAGTGACCCCAGACCTCCTCGGGCCATGGCACAGTCACGACGGGCGGCTTTGGCTATAGACTGTAGGCTTCGGCCTCTGCAGAGCCCCTCTGCGGGCCTCGCGAGATCGTCAGACAAGCGACCCACCGGATGCGACACCGGTCCAGGTCGGCGTTGTGACAGAAAGCCATGGCGTCGGGGGCCTGAGGACCCCAGGCAAGAATGACCTTCGTTCGTGGACCAGACAACAAACGACACCACCCCACCTGCGTCCACACGGGGCTCAGCGTATTCTGTCGCGGGCTCTTGCATGGGCTACGCTACGGCGCCCGATAGCCCGTAGCGCAACATGTAGGGCCGTGGGTGGGGTGGGGTCGTTTGTTTTTGGGTCGACAGTCCCGGTCCCGGTCGACGCCATGACAAGAAAACATGGCGTCGGGGGTCTGGGCAGGAGGAGAAGGAGGAGGAGGAAGAGGGAGAAGGAGGAGGAGGAGGAGGAAGAGGGAGGAGGAGGAGGAGGAGGAGGGGGAAGTTGGGAGGAGGTGGAGGAGGAGGAGGTGGAGGATGGAGGAGGAGGAGAGGAGGAGGAGAGGAGGAGCAGGAGGAGGAGGAGGAGGAGGTGAGGGAGGAGGAGGAGTGAGGAGGAGGAGATGAAGGAGGAGGGGGGAGGAGGAGGAGGGGCGCAGCATGCGTGCGTGGCGCAGCGCGCAGCCGAGGTGCGCTCCAGCGGTAGGCCCACTCCTCCTCCTCTCCTCCTCCCTCCCTCCTCCTCCTCCTCCTCCACCTCCGCCTCCGCCCTCCTCCTTCCTCCCTCCCTCCTCTCCTTCCGCCTCCGCACTCCGCCTCCGCCTCCTCCTCCTCCTCCTCCTCCTCCTCCACCCTTACTCCTACCTCCTCCTCCTCCTCCTCCTCCTCCTCCTCCTCCTCCTCCTCCTCCTCCTCCTCCTCTCCTCTCCTTCCTCCTCCTCTCTCCTTGTCTTGTGCTGGATGCGGGGGCGCTGTAGCGCCTGGAGCGTCATCTCCTCCTCCTCCTCCTCCTCTCCTCCTCCTCACTCCTCTCCTCCTCCTCCCTCCTCTCCTCCTCCTCATCCTCCTCCTCCTCCTCCTCCTCCTCCTCCTCATCGATCCTCCTCTCTCTCCTTCATCATTCATCATCATCAATCATCTCATCATTCATCATCATCATATTCATCATCTCATCATCATCTCATCTTTCATCATCGGGATAATCATTCATCATCGTCATCATCTCATCATCATCTATCATTCTCCCATTACTAAACCAACCTCACCATCATCATCATCATCATCATCATCTCATCATCATCATCATCATATCATCATCATCATCATCATCATCATCATCATCGTAATCATCATCATCATCAGCATCATCATCATCAACATCATCAGTATCAGCATCATCATCATCATCATCACCATCATCACCCTCATCATCCTCATCATCCTCATCATCATCCTCATCATCAACACCACCACCATCATCAGCATCATCATCATCATCAACATCATCATCCTTATCCTCCTCCTCCTCCTTATCATCATCATCAACATCGTCATCATCATCATCATCATAATCATCAACATCATCATCATCATCATCATCATCATCATCATCATCATCGTCATCATCATCATCATCGTCGTTATCATCATCGTTATCATCATCATCATCATCCTCATCATCATCTTCCTCTCCCTCGTCCTCTTCCTCCCCCTCCTCCTCCTCCTCCTCCTCCTCCTCCTCCTCCTCCGGTAAGGATGCAAGGGCCTTGGAGGCACATGTCAACGTCTTTCGACCGATGTTGGCCAGCGAGAATCGCTAAGGATGGGTCGACGGGGCAAGGATGCAAGGGTGGTCTTGGGACGGTTGCCCATCGTTACCATGCGGGTTGACTGTGCTTTCAATGTTTTCTAGATGCTCGTCTCCACTTGCGCGTCGCATCTTTTGCCATTTTTCCTGGGAACCGACGATTCTTTGTCTCTGTGCGTCGTTTCCCCTCCTGAGCCCCAGCTCCCGTAGCCGAGTTCCTCCGGCGCCGGGGGCGCCAGTGCACCGAGGGCAGGTCCCCAGCGCGGCGGGGCCGCAACCAGGTGCGGGCACCGGGTGTCGCACCTCCCACGCTTCCCCCAGCCGATGCCCCTCCATTTCTGGGGGAAGGAAGAATGACATAAACGCACAGTCTCGGAGGTCCGCGCGGACATCTCGGATCGGCGCTGGATCCGAGGAATCCGAGCGGACCTCAGAGTGTTTTATGTTTATGTCATGCTTCGTTCCCCGAACCGAGGCCAAGAATCTGCGTGAGGGGTGCGCCGAAATGGGGGGCGGCACCAGGGGCCGCATAAGGAATCGCCGAAGGGCGATTTATGTTTATGTCATGTTTATGTCATGTATATGTTTTTGCCCCAACCGAGCCTGGACCGCGGGCTCGCACAGCTCGCGCCCGAGACGGCAGAAGTTGGCCCACATCAGCGGCGTGAAGAACTGGTTCGCCTCGGGAGGCCGCCCTGGAGGCCCTTCGTGCGGCCTGCACCCGCGGCCCTCCTCCTCCTCCTCCTCCTCCTCCTCCTCCTCCTCCTCCTCCTCCTCCTGGTGATTTGTTCTTCTTCGAGTCAGGTTTAAGTGGGGCTTCAGAATACCAGAAAAAAACATAAGAAATGCCACAAAATAGTCCGGAAATAGCCCCAGCTTATTTTTGGACTACTTTTGGATATTCCCCGTGTAGGGGGACAGGCCCGGCTGACAGATAAGGGGCGCCCCAGGAAGGCCCTCCCGCATGTGCTTCGCGCTTCGCCCCGGAATGGCCGCGCCGGCAGGGGCTCCCTGGGGCCCCCTCGCCCGCCCCGCGGGGGCCGACCTCGGAGCAGCACGCCCCAGACGGGATCGCGTCGCAGGGAGAAGTCAGGACGGGAGTGAAGGGAGGAGGAGGAGAAGGAGGAGGAGGAGGAGGAGGAGGAGGAGGAGGAGGAGGAGGAGGAGGAGAAGGAGGAGAAGGAGGAGGAGGACGGACGGACACACAAGTAGCGACACGCAGATAACTACACACATGGCCCGCCCCGCAGGGGCCGACCTCGAAGCAGCACGCCCCAGACTGGATCGCGTCGCAGGGAGAAGTCAGGACGGGAGGTTCTGGGCCGCTCTCCTCCTAACCTCATCCCTCTCTCAGGCGGGATAAGCCGCAGCGAAAGGAGGCAACAGGCGAGAACAAATCGACCGACGCACCCCTTCCTCCTCCTCCTGCCACTCCTCCTCCTCCCTTTCATATCTTCGTCGTCTTCAGGGTCGGCGGCACCGGCCGTAAGGCCTTCGCAATCAGGACGGGAGTGAAGGGGCCCATGGACAAACCCCAGGATTCCCCATATTTCCTCCTATTTTGAACGTTTTTGTTCCCCCCCCCACTGCCAATGTTTTCCGATACTTTCCTGGGAGTCGACGATTACTTGTGTCTGTATGTGTTTTTCCCTCCTGAGGGGGGGGTCGGGCCGTTTTCGGCCCCCGGGGGCCCTTGCCGGGCCTCGGGAGCGTCAAAAAACGACTCAGGATGAAAAGCTGGTCCCAGGGAAACGGTCGGGACTTCGAGGGACCCCGTTCCGACAAAAATTAGGACGTCGCATGTCTGGGAGGGAAGTACCGAAGCTGGAGGATGTTCACGTGTGGGGCCCTGGGATGCGTTACTCGCTCGACGCCGTTGCGATACCTTTCTCCGGGTGCTCGAGGATATTTCTGAGACGTAGTCCTTGATGAAGTCCGAGGGGAACAGCATAGCTCTGGTGCCGCGGATTGAAACATAGGAGCGGCGGATGTTGGGGTCTGAGGCCGAGCTCGGCCCTCCTCCTCCTCCTCCTCCTCCTCCTCCTCCTCCTCCTCCTAGCCGCCATTTCCCCTCCCAAAGGATTTCTACAGCGGCGGCGTCCCCAACTTTGGCCCTCACCCAGCGTTCGTCCCTCTCAAGTGCCTGCCATGTTCGGTCACTGACGGATGAGTCGAGCTGTACGAGGGGCCTGTGGGATGATTATTATGTGTAGTCTCATTCGAGCCGCTTTGTATAACCCGTTGTCTCTATGCACGGCAGGCAGAACGCTGGAAATAGCCCAGGAGCTCGACGTGGACATATTGATGATGCCTGGCACGTGTATACGTGAATGGGAGGGAAGGACATACCACACGGAGAATTTAGGAGGAGGCAAATTCACTGCAGTACATTATGGATGGAGACGTGCACCATACAGCAATACGAGTGCGGGAGTGTGTATTATTCTAGGTCGTCGATTTCGCGCCGAACATATCTATTCAATCGTCTCTGGCCCTACAAACGCACCAGGTCGATATGGGGAACTACGAATTAAATCTGGACTCCTGGACATCACTGTCATATGTGCTTACCCACCACCCACCTACTCGGACGGGACAAAACGGAAGGCCCAAGTGACGGCCGCTACTACTGTAATGCGATATGTACGTAGTCGAGTCGAACGTTGTCGTTCCCGAAGTACCCCGATAATAGGCATTGACATCAATTCAGGATTCGGACTCTGGGAAGACGGAAGCTTGGTAGACCCCGACCAGAACCACATCGGACCCCATCACTTAAGAAAAAACGGCCCATCTGGAGAGATTTTCTCAAACATGTTATTAGACCTCGACCTCATGGCCCCTGGAAGCTATACACTACAGTCGGGACCCACATATTATGGACCTCAGGGAGACAAATCGACATTGGACATCTTCGCAATCCCAAAGGGACTAGGACCTGGAGTAAAACACTGTCGAGTTGCTTGGAGAGCTGGCCGCGTCCTACAGCTAATCCCTCGGAGCGCCCCACGAGACCATGTACCCGTTATCTTAGCTATGCAGTACGAGTCTCCCGTGACGATGCCGAACACTCTGCGACCCCGATGGGACCACAACAAATTGGCCGAGGCTCTCCAGAACGGAGCTCATCGAGAAGCTTTTCACTTGGAACTTGAACGAGAGATGAAGGCCCAAACCACATATTTTGCCGACTGCAATGAGAATGACCAACACACGGATAACTACTACAATCGTTGGGCCGAGGTCGTGCAGCGAGTTGGCCTAAATCATTTTGCCATACCCGACCGACCTGTGGACACCGTAGAGCGTCGACTCCAACAAGAACGACTTCGACTTGTCCGAGAACGTCGCGCACAACGAGCTGAGGCAGCAGAGTTCTTCGCCATCTACGGTCACTACCAGAGCTATGACGACACACACTTGGATTGCTTGAAGAAGATCAAACGGATATCTAACCAGCTCCGTCGATGGGCCCGCAGACGTCGTGCACTACACCGCGAACGGCTATACCAAGAACTTCGACAGGCTCGAGCAGCTGGACAACAGGCCGAAGTACATAAGCTGGCTCGACTTCTATCTGGCCGATCTACTGGTGTGAAGAACCGACGCTACAACACGATTACCTCATATCGACCGACACTCCCAGAACTCCAACAGCATCTATCTCAAGCTGGTGCTGACGGAGGCATGGAGGCGACTCACATTCCCGATCTGGATAGCATGATAAATAATTTTCTGATGGAAGAGGCGACCATCAAGACGCGCACTCACAGCATGGAACGGACAACGGAGGTTATGCTACACAACATGGTATGGAAGCTACGCAGAGCACGAGGACGACGATGTGGGCCTTCTTGGAGCGTTCCCGCCGAGCTTGCACTCATAGTCTTGGCGCCTGGCCACCTCTCACGGCAGAAGAACATGAAGTTTGGCATCGGCTACGACGGAATGGGAAACACACAACTACCCGATGCAGCTGAGGAACGTCCTGGATTGGGCCTCCATCACAATGTCTCGGGGCCTGGAGAGCCAATACCACCGACGCCAGCACTACCTGAATGGGATGCTGTTGATCGAGACCCCTTCGACGACCTGAATGAGGAGGCCCTCGACTTCATCATGACGCCTGGAGAGAGGCCGCCAATGGCGGTCCCAGAGACGCTTCACAACATCCCGACCGACCAGACGACCAGAGCAAGAGATGGGCGCGACAACGTGCTGAATTCCACGTCCAAGCTCACTCGTGCTCGAGAGGAATTCGAGAATCTCGTGATCCGATCCCTTCAGGTTGGTCAACTTCCAACGAAGTCGAGTATAACAGAAGGAGTCTTGCTGGACAAGTCCAACGGCAAGACCCAGATGTTGAGTCAACGTATTGTACATTTATCTGATGTTTTCTGGAAGTATTGGTATGCAGTATTATATAGTTATGGGGACCGCGACGAACAATTTGATAGATCTTTTCCTGGCCACTGGCATGGTTTTCTGAAATATCGGAGGAGAGAAGGAGCTATACTAGTCCAGCTACGAGTAGGATGGTCCCTGAGGAACTCCAAGACCCCGAACGTATGCGAGCTGCACGACATGACGAACGCTTTCATGTGTCCTCTTGCCGACGACCTCCTCATTCAATCGGAGGATATGGTCCGTGAGGATTTGAGGGATTATGCACACCAGCGCCTAATTAACAGTGTCGTCAAAATCCCGATCGACAACAAGTTTTAGGCTTTTATCTGTAAGAATGGGGGACTCCAGGGCTCTTGTGAGGCACCGAGGCAGTTTGTAGGCGTTTTTGACAAGTGCTACAACGAGATCCACGAGGCCAACGGGACCCCCAGCTATATTTACAGCGCGTTCGGGACCCCCACTCTGGACTGCTCTATGGTAGGTTTCGCTGATGATTTATTTCGACGTCGACTTTTAGAAGATTCTTCGGTTTCAGGGGCTCTGGGGGCGATTCGACTGGGAGACGAAAGCATGAACAACATCCTTGGGAAATGGCACTTCCGCCAGAATATGCAGAAAAAAGACATCATACCATGTCTAGGATCACACAAATCGAACAAGCGCTTCCAGGAGAATTGCCCCAGCAGCTACGGCACGGTGCGCACGAGCGCCAGACACTTAGGTGCACGCCACCACATGCGCGGCTCCAACGCCACCGAGCTGGAGTTCCGTATACGAGCTATACACGCAGGCTGGTCTGTCATTGGTTTATTCTGGCACGAACGAGGCTTACGTAGATTGAAGCGTGAGCTGTTCCTGGGCAAAGTAGTGGAGAGTGGCATCACAGGTCTTGAGGCTTTCGCTCTGTCTCCTACTGAGTATCAGAAAATCGACTCTTGCATCATCAAGTATTTACGAGTTCTGATGAGAGGTGCTGCCACTTTCCACGATGGCTCTCACACTCACTCTCTGCGGAATTCAGAAGTGCTGTACAGATGGCGAATTCTCCCTTGCCGTGGGGAGCTGGCGGTGCGTCGAGTCAAGTGGTTACAGAGCATGCTTCTGCACCGACACGCACATTGTCAGACGGTAGCAGGTATTTTTGGCCACCTCAGTGACGAGGCTCCCACTTTACAGGACTGTGGACAGCTCAGCGACGCGGCGAACCCGTGGGCCAAAACCTTCGACCATAACCTCCAGCTCTTTCGAGGGATCAGTGGGACCGAGAGTTTTTTCGAAGTCTGGGAAGATAGTGGTTTCTCGTGGAAGGCGCTCTTCGACCCCTCCTCCGAGTCCTCGCATGAGTTTCTGAAGATCGACCCCTCGATTCTTAGAGCCGCAGCCTTTACGGATTATGACAAATGGTGTTCTTTATTTCCTGAATTACATTGTCCTGAAACCAAGAGCGAAAACATCTTTACGTGTATGATCGAGAACTCGGAGGGCTCCCCCTGTGGTCTCCAATTTGACACTTATCGGGCACTCATGGGCCACCAGACTAACGGACATCGAGTAAAGTATATCCTACATAGTGGAGTTACTACGAACCAATGCCCCAATTGCCTGAGCATCTTTCGGGACGCTGACAACGCACGCAAACATCTTAAACAATCATATGGATATGGTCGATGTGCCATGGGCCGTGCTCATATGTCCTGGGAAGCCGAGCAGTTGGATGAATGGAGATGCCCTATATGCCCCAAGCCCTCCGTAGTTTTTGAGTCGAATATCTTGCTGTTTCGGCACCTTCGCGAGTTGCACCTACCACATCCGCTACCAAGATTACATCATGCCGGCCTGTCTCGAGGCCCCCGAAGGATCTTCTCTGACACAGGAGGAGGACAAAGGCAAAGGCAACGACAAGAGCAAGAAGCAGAAGACCGACGGCACGGGCAGCGCGGCCGAGGTCTCCACCGCGCTCAAGAAGAAGATCGACGACCCCACTCGCAAGCTCTTCTGCCTTCTTATGAAACAGCTACTCAAAGTCAGCCAACAGGGACGAGATCTCGCAGGAGTGGTTCTGGACACGTTCATATTCCCAGCCACATGCGTGCTGATCACCATGATGAGCGAGCAGACCGTCCTATACGCCGAGGCCGTCAAGAAAGCAGGCAAGGATCACGAGCTCGGCCCGCCCTTCATTTGGGCCATGGGAGGATTGCTCAAGGGACTGGTGTCCCTGGGCGACGCGATTGGAGCACAGAACGCCCAGCAAGTCAACAAATGCTTCAAGGAGTACGCCGAGTACTCAGTCGACACGAAGTGAGAGCTCGTGCTATTCTGCCGCCAGGACAAGGTCTACAACAAGGAACAGCGTCGCCTCACGATTTCATGCCGAGACCCAGCGTTTCGCAACATCCTGATCAGTTCGATGCTGCAGATCCAGGGTGTGAAGCGCAAATACGGCCGTGCCCCAGCAGCGTACATGGAGAGAGAGATTCAACAATTCCTCGAGACGTTGCTGAAATAAAGGTGGACAAATCTACATATGATGATCGATCGACCACAGCATTGGACGCTACAACTACAAGTCCTGAATGCGAAACTCTGGATGATGATCTACAGGCTCTTCATCTACCAGATGATACTCCACCCTGGACCCAGGCACAGCGCTTGAGTTTCTTGCGAGGGGGGGAGGATAAGAAGGAGTCTTCTGCTACTGCTGCCGATGTTCCTCCACCTCCTCGACCAGAACTGAAATCGTCTGAGGCCCCCGTTTTATATGTTTCCCAGCCTCCTCCTCTTCCTCCTCCTCCCGCCCGACCCTCGGATGCCCATATAATCACGGAGTATCTAGCCTCGTGCGGGGTTTTCCCAGGGACCGCCAAATTCGAGACACTTTTCAATAGTAGGCATATACTGAGCATAGCTAAATCACGAGCTACCTCTTAGTTGCCCTGGTCCCTCGTGGCTACCTCATGCGTCGGTGGCTGCATGGGGCCAGGCTGGTCTCTCTCGGGACCTCAGCCACGGCCCTAGGTGCATAGAGCATGGCATATGCACTCTCCTCTTAATGCTAGAGGTTCACCGTGCCAGTAGCCATTCGCAGTTGTGCGAAATATCACGATTGGCGATTGCGCGATTTTGAACAATAGCTCGAGTATGTAATCACTCACTATGACTGAAACAAGGTTGGCGCCGAAGGTGTGCGAATCGAATCGAATCCTCCTCCTCCTGCCCCTCCTCCTCCTCCTCCTCCACCTCCTCCTCCTCCTCCCCTCCTCCTCCTGCTCCTCCTCCCTGCTCCTCCTCCTCCTCCTCCTCCTCCTCCTCCTCCTCCTCCTCCTCCTCCTCCTCCTCCTCCTCCTCCTCCTCCTCCTCCTCCTCCTCCTCCTCCTCTTGGGCAGGGAGTGACAAGAATCGCATCGTCGGACATCTGGGGAGCGCTTGATCGAGCGCCGCGAGCCCGATCGGTCGATCGAGAGCCCGGCTCGGCGGACCGGGGCGGTCTCGGCGGCCGGCCGTGTGGGTGTGGGGGAAGCCGCCGCGCACCTCTCGGGCGGAGGGAGAGGAGGGAGGCGAGGACTAGGTCGGGCCTGTCCCCCTATGCAGTGGAATGTTGGACGACCTTTTTGAATATAAGAAAAAACGAGAAAATACATACATAAACCAAGCTAAAAAAAATGCCCCAGACTAGTTTTCCTATTTTTCAATATCCCTCACGCAGAGGGACAGGCCCGACTTACGGATAGGACAGGATCCCAGATATGCTCGCGTCGTTGGGAAAATCCGCCGACCCCTTGGGGTCACGGCGTGTGAGATGCTTCCCCCTCCCCAAACCCCTCACCCGGAAGTCCGGTCCAGCCAGTTTGGAGGGGAGGGGTGGGGTGGGGTGGGGGGGGGGGGAGGGCAAAGGTGTCATCAGGCCCCACGGAGCCCCAGGGGGCTCCAAGCGGCCCCCACGACGGCCCAAGAAGCTCCCGAGACGCCCAAAGGTCGGCCCAAGACGCCCGGGATGGCCCCAAACGGTCCAAGATGCTCCCAAGAGGCGCTCGAAACGGCCCAAGAGGGCGCCAAGACGGCCCAATGGGCTCCCAAGAGGGGGAGCCTGAACCAACAATCCGACGCCCCAAAGCGGCCTCAGGGATGCCCAAGAGGCGCCCAACAGGGCCCATGAGGCCCCCAAGAGGCCTCCCAAGAGGCCCCAATCGGCCCCCAAGAGGTCCCCCAACGAGGACCCAAGAGGCCCCCATGAAGCTCAAAAGAAACCCCAAGTACCATTTGAGGCATGCAACTTTAATCCGCAACCCATGCACCAAGGATCTCAGGCCGACGACCAAGACACGGTGGCGGGATGGGCCGAAGGCCACTCTCTCTGTCTCTCTCTCTCTCTCTCTACATATACATATGTGAGAGAGCGTGATCCACCGCCCCCTTACTGTGGAAAATTGCCAACTTTTTCCTCCGGAGCCCGGGGGTCGCCCCTCCCCCCCCTCCGAAATCCCCCCCCCCCCCCTGCTGGAACCCCTCCCCCCCCCTCCCCCGGCAAAACCCCCCCCCCTCCCCTGACCCCTTCCCCCCCCCCCCCCCCCCCTCGAAAACCGGGAGGGGTCATTACCGTTTCGAACCCCTAGGGGTTCGCAACCGGTAGTGACCCCCTAGGGGGAGCTCCCCCTAGGGGTTTCGAACCCCTATGGGGAGCTCCGCCCCCCCCCCCCCCTCTGGATCCGGAAAAACCGGGGGGGTCACTACCGGTTCGAACCCCACGCCCCCCCCCCCTCGAAAACCGGAGGGGGATCACTACCGCCAGTTCGAACCCCTCCCCACCCCCCCATTCACCGCCAGCAAACGACTCCCGGTCCCTACCACCGTCCGCATCACATCCTCCACGAACCCCTGCTCACCGCCAGCAAACGACTCCCGGTCCCTACCACCGTCCGCATCACATCCTCCACTGTTGTTCCCAGCACCACTGTCCTCACCACCGCTGTCCCCACTGTGTCCCCACCAGTGCCCCCACCACTGTCGCACTGTCCCCACTGTCCCCACCACTGTTCCCACCACGGTTCCACTCTCCCCACTGTCTCCACGGCCCCAACCACTGCCCGACTATCCCCACTGTCCCCACTGTCCCACTGACTCCGCCGCTGTCCCACTGAGCTGTCCCACTGTTCCCACCACTGTCCCCACTGTCCCCACCACTGTCCCCACTGTACCTCTGTCCCATTGTCCCACCGCCGTCCTCGCCACCGCCTTCACCACTGTCCCCACCACCATTGTACCCACCACTGTCCCACTGTTTCCACCTCATTCCCACTGTGCCCACACCACAATCCCCACCACCACCGTCCCCACCACTGTCCACTGTCCCCCCTGTTCCCACCATTGTCCCCACCACTGTCCCCACCACTACCGGCCCTCTACTGTCCCACTGTCCCACTGTCCCCACCACTGTCCCGCTGTCCCCTCACCACCGTCCCACCAACACCGTCCCCACCTCTGTCCGCACCCCCACTCGGTTTTCGAGGGGGGGGGGGGAGGGGTTCGAACCGGTAGTGACCCCCCCCCCCTTTTCATGATGAGCTGGGGGAGGGGGGGGAGGGGTTCGAACCGGTAGTGACCCCCCCCGGTTTTCCGGAGGGGGGGGGGGGGAGGGGTTCGAACCGGTAAGGCCCCCCCCGGTTTTCCGCCAGCAGCGGTAGAACACGCTCTTTCACATATGTAGACATACATGCACATATGTGTAACACTCGGCACCGCCGGGGCTACCAAAAGCATTCCCAAGAGGGGCCTACGAGGCCACAATCGTCCAATGATTATGTTTCACAGATTTCTCGAATTCAGCTTCCACGAGCCGTTTTCGGTGCCCGGGACCATCACCGAGGGTCTGGCGTGAGGATCGACCTCCCTGGCCGGCGCCTCCCCTTCGCAAAGGAAGGAACACGGGGTGGATCGAGGCTCGAGGCATGAGACTCCTAATTCTTGGGCGCTCTCCGCCCCCTCTGGGCCTTCAGGAAGCTCCTCGTCGACACAGCTGGTTCCATTCTCGAACTTCTGGCCGGACACACCCCCAGCTGGGTCTCAACGAGCCCCGAGCCTATCCAGGGGGTGGAAAAAAATGCCTGGGACAGGCCCCGTGAAGGCCCCACGCAACCCACACAAGATCACGGAAAACTTCAAAACAATCCCCTGCAAGGCCCAACTTCAAACAAACCCCACATGCTACGTAAGCCAGGCCGAAGCCCCAAGATTGCCAGCGATCGCGCGCGTTCCGCGAACTCCGTCTTTCACTCTTGCTGCCGCCCCAAGGGGTCGGCGGTGCGGCGTAAGCAAGTGAATCACGACAATGAATGTTCGACCGCTTTCGGCACACAAAGACCCTCGCCAAACCCGACATCTGTGAAGAAACGGCTCCGGAGAAAAAACGGCGGAGGAGGAGGAGGAGGAGGAGGAGGAGGAGGAGGAGGAGGAGGAGGAGGAGAGGGAAAGGAGGAGGAGGAGGAGGAAAGGAGGAGGAGGAGGAGGAGGAGGAGGAGGAGAAAAGGATGAGGAAAGGAGGAGAGGAGGGGGTGATAGATTGAGCACTTCGCTGACATGATGGCCGAATGCAGCCCTCTGTTGCGACTAGCTCGTATAGGACCTGCGAAAGGAGGGGAGAGAAGGCGCAGCACCAGGAACCTGAGGCTTGTCGGCGGCCAGGTGGTGATCCGGACGGTGGACGACAACGACGACGGCGAAGAAGACGACGACGACGACGACGACGACCACGACGACGACGACGACGACCACGACGACGACGACCACGACGACGAAAACGACCACGACGACGTCGACCACGACGACCACGACGACGACGACGACGACGACGACGACGACGACGACGACGACGACGACGACGACGACGACCACGACGACGACGACCACGACGACGACGACGACCACGACGACCACGACGACGACCACGACGACGGCGACGACGACGACCCGCGGCGGCGGCGGCGCGAGGCCGCGGCGCGCCCAGCCGTGGCAGCACTCGCAGCAGGCCCCGCCGAGCTGGCTGCGCGGCAGCTCCCACGCCTCGGCCGGCTTCCGGGGGGGGGCCCTGGGGCCCTGCGGGTGGTCCTCCTCCGCCTCCGCCTACTCCTCCTCCTCCTCCGCCTCCTCCTCCGCCTCCTCCTCCTGCTCCTCCGCCTCGGCCTCCTCCTCCGCCTCCGTCTCCTCCGCCTCCTCCTCCTCCTCCTCCTCCTCCTCCTCCTCTTCCTCCTCCACCTCCGCCTCCGCCTCCGCCTCCTCCTCCTCCTCCTCCTCCTTCTCCTCCTTCTCCTCATCCTCCTCCTCATCCTCCTCCTCCGCCTCCGGCTTCAGCACTGCCCTCAAGATTACCACAGGGGACCCCAAGAGCTCCCAGAAAGAGGGCTCCCGACGCCACCGCGGAAGACCCGAGGCCTGACACAATTGCCCGCGATGGGGCCTCGGGGCTGCAGAAAGGTCACCCCAAGAAAGCCAAACAGGAGGTGTTGTTCCAGGAGGTCTCCGGGTAACGGCCCCCTCCTCCTCCCCCTCCTCCTTCTCCTCCTCCTCCTCTTTCTCCTCCTCCCCTCCTCCTCTTCCTCCTCCTCCTACTCCTCCTCCTCCTCATCACTACTCTCTCCTACCTCCTCCTCCTCCTCCTCCTCCTCCTCCTCCTCCTCCTCCTCCTCCTCTCCTCCTCCTCCTCCTCCTCCTCCTCCTCCTCCTCCTCCTCCTCCTCCTCCTCCTCCTCCCCCCTCCTCCTCCTCCCCCCCCCTCTCCCTTCTCCTCCTCTTCTTCCTCCTCCTCCTCCTCCTCCTGCTCTTCCTCCTCCTCCTCCTCCTCCTCCTTCTCCCACTCCTCCTCCTTCTCCTCCGCCTTCTCCTCCCCCGCCTCCTCCTCCTCGATAGGAGCAGCCACCGAAGAGAGCCTTGAGGGCCCCAGGCAGCCCCAGAGGGAGCCCCCGGATGCCTCCAAGACGGCCCCAGAGGTCCCTGAGAGCGCCCAGAAGGGCCGCGAGAGGGTGCCAGGAGGCCCCCGAAACAGAACGACAAACACGGTCCAGACAAGTCCCGACGGGCTCAGGAGGGGCCCCAGCAGGCCCCAGAAGCGGACCCACCCCCCTATAGGATGCCCGAACTCCCCAGTGCGGCACCTTGGACCCCCGCGAGCGCTCCAGGAGCGCCCCGAGGGGAGCAGACGGAGCTCCAAGAGGGCACTCCGGTTGAGATCTATGGCAGGCAGGCCCCAGAGTGGCCCAGGAGGCTCCCGAGAGGCTTCCAGACACCCCCCAAAAGGGACCCAAGAAAGCCCCAAGAGCGGCATCGGAACTGAAACTGGAGCATTCCCCTATGATGTCTGGAGATCTGTGCCTTTCCCACCGTCCGACCCCTCAAGGCGGCCCAGGAGAACCAGGGGACCCCGACAGGCGCCCCAGGCCGGCCCAACCAAGAGGCTCCCTGGACGGGCCCGGCACAGCCGAGCAGGACCTCAGGACGACCCAAGAGGCCTCCCAGGAGGGTCCTAGAGGTTCCCAAAGCTTTTGGGGGACCTCCAGAACCCTCTGGAGGCCCCCAACAGTTTCGACATGTCAGTTCGGATTCCACCTCTTGGGGCCCTTGAAGCGCCCTTAGAGGTGGAATCCGAACTGACATGACGAACCCTTTCCCGAAAGATGGCCCCCCAGACCTCCAGCAGGCCCTCAGGAGGCCTCCGGAGGCGCAAACAAAAGACACCCCAGGGGGCCCCAAGCCCCCAGACACTCCCAAGAGGCCCCCAGAGGCCCCCTAAAAACCGACAGGAGGCCGCCGAGAGGCCTCCCAAGGGACCCCAAGAATGCCCGAACCATCGAGAAGCCTCATTCTCGTCCTCCCATCTTCCTCCTCCTCCCCACTCCTCCGATGGAGATGGGTGGAGGTGAGAAGCATGCAGAAGGCTTGCTAGGAAAGCCTTCGCGCATTGCGCCGGTTCCCAGATGGCGATAGGCCCACGCGCGTGACAGCTCCAGGGGCGCGAAAGCTTCGCTTCGGCGCACCCCTCGCGCATGTCCTGCTCCACACTCTACTCTTAAGTCGGGCGTGTTCCCCTACAGGCGGATTTCGGATGAAAACTAACAGTATTCGAAACAGATTCGAAAATAGCCAACAATAGTATAAAAATCGTCCCCAGACTATTTTGTGACAATTTTTGAATGTTCCTCCTTTAGAGGGACGTGCCCGACTTAACTCTACTGGCACACGCGAAAACACTCGTGATCTGCGCTCCGAGGGCCACGAAGGGGCTCAATGCGAACTGCCCCTCGCGTCTGCCCTACCCTACGCTCTACTGGGACACGAAGCAAGCACGTGGTTTGGGCCTCGAGACTCCTGAGAAACGTAAAAGCATGAGTGAACGACCCCTCCACTTCGATGGGAGCCTCACTTCGGCACACTCCTCACGCACTGCGTGAATGTTGGGCGATCGGCTGGCCCTCGAGCCGGCTCCTCGGAGCCCCGACTCGGCACACCCCTCGAGCACGCCGCGCCCCTATGGACCCCCGCGGGCCCTTTCTGCTGGCCTTCGAGGCCGCCGCATCTCCCAAGGGGCGCAAAAGGGACGTTGCAGCGATGAGTACCGACCCTCGTCGAGGCGGCAGCCCGAACACCCACTGGTTGCAACATCTGCGTGCAGGCTTCCCCTGGGGGGGCCGCCGTGGGTCCCGCTCTGTTGAGGGGGCCCGGGAACACACACATAGATGGACACAAAGAACTGGAGTCCCCAGATTCCCCCATAGTCTCTGGGTTTTTGCCTTCCCCCCCCTTGCCATATTTTCCCATAGGTTCTGGGGAATCGACGATTAATTGCGTCTGTGTTTTTGCTACCTCCTGATCTGTGGGCTCAACCAAACAGCAGACATGATCCGGACGAGCCCCGACGGGCCCTGGAGAGCCCTCCGCAGGCCGCAGAGAAGCGGACAGGAGGGGAACTTGCGCGAGGGAGCCAAGGCAACGTGCGGGCGCACGAGATGCGCCTCTCACCCACAACAAAACTCCACGAGGAATCTGAAAACCGCCGACACGTGAACAAGCCTGAGCCCCCCCATGGGGGAGCGAAGGATGCCACAAGCATAATAACTCAGAGGTCCGCGCGGATTTCTCGAATCCGCGCTGGGCCACCCTGGCGGCGCCACCGGCGCCGCCCCTGGCGCGCTCCGCGCGCCAGGGAGGGGGGTCCAGCGCGGATCCGAGAAATCAGCGCGGACCTCCGAGTTTTTATGTTGAAGTCATTATTCGTTCCCCTACCCAACCCTCCGTCCTGACCTCACTCCTCCTCCCTCTTCTGTCCTTCGCTCCTTCTCGATTCACCTCTCCTCCTCCCTGCCTCCCTGCCTGCCTCCTCCTCCCACGTACTCGACTAGCTCTTGAGAACTACCTGGGGGGACGAAGCGGTACTGATTCCGCTGCTCCCTCGACCTCTCCTTGGGCACGTTCTGACCAGAACTTCAAACCGAATCCAGACGTGGCGACAGGCCCAAAAAGGCGAAAACGAGGGCAGGGCAGCAGTAAGGGTACCTGCTCCTCCCCTGACTACCTCCACCATCTGCCACCGCCGTCTTGCACATATACGTCCTGTCCTGGGTGCTGGTGAACGTGCTCTTATTCGGCGCTTCGACATTGGGCGGAGGCGGGGGGGAAGGGGGGGCGGAGGCGCTAAAAGCAGCGAAGATCTACTCCATTGGGGGGGGAGAGGGTGCAAGGGCCCACGCCGATCGGCAAAACAATGAATGAGACAACGATCACCCTGCTGGCTTTAGGTCGGACGTGCCCCCCATACAGGGGGGATTTGGGGCAAAAAATCAAGAACGCCCAAGAAATACCCCCAAATGGTCAACCCATAGATTCAAAACATCGTTTCCAGCGTATGTTTTGACTATCTTTGAATATTCCTCCTGTAGTAGAGGGAGAGGCCCGACCTAATGCTGGCTGCATCGAGACTCTTAGGTCGGGCCTGTCTCCCTGCAGAAAGGTGTTGCATGACACCTAAACAATAGCAACAACCTATTCCACCATGCTCCAAACGAACGCTCCCCAAAAATGCCCCCCTGGACTATTCTTCGCCTGTCGTTGAACATTCCTCCTGTAGAGGGACAGGCCCGACCGAATGCTGGCTGCATCGGGGCTGTTTGTGCCCCGCGGGCGCAGCGCCACGCGGTGGACGGGCAGGCCCTCGCCGAGGTAATCCGCCACCGTGCCACAGGCACTGCGTCGAGTCTCCTCGGGTCCCTTCGATGAGGAGAAGATGCTACAACAACAAAAAAACTGAAGGGGCCCAGGGACACACACACACACACATACATACATACATACATACATACATACATACATACATACATACATACATACATGCATACATACATACATACATACATGCATGCATGCATGCATGCATGCATACATACATACATACATACATACATACATACATACATACATAACTACATCTAATCGCGTTCCCCATATTTTTCCATGTCTTCTGGGTGTTCGTCCGTCCCCCCCCCCACTTCCTACATGTCACTTTCTTTCCCTGGGGGGCGACGATGACCTGGGCCTGTGTGTTTTCCCTCTCCCGAAAAAAAAGATAACAAACAGCATGCACATCAACTTGTGGCGCTCCGCGCAGCTTTCTGGGATCTGCGCTGGGCCCCCCGCCCTGGCGCGCGAGGCTCGCCAGGGGGCGGCGCCCCCCCTGCTACAGTCGGGGCGTTGACCTACGGAGCCCTAAATAAGGAGCGAGGCCCCTTTTTTCCTATAATTTTACCTTCGATTTCCGGTCGAAGACATACGGAAAGCCTGGGGCAAGCTGTGAAACACGTAAGGAACGCGGAGCCCCTCCCCAACGAAAAGGGTTCCTTCTTCAGGGCCCCGACTGTATGGCGTTTCTTTTTCTTCGATCGATTGCATCATGCAAACGGCATGAACGGACACTTTCGGAGGTCCGGGCGGATCTCTGGGATCAGCGCCCAAGACATCCGCGCGCTCCTCTGGCAAATGATGCTCATGCTATGCTTCTGCTTCGCTTCGAGCTCCCTGCGCTGACAACACGCTGAGCCAAGACCCCGAATTGCCGGATCTCCTGGGGCTTCCGGGGCGCCCCGCATGGATCTGGGAGCGCCCCGCTTGACCTTCTCCGAGGTCCGGGAGCCCCCCAAGGGAGGGTCCCAAGAGGGCCCCAGAACGGTCCAAGGAGGCCGCAAGGCGACCCACGAGCGCCACGAGACGGCCTCCAGAGGACCCCGAAGGTGACCCCAACAAGGGTTCCAACGTGCCGCTCGGGTCTGCGAGAGATGGGCGCTCTCGCCTGTCGGGGCTCCCAACGCTCCCAGCATGAGAGCCCACGCCCCCAAGCCCCAAGCGCGCCCCCATGTGGCCCAGAGCGCCCCGAGGCAGCCTCGACATGCCCCCGGGGCGGCCCAGGTTGGGCCCGAGCGCGGCCCGAGGAGCGCCCTCCCAAGGCACTCCCCGAGGGGAGGAGAGCGAAGGGGGCCGCGCGAGCCCTCTCCCCCGAAAAGGGGCCCGGAGAGACCCCCAAACACGCGGCCCCGCAGCAAGAGAGCCCCCCCCCCCCCACACACACACACACACACACAAAGAGCCCGAGTGGCCCCGACGAGGCCCCAAAGAGAATCCCCAAGAGGCATCCCCAAGAGGCCTCGAAGAGGCAAGAGGCCTCCGAGGAGGCCCTCGAGAGGCCCCCCCAGGAGACCCCAACGGGCGTCCACGAGGCCTCTGGCCAGGCCCACAAGGCAGGCACGACAAAGCCAAGTCGAGCCGCGAAATCGGAACGGATCGGTAACGGATCGCATCGAAGGCGGATCGCCCCGAATCGAATCGAGATCGAATCGCCGAGCCTGTCTCTGGCTGGCCCTCGCCGATGCCAGTGAACTAAGCCGGATCGAATCGAGTCGGAATCGCGGCCCCAGCCAGCAAATCGAATCGCATCGAACTGGATCGCAGGCGGCCCTGGCAGGCACGGCGGAATGGGCCGAACCTGTGCTTGTCGCAGCGATGCTTGGCCTGGCCATCGTTCGGACGTCCATTCCCCGTGCATTTGCCGATGTCGCGCGTACGTTTCTCGCAAGATGATTCGACATGGGCCTGAATCGTCCCCCGTCAGAAACATGCACACGTCGGAGCGATGCCAAATGGCGGTCTAAGGTTTCTACCGTTTTGAATGTGTGTGTGTGTGTTTCAGGTTCCACCAAGTGTCCCATAACGACTGGGGGCACACATAGTCCAATAGCTTGACCACTTCGGCCCAACGTTTTGCCGCATGGGCGCTTCCAAGAGGCAGGGCGCGGCGGTGATTCGCCGTAGGCTTTTACATCCGCCGCCCCCTGTGCTTGCCACAGGGGTGGTTGGCGTGCTCAGGCTGGGAAGAACACACACTCCAACAGTTTGGCCAGCTCCTGGCCCAACGTGTGGCCGCAAAAGAGCGCTTCCGAAAGGCATGGGTCGGCGGCAGTTCTCCGCAGGCGCCTTTGATACCTCTCCGTCTCCGACGCGGCCCCCGGCGGCAACGGCGACGCGGCCAGCCAGCCCGGCCCCGCTGCGCGGCGGCCGCCCATGCGCGCGTGGCGGACCTGGCGCCTGGGCAGCCACGTCTCCGCGCCGGCGGCGTCCACGGCGGCACCGACGCATGGCCCGAGGGAGCCGTCCTCCACCGCCGCCCAGCCCGCGGACTCCGCCGCCTCGCGCAGGGCCACCGCCACGTCCTCGACGTTGCTCTGCACCAGCAGCGTGCCCGAGCCGCCCGTGGCCGCCAGGCAGCGGCGCGCCGCCTCGAGGAGCCCGGCGTTGGCCATGAACTCCGGCGAGGCGGCGCTCGCGGGCAGCTGCGCGTTGCTGCTGGGCGGCGCTCCGCCGGCGGGCGACGCGAAGGGCGTGGGGAAGTTCACCAGGATCCACTCGACGGGCCCGGCGTAGGCCTCCGCGGCGCCCAGCGCCCCGAGCGCGCCGCAGTGCTCGAAGCGAGCTCTGCCCGCGGGCAGCCCCCAGCGCCTCGCCAGCGCCCTGGCGTAGGCGACGCAGTGCGCCGAGGCGTCCACGGCCAGGACGCAGCGCGGCCCTCCCGAGGACGCCAGCGCCAGGGCAGAGATGCCGAAGCCGCAGCCGAGGTCGAGCACCAGGGGCGGCGGGGGGCCCCCGGCCGCGGCGCGGCCGAAGGCCGCGATGGCCTCGGCGGCCGCCTCTGCGCCACGCGGCGGCTTGCTGCGGGGGCCCTGCTGGAGCGCGTGGCGGAACAACAGGAGCAGCGGGCGCTCCGAGCCCAGCGTGAGGTTGCCGGCGCGCAAGTCACGCGCGGTCGCCGTGGCCGAGAGGCGGCTGCCGGCCAGCAGCTCTTCGGCGGCGCGGAAGAGCCTGGGGCAGTCTCCGGCGCGCACGCCCGCGGCAACGCACCGCTCCACCACCTGCGCCACAGTGAGTGGGGACATGCGCGGCCCGCGCCTCTCCAGCTCGTCCGCGGCCCCTTCCGCCAGGCAGCTGAAGAGCGTCGAGTTGTCGACGCCCCCGAGAGCGAACTTCATCGCCACGTCGGCGAACTGCCTGCCATGAAGCCGGTCACAAGCCTCCTGCGACTGCGACCCGGACAGGTAGCCGAGCGCGTCGGAGACGATCGGCCCCAGCCTGCCCTCGATCTCCTCGATGCTAGCAGATGTCGTCGACACCTCCAGGGCCTCGTCGCCGAGGCGCCGCACCTCGCGGCCGCCCTCGACCCGCTGCGGCACGTGCCGCAGGGAGCAGGTGCCGTCGGCGTTGTCCTCGAGGAGCAGCCCGAAGGCCTCCGCCAGGTGGGCCGTGACCGCGTCGGCCAGCCAGCGCTCGCGCCTCCTGCGCGCCGCCTGCCGCAGCAACGCCAGGCGCTCCGGCGGCGTGAGGCACCCCGCAGCGGCCGTGCCGAGCCGCCGCCCCAGCAGCCGCCCGAGCAGGGCCGGCAGCCCCGGGCCCAGCAGCGCAGGCCCGCCCGCCGCCAGCTCGTCCACCAGCGCGTCCGCGGCGGCCGCGGCCTCCGCCGAGCCGCACACCACCGCGGCGCCCGCTGCCTCCCCAGAGATCCGACGGCGTGACTCCTTCAGCACCGGGTCCCCAGAAGTCTCGACCCATTCCCTAGCTCTCATCCTGCGTCGATGTTTCACGGTCCCGAGGCCCGGCGAGGGCCCCTATACGGGCCCAAATTTGTGAAACACCTCCGTCTTGACTTTTCCGGTGCGTTGGCTCTCTGGGTCCGCCTCGGCCGCGCTCGGCCCCGCCGTGCGCGGCACGCCGCGCGGCGGCTCGCCACTGCGGAGGCCGCGCGGCAGCCGCTGCCGGCGGCCGCCGGCCGCCGCGCGGCCGCAGCGCGCTGCCGCGCGCCAGCCGCCGCCGACGGCCGCCGAGGCTGCCGCGGGCGCCGCCCGCGGGCGGGCGTTGAGGGCTGCCAGCGCGGCCAGCGCGGCGAGGCCCCGGCGATGCGGCGCGCCGCCGCGAGCGGCGCGCCGCGGCGACCCGCCCATGGCCGGCGACGAGCGGGGCTCGCGGGTTAGGCCGGGCATGTCCCCCTACAGGCGGATTTCGGGCGAAAAACGAAAAAGACGTCAAACATGCACCCCAAAAATGCGCAACAATTAGATTAAAAGCAACAAGCAAAAAAAAAGTCGCCCCTGCAGTATTTCTGTGACTATTTTTGGACATTCCTCCCGTAGGGGGACGGGCCCGACTGAAGGCTCGGGCCCGAGTGGTGGCTCTGAGGGCGCAGGGAGCAGGGGGAGAGGCGAGGGGGAGGAGGCAAGGGGGAGGAGGAGGAGGGGAGGAGGCAAGCTAGGTGAGGAGGGGGGAGGAGCAGGGGGAGGAGGAGGGGAGGAGGAGGAGGAGGAGGAGGGGAGGAGGGGAGGAGGAGGGGGGGAGGAGCAGGGGGAGAGGCGAGGGGGAGGAGGAGGCGAGAGGCGAGGGGGAGGAGGCAAGCTAGGTGCGCTCGCGCCCTCTCTGGCGTCCGACCCCCCTCCCTCTCGTCTCTCTTGCCGTGGCGCAGGTCTCCTCGCTATTCGCACCATCGGAGATCGCGTAGCATGGCATAGCATTTTACCTGGCAGTATAGCATTGTCGTTGAAGATCAACGCGCATCATGACATAGCATGACGTGGCGACGCCCCAAGTGGGGGGGGGCGTCCGCGGCCCCCAAAAAATAACGAACCGACACCGAATGTGGAATGACTTCCGATGGTTTTTGTCGGGAGGCAATGCTCTAGATTTTGGGGCCTATCTCAAACGACCGAACACCATGCTGTGGCATGGCGCTGGAAATAATGACGCCAACGCTGCAGCGGGAACACGATTCGGAACGAGCGGAAGCGCAGACAGCAGGCCAACACTGCAACGGGAGCACGATTCGGAACGAGCGGACGCCCGAAAATGAGGCCAGCGCGTCAGCGGGAGCAGAGTTCTGAAACAAACAACCAAGCGAAAACACAACTCCCGGGAACCCTCGATGCAAAAGCATTATGCGGAAGTGGGGCTGGAGACCTTCCAAACGTCATCAGGGGAGAGAGGAGAGTAGTAGAGCAGTATTCATATGGTGTGATAGTAGACAAGGAGGGAGGGAGGGAGGGAGACAGGGAGGGAGGAGCGAGGGCAGAGAGAAACAAAAATCATGAGGGAGGACGGGGAACGAGGGAGGAGGAGGAGGAGGAGGAGGAGGAGGAGGAGGAGGAGGGCGGAGGAGGAGGAGGAGGAGGAGGAGGATTGCAGTGTAGTGCTGATACCCTTAAGGGTAGGCATAACCCTTGTGAATACGATGGGGGACTTAGGCTCTCCCACCCTTGAAATAGGTGCTCGATGTTGGCGCCTGGTTATAGAAGGAGATGCGTATAGCGCGTATCCTGTGGCAGCCACCTCTGCCTCGTAGCACCTTGACCGAGGGGGTCAACGCATGTGGGTCAGACGGCCCATCATGAGGGGACGACGAATGATGGACCCAAGCATGATGTGTGACAACAGTGTGTG
>CAUYUJ010018926.1:714491-786991 GCA_963575745.1 Prorocentrum cordatum
TCGCGCTCCGCGCGGAGCTCCAAAGTTTGTGTTTATGGTGTGTCCTTCTTCTTTGATCTTCCTCCCCCGAGGCCCGTGCGAGGGGTGTGTGTGCAAATCTTGGCCAGAGGCACGTGCGCGGACCAGGGGGGGCCAGGGAACGCATCGACACAAGACGAGGCGCCATGACATCTGCGGAGCTACCATGCCCTGGCCACGATACCCCCCCTCCCCCTAGTCATCACTCCCCTCGTGGACGCTCCCGCCAGGATGGGAGCGACGATGATGGGCCTGTTTCCCACCACCACCACCAGGTCTTTGATGGTAGAAGGAGAAGGAGGAGGAGGAGGAGGAGGAGGAGGAGGAGGATCGCACGCCACCGAGGGGGGGGGAAGAGAAAAAATCCGACAGTCAGCTGAAACAAAACGCCCGAGGGGGGCCCATCGGAGTGGACATTTTTGTCACCCTGACAGGAAGGCCAAAGACCTGTCAGGGGCCAGCGACAAGGCCCCCCAGGGCAACAACAGCTAGCCGTCTTCAAACGCCAAGTCTGCGGCAACCCTTTGCTTTTCCCGCAGCCTGGCCCCAAGCACTCGGGCTTCAGTTTCATTCAAACCGAACGCCTGCAGACAGTCTGCCGAGCAGATGGGGTCAGGTACAAATCCAGGGACCACCGAACTTCGCTGGCCCTTTCGCTGGACCCCTGGGCCGCCGTCCAAACCCCCAAAGACCTCCCGAGCCCGCTCCCCAGGCGACTTCCAGGGGCCAAGCTTAAAGGCGCGATTGGGATGTGTCGACCTTAAAACAGCGCGGGTGTTTTTGCGGCCAGGGTCTATCAGACTCGCTTGGGCCCCAGGGCAGACCGACTTGAGGCCTCTAGCTCCGACCGAGACCGTCGCATACCCTCCACACGTGGAGCAAAAAAATATTGGAGCGAGATCCTCACCGTGCAGCGGGAACTCCAACAGCTGGTGGCCGCCCTGCTTCCAGGGGGCCTGGTGAGCACCCCTGGCCAGGACGGCCAGGTCGGGGCCCAGGGGCACCTCAGGCAGGTCCTGGGAGGGGTCCGCTGGGGCAGGAGGGGGAGCAGCAGCAGCAGCAGATCGTCCCTCCGCCGCCTCCCTCCTCCTGAGCTCCTCCAGGTCCTCCTCCAGGCCTTCGCCGCCCTCGAGCGAAATGAGGGTGAGCCCCTGGGCGCCCACATTACCAAACACGCCTAGGTCGGAATAATGAACCTCGGCCCTGGTAATGAAAGAGGTGACCTGACGGGCCATAAACAGCATGCCTTTGACCACTAGCATATCCTGAGGGTCTTGCCTGCTGAGATCGGCGCCTTGCTTGGCCAAACGGTCGGCGGCGTCGTTGCCCGTTTTTTTTTTCAAACAGGCTGATCTTACCTTCCCGAACGTCATCCATGCTCGAATGGGCCTTGACCTTGCAGCAGCTCACCCCAGACAAATCGTTTTTAGCATACAGCTCCTTCCACAGATGCATACGCGTGTTGGCTGGACTCTCGGCCCAGCTTCTATGGCGACAGCACCCGAGAGTTCCTTTGCAGTCAGAGTAAAACGTGAACGTGCCAATTAAAAAACTCGTGGCCATGAAAACTGCAAAATCTTCGCCATCTCGGGCGACTTGGTCAGGCAGAGTGGCTGGCGGGACGGCTCCAAACCAGCCCGTGATCCAGCGGCGCTCGCTGTCATAAATGGCAACTCCCCAGCCTGCCGAACGCAAAGCGGGGAACATTCCATCGTGACCCGAGCCGTCACAGAAGACGTGAGCGTTATCCACCGCCAAACACGCACCCACTCCTTCAGCCCTGAACTCCCACGCTGGGTCCCAGGGCCTCCGCGCGAGCAGCTGACAGGGGTCAGGGAGGATGCCTCGGGCGAATCGCTCTTGCAGTTCAACTGGGCAGCGAGCAAGACGAGCAGCCGCTGCCTGGAGCTCAGGCGGGAGATGGTCTCGCCGCCAAGCTGCACGGGCAGGGCACTCGAAGTGCCTGTGAAAAAGGGTGCCTCTGGCCCCGTGACAGATGAGGCAGCCTGCCTCGAGCTGGGGGTCGTGCTGGTGAAGCCTGTGCTGGCACCAGTGCGAGCCCATAACAAGGCCTCTCAAGGTCCTCTGCTCCCGCGCCCCCCAAGCTCCACCCGTGCCCGACTCCGCCCCGTCATCGTCGTCTTGCTGCCGTCTGCAGTGCAGCCTCTCGTTGAGGGGGCGCCAAAAAAAATCGCCTAACCAACCCTTGCCTCCGCTGGTGTTGCTGAGGCCTCGGTGATCAGACAGGCGACGTGCAGCGAAGCGAGCACGGCGAGCAACGAAGGCAGGCGAGACAGAGGCCAGGGACCAAACCTGCCCTGAGGCCTCGCACAGTGTCCAGGGGTCGGTGAAAGTCAGACCTGCTCGCCCCGCAGTGAGGATTAGAGCCGCCACAGGGTCCCTGACCTGCGCCCATGGGCGGGCTTTTGACGCAATGGCCTGCCCTTGGGTAAAAAGAAATCGAAGCACCGAGGGGGACAGGCGATTGTCTCTGAGGATCTGCACATATGTTTTCAGAGCATCGGCTGTGACCAAGACCAATGGGCCTCGGGCCCAGCCGCCACGCGCGCACATGGGAGCTAAGTCCAGGGAGCAGCCGCGAGGCAACCGCCCTTCAGCGCGCAGCGCAGCTACCCTTAGTTGATTAAGTTTGCCGCCAGGGAGCCCTTGGATGTTGGCTCCCCATAGAGCCTTGGCAGAAACTCCAGCCCGAAAAACAAAGCCCGCTGGGGCTCCAGCGCTTCTGAGGGCCACGATTTTGCCGACCTTGGCTTGGGCGGCGCAGAAACGATCGTGATGTGTGCTTACTCGCCTACGGCTGCCGTCGGTCGCGCCACCTCCTAGATCCCGATGGACCTGGGCGCGCGCCGGCTCTGGGAGGCCACAATCGAGGAGGATCCCGTCCGCCACCTCCCCCGAGGAAGAGAGGAGGCCGAGCTTATTACAGGCGATGGGCAGCCCCTTTTTTCTTAGGTCTGCCGTTATCATGCGGAACGCTTGCCCGAGCTCCCTGCGAACTACTTCCTTGCCTCCAACCGCGTGCAGCGAGACATCGCCGATTACATTTTTTATCCAGACGACTGGGCTGGCCGACGCCGCGCGCCGCAAACAAGCTAAGAGGAGCAAGCGGGAAAGAGTGGTGGCCCCAGAGCACCCTGCAACTACCGTGCCGTTCGGCACGAGGACTCTGCTGACCGCGCCTTGCCACGAGACCCTACGCGGTGCACGATGCATCGAACAGTAGCTCCTCAAGAGGGCTTCCGAAAAACCTGCATGCTCGGCGGCTTCTCGCAACTCCTGGTGCGAGATGTGTTCATAGAACTTGCGCAGATCTATGAAAAACGTGCAAGAGGCCCAGCCAGGCTGGGAACGGGCATAGGCTGCAAGAGCGTTGTGGACCCAAGCGCTCTTGTCACAGGCTGTGCTGGTGCTCATACCCCAAAAGAAACGCTCATCAGCGCGACGCTCCCACTCAGAGCACAGCCTGTGCCTAATTCTGCTCCAGACCCTCGCAAAGAGGGGAAGCAGCCCTATCGGTCGGACTCCTCCCGAAGGCTTGTCGAGAAAAACGATCAGCACTAGCCACATCTGGTCCACCCTCGGATTCCTTTCCCAAGCAGTGAGGATGGCCGCAAAGGCCTCAACAAGCGGCCGAAGGCTGCAACAGGAGCCGCGGGCTGAACGCATCCCGACCCAAAGACGTGGTCGGGCTGAAAGAAGCCGCCGCTTCTAGAACCTGTTCAGCAGAGATCGGTTCGAGCGAATCCTCCACCGTCCAGTCAAGGGGATGCTGCTCCCCCTCGCGCTCGGCGCTGGTCCAAATGGGAATCCACTCCTTGAGGGTCTGCTCTAGAGCGGCCTGGCCTACCAGAATCGAAAGCCGATTCTGCGGGAGGTCCTGGTCATCGGCCTCTTCGAAAACTGGCAGGGGCGGAGGGGCTGGGCCTTTGCTGAACCTGTGAGCGACACGACCACCTCCAGCCACCGACGACTTCGCCCACGACTTCCACTTCTGTCGGCCTTCAGCCGCCTCCTGCTTCACCCTGCTGACGACCTCCGCTTGGACCGCGTCCACTAGCGGCCCTCTGGTCGCGCTGTCGGCCAGCTGCGTAAAAAAGTTAGCCAGGGTAAGTCCACGGAGCTGTTCCTGCCCCGCCTCCGCGAACAAAGTTGAGAGGGGCGATGCAATCCTGACCAGCTGAGCCTGAACCTCTGGTTTAGTAGCTTTTAAAAACTGGATGGACAGGCGGCGCAGCGAAAGCCACTTCTGAGTGAGCAGATTAGAACGCTGGTAGAGCTCTTGGCCCCAAGCTGCTCGCAGAGGGACGAGCTGTATCTGACAGCCCTTGTGTCGGCCGAAAAACTTGGGGTCCGTCACACCGTGGACCTCAGCGAGGGCCCTTTCCGCAGAGGAGAACCATCTGGACGCAGCGTCCAGAGGATCCAGGCCCAAAAAATTTGGGCCGTCCCAGGATCCCGAAAAAAACCATCTGCATCCTCTCATCATCATCCTGGGGCAGAGGGAAACGCTTGGGCACAATGCGCTTCCAAACCTTGGCCTGGCCAGCCAGCGCTCGCATGCGGAGGGCCACCGCAGAGTGCGGCCCTACTGGGGTGTCGGCCACTCCAGCGCACCAGTCGACGTGGTAGTCCAGGCACCCGCTGATGACGAAAAAGTCGTAGCAGTGGTCGTGGCAGGTCGCACCTTCTGGCCGCAGGATGCTGGCCCCGAGGTGCCCAGTCCACTGGGACTCCCTGAGCTCTTCAGCGTCAATATTCCAATCACCGCCGATGACGAAAGGGATGTTAGCCTCTGCTACCACCGCGCTGACCTGCTCCAAGAAATCGAGATTGGCTCCGCTGAGCCCCAAAGTAGTATGCCCGTATACCGAGACTACCAGCACCTCCACGTTGTAGGCCAAAGCGACGAGGAGGAGGAGGAGGAGGAGGAGGAGGAGGAGGACCCCCTCCCCCCCTAAAACAGATTCCAACAACACAAGCCCAAATAGTCAACAAGAGTCGAAGAATCGTCCCCAGCCTATTTTTGCCACCGTTTTCGAAAAGTCCCCCTGCAGAGGGACAGGCCCGACTTCACTCGCGGCCGCCCCCGACGGCATGGCGGCGACGACGGGCCCCCCGCGCAGCTCTGCTGCGGCCGCCGAGGGCGCCCGCTGGGCCCGGCGGGGGCCGCGCCCGGGCGCGGGCCGCGCGCCGGCAGCAGGTCGGGCACGCCCCGCGGGGCCGAGGCAGCAGCCACCAGCACCAGGTCTATGTTGCTCCCATCGTGCTCGGGGACCACATCCCAGACATACTTGCGAGCACCCGGGAGAGGTGTCGAAAGGGTGTCGACCGAGGGTCGGAACCGTGTCGGAACAGTGCCTCCCAGGGCCCGATTCTGGCGCTCGAAAGTATCTCTGGTGACCAAGGCTAAAGTAGGTTGGAACATCATAACGCTAGGTCGGGCATGTCCCCCTACAGGCGCATTTTGGACGACATGTGTTTCAACTCTCGAAACATATAAACATATTCCAACATGATCAAACCATACTAGGAAAATCGCCCCCTGACTATTTTCGGACTACCTTGGGATACTCCCCCTGTAGAGGGACAGGCCCGACTGAACACCAGCACTTCGAGTGCTGCTGCCCAGGACACAGGCGGTTCGGGCTCGTGCGGGCGGCAAGCATCGGGCGGTTCGGGTTCGTGCGGGCGCGCGGTCCTCGAGAGCCCACGGCCTGAGCTAAGGGGGGTGGGGCCTCGCTTCCACGCCGCGGAGTTCGACGAGGCGAGGGCATGCCCCGCAGGGCCCTCGGCGGCAGAGTGCGGCGGGAGGCGCCGGCACCGTGCCGGCGGGACACGGGCTGCGCAGCGCAACTCGCTGTGCCGTCCACTGGGGGCACCAGGCAAAGGTCTCTGGAACTTCGAAAACCAGCTCAATGTCGCCTCATTTCTGGAGTTCCAGAAACTGGTTTTTCGAATCCACAGACTGGTTGTGTGAATTCGAAAAACTGATTTGGGACATCCAAGCATCTTGGTATTTCTAGTGCGAAGACTGGCTGCCTGAATTCAGAACAAAATATATGCCATCACATGGGCGGAACAAAAAGATATCCGCATCCGCCCTCGCGGATACGGGGCGCTTGTGCCGCGGATGCCCCGCGCGGAACGTGTCCGTGCGACCACGTGTCCGCGGAGGAGGAGGAGGAGGAGGAGGAGGACGAGGAGGAGGAGGAGGAGGAGGAGGAGGAGGAGGAGACGGAGGAGGAGGAGGAGGGAGGAGAAGGGGAAGGAGGAAGAGGGGAGGAGGAGGAGGGGGAGAGGGAGAGGAGGAGGAGGAGGGGGAGGAGAGGGGAGAGGAGGAGGAGGGGAGGAGGAGGAGGAGGAGGAGGAGGAGGAGGAGGAGAGGAGGAGGGAGGGAGGAGGAGGAGGGGACGGCGGGTGGTGGGAGATGGGGTAAAGGAGGGATGAAGGAGGAAAGGGAAAGGGAGGAGGCGGACGCATGAGGAGTACAAGGAGGAGGAGGAGGAAAGAGGAGGAGGGGGAGGAGGAGGAGGAGGAGGAGGAGGAGGAGGAGGAGGAGGAGGAGGAGGAGGTGTACCATGACGCGAGGCGGATCAAGAGGAGCAGGAGGAGGAGGAGGAGCAGGAAGAGGAGGAGGAGAAGGATGAGAAGAAGGAGGGAGGAGGAGTGATATCGAAGGATGGCGAGGGGGGGTGGAAGAGTAAGGGCGGAGAGCACGAGAAGAGGGAGGAGAAGCAGCCACGCCATCTCTTTACGGATCTCATCGCACACGCCTTCCAGAGTCTCGAGTACGTCAATCACGAAGATACTGCTTCTGTCCGAGATGTTTCGTAGTCGAGCAAAGCACAACCCTGAGCCTGGCAAGCTACCCACCTGGCCCATCACGCGCAAGCTGACTGTACACTCAGGTGTTTCCTCACCCATGGCGAACAGTCCGTAAGGCATCCTGCAGGCTGCCCTCCGCTTGCCCGCGCCAAAAGTCAAGTCCTGTATCGACGCTGCCCATGTGCATAGCAAGCATTGCCAATACTTAAGACGTGCACTGTCGTACCTGAAGCATGAACATCCCCCGCTGCGGACTGCTCGAGAGAGCCACCATACAACCACCGAGTCGGCGTCTCCGCGCCAACCATGGGTGAAGCTCCTCGCTGGTCTCATGACTTTTACTTATGTATGGGAAATGCCCGTCCTCTCTCGGTTCTTGGAATGAGCCACCCGCGTTTCCCTTATGCCGAACCTTACCCACATCAGCTTTACAAGCCAAACAAATATTGGAGGACACAACGCACACATCGGCTACGTCTGTCAATGTAATGGTCTGTCGAGGTAGTGGCCTGCCTGTCGAGGTCATGCTACATGCATGTTCACACTTCGCTGTGGGCGTCCAACCTCTTCTCACCGCCGGGAAATATGGATGCCAAGCACACGCAGGAACCTGTTCAAACAACTTCCACTGTTTCTGAGAAGTCGTATCGACCAGCGCGTCTCTCAAGGACATTTCGATTCTGGAAGTAGTTGCGATACAATGCATGAGAGTCCCTTGGTGAGCAATGCTGGCTCACAGAATCGAGATTTCGTTCCAACAATTGTATGGCTTGCCTGCATGTGTGAAACTGATTGAACCGAAACGAATTCAACCCAAATGGCTTGAACAAAACATGGCTGCAAACGAAATAGGAGGAGGACCCGCAATAGCTGGGGGGGAGTAGGGGGACGAGGAGGAGGAGGAGAAGCAGGAGGAAGAGAGGACAAGGGGAGACTTCTGAGCAAGACACGGCAATAATGATAAGTAGAAAATAGAAAAGGGAATGAGGGAGGAGGAGGACGCGGAGGGGGGAAGGAGGAGGAAGGAAAGGAGGAGGATGGAGGGGAGAAGACCTGAAGCGAGGACGACGTCCAGAAGGAGAAGATGCGGGAGGGTCGGAGCAGGGCAAGTTTAGACAACGGCAGCTCAGAATCGGTCCCTGGACCCCTCCTGCTCCTGGGGTCCAGGCGCTCCAGTTTCCCGAGCTGCGTCCAGCCGTGCCGACGAGGGGGCCCCGAAGGCCAACTACTGGCCAACTACTGTTGTCTCAACTCGCCCTCCGCTGAGAGAAGGGACGGAGCGACGACGACGAACGACGACGACGACGACGACCACGAGTAACGAACGAGGACCACGCCTCCGCCTCCGACGTCCGCGCCGATGCCTGAGCCGCCAGCCGACGGCGACCTCGACGACCGACGGCGACGGCGGCGACGGCAAAAGCCGGCGGCGGCAAATGGCGACCACCACGGCGAACGACGGCGTCGGAATCGAACGACGACGACGACAACAACAGCGGCGACAGTGACGACGAGGACGGCGACGACGGCGACGACGACGAGGACGGCGGCGACGACGACGACGAAACGAGGACGACGAGGACGACGACGACGACGACCCACGACGAAGACGACGGACGACGCGCGCCGGCGGCGGAGGGCGACGACAACGCCAGCCGAGGTGGGCAGCGCTCGGAGGTCGACGGCGACGGCGGCCGACGATCCACGGCGGCGGCTGGACCATCGCGGGCTGCACCAGGGGCGCGTCCCTGTCCGCGCGTCGCGACGCCCGCGGCACCGCGTGGCAAGGGCGGGCGGCCGTCTGCATGACCTCGCCGGGCCGTCGTCACCGTCATGGTCGCCGTCGCCGTCGTAGTCGCCGTCGCCGTCGCCGTCGTCGTCGTCGTCGTCGCCGTCGCCGCCGTCGTCGACGCGTGCTGCCGCGCGCGCGAGAGCGCCCGCGGGGGGACCCCCCCCTCCCACGGTCAACACAACAACTCAGGATGAAATACAGTACCCAGGGAGTGGGTCTAGAGCACTATGAGGATGATTGTGATGCTGATGCTGATGATGATGATTGTGATGCTGATGATGATGATGATGCTGATGCTGATGCTGATGCTGATGATGATGATGATGATGATGATGATAATGATGATGATGATGATGATAATGATAATGATGATGATGATGATGATGATGATGATGATGATGATGATGATGATGATGCTGATGATGCTGATGCTGATCTTGATGCTGATGTTGGGGAAGCCAGCGGCGGCGCAGCGGGCGCTGGCGGGCGCGGCCGCGGCAGGCCCCCCCCCGGATCAGTACGACAGCTGCGGGGGCATCGGCCAGAGCAGCTCCGAGTGGAGGGCCAGGCTGAAGGGCGCCACGAAGACCTTCTCGAACTCGGGGTACGTGAAGAACGTCTCGGCGATGCCCTTCGCGAGGAACGCGGACACCTCGTCCACACCCGGCATCTGCTCGGGCAGTCGCGCGTAGGCCTGCCGCAGATCCTGCCCCGTCGCGCGGGGCTGCTCCTCTCGTTAAAGGCTTAACGACTTCTGCCGTCCTTCGACTCGCGCTGGAGCGGCCGCGAAGTGCTCGAACTTTCCCTGGAGATCTCTGGATTTACCTGGATTTACCCAGATTTATCTAGATTTACCTGGATTTACCTCGATTTATCTGCATCTACCTGGGTTTATCTGGCTCGATTCTCACAAGTCGATTGGCGAAAAGTCGACAAGCCCTAAGGGCTCCTCCAGGACCCCGAGGCACACCAGCAGGAGCTTTTGTTGTAGGCGGCGTAGACGAACCCCGCGCTGTTCTCCGCGTCCAGCTGCACCTCAGCGACGGACATAGAGAGCTCTTCCTCGCCATCGCTCGGCCGTCCATGCCCTGTGCTTTTTTCAGTTTCGTGCGTGGTTTTTTTTCGCCAAATGATCAAGGATGCTCCTCGATGGCCCTCGCCGTATAAAAAAAACACGTCCGAGCGATGCCAAGCTTACGCACGATGGCATGGCCATCTCACCAGGTGGCCTCCGTGGGCCGCCTCAGCGCGGCACGCCGCATCGGAGACGCGGGCGCCTGACGCGGGACTTCGCGCAGCTGCAGCTCGCGCGCGAAAAGGTCCGCGCAGTCGGCACCCCCTGGACGCCTCACCCGGCTCCCGCCCTGCGGCTTGCGAGGGCTCGCGCGCGGCATTGGACACGAGGGCGCTGCCGCGCGGCCTGACGCTCGCAGCTTGCGCGCGAAGGCCCGCGCAGCCGCCGGCACTTTCTCCGGTCGCTCGCCTGGCTTCCGCCCTGCGGCTTGCTGGGGTTCGTGACCGAGCACCACGGCCTCGACGCCCGCACGCCGCGCAGCTCCGTGAAGTGCAGGACCCGCAGGCTGGTCACCAGCGGCCCAGGCGCGGCGAGCGGGTCTGCGCGGTCTGGCCTGCCATCCGCCTCCTCGTGCCCAGACCCCCCGGCAAGCGAGTCACGGCGGAAGATGCTTCAGGATGCTCGGCCTTGGGGCCGTAGAGATACTGGAGATGAGACACCAGTCCCGCGGAAGAGACCGAGACCTCGGGGGGTCGACAACGAGAAAACATTCGGACCAGAAGAGAACAAGGACACATAAGCATAAGCTTTTGGCGCTCCGCGAGGGTTATTTAGATCCGCAGTGAGCCTCCCTCCCTGGCGCGCTCCGCCGGAAGCGCCGCCAGGGGGTCCAGGCGCAAATCCAAGAGCACCAAGAGCTTATGTTTATGGCGTTTTCCGAAACATCCGCGCGGAGCGCCAAAAGTTTGTGTTGATGGAGTTCTTTCTTCTTCGATTGACGTCGGGGGGTCTGGGTGTCGAGCTCCTGATGTCGAGGAACAGACAATCACATAGAAGCATAAACCTTCGGATGTCTGCGCGGGCTTCCCCGATCAGCCCGGGACGAGCCCCCCGGCCGCGCCACCGGCCGCGCCCCTGCCGCGCGCTCCGCGCGCCAGGAAGGGGGGGGGTCCAGCGCCGAGGCGAGAAGTTCGCGCGGGCCTCCGAAAGCTCCTGCTCGTGTCGTTGCCTGTTCCTCGAGGATGGCTGCACAGGGAGTGCAGGAACTCCAGCGCCTTCGCCGTCGTCGCCGCCGCCGCCGCCGTCGTCGTCGTCGTCGTCGTCGTCGTCGTCGTCGTCGTCGTCGTCGTCCTCGTCGTCGTCCTCGTCGTCGACGCGTGCTGCCGCGCGCGCGAGAGCGCCCGCGGGGGGACCCCCCCCTCCCACGGTCAACACAACAACTCAGGATGAAATACAGTACCCAGGGAGTGGGTCTAGAGCACTATGAGGATGATTGTGATGCTGATGCTGATGATGATGATAATGATGATGTTGATGATGATGCTGATGCTGATGCTGATGCTGATGATGATGATGAAGATGAAGATGATGCTGATGCTGATTATGATGCTGATAATGATGCGGATGATGATACTGTTAATGACGACGATGATGATGATGATGATGATGATGATGATGATGATGATGATGATGATGATGATGATGATGATGGTGATGATGATGTTGATGATGATGATGCTGCTGCTGCTGCTGATGCTGATGCTGCTGCTGATGAGTCTGCTCCACGGCGGAGACATCGAGAAAGACGGCTTGCGGCCCTCGCCGGCCTCCGGGGGCGCCCCTCGCCGGGCCTCGGGGCCGCCGGTGCCCGTCGGGGGGGGAGGGTCTATATATATATAATATATATATATATATATATATATATATATATATATATATATATATATATATGTATAGACCTCTGGGGGCAGCGCGCACGGGGGGAGGGGGGAGGAGCGGGGAGCGCGCACGGGGGCAGCGCGCACAGGGGGGAGAGGAATACAGTGGACCAGTATATTACCAGCCTCGAACGTATCCCGATCCCTAAGATCGACACGCCAAAAGGCGATGACAATCTCAGGGACTCGCCCTCAAAGAAATAAGGGAATCCCTAAGATTGGCATCGTGATGAGGAGGTGCCCAGCATAGGGATAGGGATATGTTCCAGGCTGGTAAGTATAGTAAGGATGCGCGATGAGGATGCAAGAGCCTTGGACGCCCATTTCGAAGCTCTTCGAGCGGGGCGCGGCCAACGAACGTGGCGAAGGATGAACCCAGGAGGCAAGGATGCAAGGGTACCCTTGGGAGGGATGCCCATCCTTACTCTGCGGGTCGACTGTAGGAGGGGGGAGTGGAGGGGGAAGGTTTAGACATTTGCTGGGGAGCGCGTGCCCGGGCGGGCGAGAGCGTCTGCAGGCGCGGTGCCAGGCGGCGCTGCTCCTTGGCGACTTGCCTTGCGCGGGTGGCAGCGCGGAGGCGTTTGCGTGCCTGGCTGCGCAACGCTCGGGGATGGACAGAACCCCCTTTAGCAAAACGTGGCTTCGTGAAACCGACCTCGGGCCGAAACCTGGCGGGCGCAAGCCTGCAGAATGACGGCCGCGGCGCCCTCTCGAGAGCCGAACACGGACAATTCACGAATCGACGTGCCAGGGTGGGTGGCCTGCCCACCCCCGAAACGCAGTGCGCAGCTCCCAGAGGTCCCAGACAGAGCCTCTGGGTGGGGTCGAGCGCCGCGGCTGCGCGCGTGCTCGCGCCCGCACGCTAAAAAAGGCATGAGCTCCAGCGCCTTGAAGAGGAGCTCCGTCGGGCCCTCGAAGAGGCTGATGGCCGCCCCGGGCACGAAGACCATGAGGCCGCCCAAGTCCTGGGGGGGCAAGCTGCACGGGACCAGGGACACACACACACAACACACACAACACACACACAACACACACACACAACACACACACAACACACAGAACACACAGCACACAACGCACATAACACACAACACACATAACACACAACACACATACAACACACAACAGGCACACACCACACACACACACAACACACACACAACACACACATAACACACAACACGCACACACAACACAAACAACACACACACAACACACAACGCACACAACACGGACACAAAGTCAAGACGAAGTCAAGACGAGGATACATTCGGGCCGAGGAACAACTCGAGAGTATCTGAGATCCGGCGGCTCTGGAAAAGGTGTCGGGCGCCGCGGCCTTCTCAGAGGGATCCAGAACGCTCTGAGAGCGGTCGGGAATGCTCTGGGATGGATGTATCCTCGTCCTAGTCCCGTTCGGCACAAAGTCCAGGCTCGAACAGATCCGCGCGGGCTTTCAGAAGTGAATGTGTACGATTTGTATTTTGATTCGTGTGGAGTTCTGATGTTTAAGCTCAGATGTTTAGTTGGATCCCAGTGGAGGTTTGATGTTTGCGTTTTGATCCGAGTGGAGTTTTGACTTGTATGCCTTGTATGTTGATTCGATGTGGAGCTCCCTGCGCTGAGCACGCGGAGTGCCTCCCGAAAGGCCCGGGCCCCGAGTTGCCGGGCTCCGGGGGGCGCCCCGCATGGGGCCCGGGGCGCCCCCGAGCCACACCCACCCGAGAGACGGCGCCCGAGGCGCCGCCAGGGGGGGCCAGCTGCACGGCTTCCCCCGGGGCCGCAGGCGACCCGAGGAGGGGGAGGAGGAGGAGGAGGAGGAGGAGGAGGAGGAGGAGGAGGAGGAGAAGGAGGACGGGTCGCCTAAGCCCTTCGGAGAAACCCTCCAGGGCCAGCACCAGTCCCAGAAACCCGCGCGGAGCTCCGAAAGTTTGCGTCCGTGCAGTCTGCTTCAGAGGAGGACGAGATATACCGCTGCCCCTTCGCCCTTTTTGCCCCTTTTCGGCCTCCTGGGAGGCCCTCGTCGCCACCGCTGGATTCGCCTCGAAATCCTGGTCAGAGCGCGCCCCGGGAGAGGTCCGCGGAGTAGCGTTAAGTCGGGCGTGTCCCCCTACAGGGGGATTTTCGAGGAAAATAAAGAAATACGCAGACAACGCTCCAAAATGGCAACAAAAAAAAAACTAAAAAAAAACAGCCCCCAGACCACCACCCTGCTATTTTTGAACACCCCCCCTGCAGAGGGACAGGCCCGACTTAAGAGTAGCGGAATCGGTACCTTCTGGTCTCCCCACTTCTGGCTCGTAGTCGGGGTCCTCGGCCTCGTCCCCCTGCTCAGCCTGTCGGCGGCGAGCGGGGGGGGGAAGTGAGAAGGAGAAGTTGAGCAAGGACCGACCGTCCCGGCATTCCTGTAGTCCTACCACGAAATGCTCTTAGATCCCACAAATGTTCTATGAACGAAACCCAGGTTCTTAGAACATAATCCCGATGCGGTAACAAAAACAAGACAGACTCCGCCAGAAATGCTCTAAGAACCCTCCGTGGAAACCAAACAAGGTTCTCAGAACATTGTTCGGTGGGGCTATAGGCGAGCCAGGACGCTTCGCTAGAAGGAGAAAACAACACTATAAACATAAACTGTTGGCGCTCCGCGCGGATCTCTTGGATCAGCGCTGGACCCACCCTCCCTGGCGCGCGGAGCGCGCCGGGGGCGGCGCCGGAGGCGCCGCCGGGGGGAGCCCAGCGCGGTTCCGAGGACTCCGCGCGGAGCGCCCAAAGTGTATGTCTGTGGCGTTCCTTCTTCGTCGGCTCTCGCGTCCCCCTCCTCCTCCTCCTCCTCCTCCTCCTCCTCCTCCTCCTCCTCCTCCTCCTCCTCCTCCTCCTCCCCCTCCTCCTCCTCCTCCTCCCCTCGCTTCCCCCCCGGTCGCTCGCCGCCGGGCCTGCCAGGCCCGGAGCTTCTGGTCGAGGGCCGCCGGGGCCGTGCGCTCCTCGCCGACCTCGAGCGCTTCTGGTCGAGGGCCGCCGGGGCCGTGCGCTCCTCGCCGACCTCGAGCGCGACTAGCGCCCGCGAGACGTGCGCCGCCGCGCCCTTGAGCGGGTGCTCCACGCGGTCGAGCAGGGCTGTGCGCGCCGTCTCCTGCGCGAGGGCGTCCAGCGCCTCTGGGAGAGGAGCAGCAGCGGCATGAGCATAAGCATAAGCTATACATAGGGGGACGAAGGGATACTATACTCTATCATAGGATCTACTATCATATAAGCAAAACGTAACCATAAACATAAGACTCATCATCGATACATAAACAGAAAAGCTCGGAGGCCCGCGCGGATTTCGTGGATCCGCGCAGGGACCCCCTTGGCGGCGCCTCCTGCGCCGCCGCTCGAACGCTCCGCGCGCCGGGGAGGGGCGTCCAGCGCGGATCCGAGAAATCAGAGTTTTTATGTTTATGCCATCCTTTGTTCCACTAATACACCACCACCGTGCCAGGCCAGGGCCATCCTGGCCCTGGCACGGTGTATACGCCCTCATGGCCGAGGCCAGGAGGTTCTATACACCATCCTGGGGCCTAGGATGGCCCTGGCCTGGCACGCTGGTGGTGTACAGATGCCTTCGTCGGAAATTCAGAGGAAGATGACATGCCATAAACAGAAGCTTTTTGCGCTCCGCGCGGATCTCTTCGACTCGCGCGGGACCCACCCTCCCTGGCGCGCGGAGCGCGCCGGGGGCGGCGCCCGAAGCGCCGCCGAGGGGCCCAGCGCGGATCCAAGAACTCCGCGCGGAGCGTCAAAAGTTCGTGTGTATGCCGGCTTTGTTTCTCTTCGAGCCTCCAGGGGCGGATTGTGGTTCTCGTCGGGCGACGTCAGCGGACCGCCTCGCCGACCCTTGCCGTGCCGAGTCTGGGCCCCTGGTCGGCCCGAAGGTTCGGGCGCTGCACACTCTTCATGCCGAGCGCGTTCGTGTTGCTTCGGGCCCCCGGACCCTCACAGATCGGTCTGGCTCGGAACAAGCAGCAGAAGGATTGGGTCCAGGGCTCTGGTCGTGATGTCTTGCGATGCTGCAGCTTCTTCGCTACAGCGGGGAGCAGTCCACAGGAAACCGTCCACAAGCAACCCAACCCTGAGACCCCAGGGCGTCCATTGATTCTTGGTGTGGGAACGTCACGCTTTCCATCGAAAAACCACCGAAACCCAAGAAACCCAGGGCACCCTGGAGGCAAGCAGGGTGTGACTTGGCATGGGTCTCTACTGTACGTCGTATCTCAAGGAGACCGATCCTGGCCAGGCCTCATCCCGGGCCCAGGATCAGCGTAATGCTTTCCTGCCCAGAGCAGGCGGGCGCGTCTTGGAGGCCCAGATACTGGCACCCACGCTAGGGGGGTGCCTCCAACCCAGACCCCCTCGAGCAATGGAAAAATCATGACGGGAGGGTTTTCACCATTTTCGGCATTTGGGGGCCATTGCCCGGCCTCGGGAAAACGACTCGGGGTGAAAAACCAGACCTGGGGAATAGGTCGAGACATTCGGGGTCGAGGTTATGAAAACATCATGACGTTGGGGGTCTGGGAACGGGGGGAGAGGATCCTGGATTTTGGTGCTGGTGGTCCCCTCTCAGCAACCTACGAAGCCCGCTGTTTACAACCATCACCGAGATCAGGACCGTCTTACACCCACTGAGGCAGGGACCGATGCTGCGAGGAGGAGGAGAAGGAGGAGGAGGAGGAGGAGGAGGAGGAGGAGGAGGGAGGGAGGAGGAGGAGGAGGAGGAGGAGGAGGAGAGGAGGAGGGAGGAGGGAGGAGGGAGGAGGGAGGGAGGAGGGGGAGGAGGAGGAGAGGAGGAGGAGGACGAGGGAGGAGGAGGGTGGAGGAGGAGGAGGAGGAGGAGGAGGAGGAGGAGGGAGGAGGAGGGCCCACCTCTGGGCCCCCGGGGATACCCGATCCTGGGCCCGGGATGCCGCACGGCCCGTGGTCGGTGAGGCGGCCAGCCGACGCCGCCCGCGCCCTTGCTGCGCTGGCGGCCCGGGGCACCCTCCGCCTCCGTCGCCAGGCCGGTGTCGCCCGGCGCCAGGGTGTCCTCCGCCATCGGGCCGCGGCAAAGGGCCGGGGCCTGGTGGCACGCGAGGGGGGAACCCTGCTTCTTTGAGCCAAAATGGCTGTTCGGAGGGAGTGGGGGGGAGGGGGAGGGGGGGCCCGGGGGGGGGCGGAGGGGGGTGACGAGGATGGAGGACCCCTCCTTCCCCTCTCTCCTCCTTCCACTTCCTCCCTCCTCCTTTCTCCTTCCTCCTCCTCCTCCTCCTCCTTCTCGTCCTCAATCGCCTTCCTCCTGTTCCATCCTCCTCGTCACACTCGTCCTCATTATCCTCCTCCTCCTCCTCCTTCTCCTCCTCCTCCTTTTCCTGACAATCACTATCACCATCACCATCACCATTGCACTCATCATCAACATCACCACCACCGTCACCATCACCACCATCACCATCAATATCATCATTCCAATAAGCATCATCATCATCATCACCACCATCACCACAATCATCATCATTATCATCATCATTATCATCATCAGCAGCATCATCATCACCATCACCATCACCATCCCCATCACCATGATCACCATCACCGCAACCACCACCACTTTAAGCATAATCATAAAAATGAGCATCATCATCATCAGTACGACCAGAAGTACCAACATCAGCATCATCACCACCAGCATCATAATAACCATCACTATAACCACCACCATCACCATCATCATCACCACCATCCTCATCATCATCAGCCGCATCAACCCCACCACCACAAACACCGTCACCACCACCATCATCATCATCAGCATCATCATCATTAGTAGCATTATGATCATCATCATAATCATTACTAACATCAGCATCAACATCAGCATCATCAGCATCAGCATACTTATCGTTATCATGATGTTCATTGGCATCATCACCATCACCACCATCCTCCTCCTCTTTCGTCTCACCATCACCATCAACATCACCATCGCGACCACCATCGCCATCAGCATCACCATCACTATCACCATCACCATCACCACCACCAGAACCAGAACCATCATCATCATCATCATCATCATCATCATCATCATAAACATCATCAGCATCGTCATCATCATCACGGTCACAATCACTATCACCATCACCATCACCACCACCATCACCATCAGCATCACCAATATCATTATCATCGTCATCACTATCATCATCGTCATCATCATCGTCACCATCATCGTTATCGCATCACCATCACCATTAGCATGATCGTCACCACCACCACCAGCACCTCCACCACCACCATGATCATCATCATCAGCATCAACATCATCATCAGTATCATCATTAACATCATCAACATCATTCATAATCATCATCATCAGGATCATCATCATCAGCATCATCAGCAGCAACATCATCATCAGCAGCAACATCATCATCATCATCATCATCAGCATCATCATCATTATCACCATCCGCAACACCATCATCATCATCAACATCATCAATCAGCATAATCATACCCATCATCATCGCCATCATCATCACCATCATCATCATCATCATCAACAACAGCATCATCATCGTCATCCTCCTCCTCAAACCAGCCCCTCCTCGTCCCTGGCCTCGCTCTCCTCGCCCTCCCCCTTCCCCTCCCTGCGTCCCCCACCTGGTTGAAACAAGGCCAGGCCACGTTTCCCTGTGCACAGGTAGACTCGGGGGCGGCAAAGAGGGGGGTGTCCAAGAGGGGGGGGGTGCAAATCATGACCGGCGGCATGTGCGCGGCCCGACGGGGGGGCCAGGGACGTAATGAAATAAGAAGAGGCGCCGCGAGATCTGGGGAAATATCATGGCCCCCGCCATGATATCCACCCCCCCCTAGTCATCACCCCCCTCTTTTCCGCTCCCGAAGACATCCCCACCAACCCCTACTAACACCCCCGGGCAGCAGCCGGAGGCTCGTCCGGGCGGGCCTCCTCCCGGGACACCTCCGGCTGCACCGTCTTCTCCTTGGGGGAGCGGCAGTTGCCGTGGGGCGGGACAGCGGCGCAGGAGCCAAAGGGGAAGGAGACGGAGTGTGGGGGCGGAATGTGGAGGAGGAGGAGGAGGAGGAGCTGGAGGAGGAGCTGGAGGAGGAGTAGGAGGACGTGGGGGAGGAGCAGAAGAAGGAGGAGGAGGAGGAGGAGGAGGAGGAGAGGAGGAGGAGGAGGAGGAGGAGGAGGAGGAGGAGCTGAGGAGGAGTAGGAGGACGGGGGGGAGGAGCAGGAGGAGGAGGAGGAGGAGGGAGGAGGAGGAGGAGGGGGGAGGAGGAGGCACGTAGAGAGGCGGGAAGAGGAGGACTAAGAGGTTGCTGACGATGAGGAGGAACCGTAGCTGAGGGGCGCGAGGAGGAGGAGGAGGAGGAGGAGGAGGAGAAGGAGGAGAAGGAGGAGAAGGAGGAGAAGGAGAGGAGGAGCAGGAGGAGGAGGAGGAGGAGGAGGAGGAGGAAGGGAGGAGATGGATCAGGAGAAGGCTCAGCACTCGAAGCAGCCGCTCCTGAACTCAGAATGTGCGGGCCCCCCCCGAAGCCCGTAGAGATTGCCAGGACCCCTCCAGCGGATCGCTGGGGGCTCGCAAGAGCGCTGGGTTCGGGCGAGTCGCCCTCAAGAGGCCTGCCCGGGACCCCAAGACCAGCGTGTCACCAAGAACTTGGTCCAGGCCGAGGGCTGTGGCGTTCGGCGGCCCCGCGTCGGCCACGGGGGCGACGAGCGCGAGCACCCATGGCTGGGAGCCCAGCCGCCAAGCGCGACGGTCAGTAAATCGCTGCACGGCCAACGCACGTCCACCCAGACGCTGGCCACGAATATAAGAAACAACCAGCCGTCGGGTGGGACCTGCAGCACCGACCCGGACGCACGCCAGCAAAGCACCTGTGGACTCCAGCTCCACGCCACGGCTCTCCCGCCAGGAGTGCGGCAAAACCACCAGAGGCGATCCGCGTGAGGATTCGGGCCAGCCAACCTAGAAGCCCACAGCATTCGCGAGGCAAGTGGGGATCCCTCGTGGACATTCTGGAGTAGCTTGGAGTGCACCCCCCGCGCAAAGTCGGCTGTGGGCCTCGGCGTCTTCCTTGAACTGGCAGGCGCCTGGGGCGCGGCAGAATTTCATCGCCTTGTGGGGGCGCCCTCCAGCCGCCGGCGGAGCCTGCGGCTGGTGCAACTGACGACGGTTGAATACAGGAAGGGCTGTCCATCCCTCCGCGAGGTGGGATGGTCCCTGACGCCTAGCGAACCAACCAAACCGCACCCGTTCCCCATCGATGGCGGCCAACTAGCGGTTGGGGCCCCGCTGCTGGGATCCCGCCCTCCCACGCGCGTCCCACCGGGGACGCCGCGGCTGCGACGCACCAGCCAGAGCCCTCCTCGGAGCACCAGCGTGACGCAGCAGTCCGAAAGGAACATCCTGCTCCCAACGGCGCCACGACCGCGAGATCGCCCACCCGGACCTTCCAGTTCTTCCAGTGCCCTGCGGACGGACGTTCTGGGGCTGATGGGGATTACCCTCGTTCTCTTCCAAAGTCGTGGGGGGCGCCCCGGTCGGGGGGATCTCCAGTCCTGCCCATCCCCACCCCAGACCTTCCTCGAGGGCTGAAAAATAGCACCAGGACCTCGACATCTCAAGTCCAGGCGAGGTTTGAGGCAGCTCAGATAGGTCTATAGGTCTGGAGGGCTATCTGGCCCCGCCGGCGCCCCAACCCAACCCAGAGAAGTTGCAGCATCGCCAAAAAAAACACGACCGGAGCCCCAAACCCCGCCCTTCTGCATCCTCTCTCGAGCCGGCTCGCTCTGCGAGGGCCCCGGGGCCCGAGATGCAGCGAAAACGCCCGGCGTGAAGACACTGCAACGCCAGGATCTCAGGGGAGCCTGGGCCCAGACCCCCGACGTCATGATTTTGTTCATGACGTCGACCCCCAGCGGTCTGGACCCATTCCCCAGGACCGGTGTTTCGTCCTGGGTCTTTTCTTGACGGCCCCGAGGGCCGGCAAGGGCCCCCAGAGCCCAAAAATGATGAGAAACCGCCCGTCGTGATTTTGTCATGACTCGAGGGGGCCGGGGGGGGGGCCCTGCCTGCCTCGAGGTGCGCCAGAGCCGGCTGGCTCCCCCGACGGTGCCCCGGTGTCGGGCTCGGGGGTGGGCCCGTCCTCCGTGTGCTCGGGAGGGCGTGCGGGCACCCCGGCTCCGGCAGGCAGCGGTTGGCGCGCGGAGCAGGTACAGTCCCAGACCCCCTCGAGTCGTGAAAAAATCACGACGGGAGGTTTTTCATTATTTTTGGACTCTGGGGGCCTTTACCGGCCCTCGGGACCGTCAAAAAATGACTCAGGACGAAAAACCGGTCCTGGGGAATGGGTCCAGACCTCTGGGGGTCGACGTCATGAAAAAATCATGACGTCGGGGGTCTGTGGTTACGTCGCGCCTGTCCCCCTGCCTGGGGATTTTCGGCGAGAAATGGAACATGTGCAAAACATGCCCTAGACTGGTCAAGGATACTCAAAAAAATATGGTCCCCAGACTGTGGTTTGACTATTTTTGGCTGTTCCCCCTGCAGAGGGGGACAGGCCCGACTTGAAGGTACAGTCAGCCCGGATGAGAAAGATGCGCGGGAAGGATGTGAAGGGGCCCACAAACACACAAATAAATACACACAAATAAAAATATCCCCTATATTTTCCCATATTTTCTGGTTTTTTGTCTTCCCCACCACTTCCCATATTTTCGCATATTTTCCTGGGGATCGACGATTAATTGTGTCTGTGTGTTTCTTTCCCTCCTGAGGATGCAGGGGCCTCGGCACGCCGTGCTGATGATTTCCGCGCGGAGCGCGGCCGAACTCCGAAGAGTGCAAGGGTACCCTGACGCGCCCCTTCTCCTCCTCCTCCTCCTCTTCCTGCTCCTCCTCCTCCTCCTCCTCCTCCTCCTCCTCCTCCTCCTTCTCCTCCTCCTCCTCCTCCTCCTCCTCCTCCCCTCCTCCTCCTCCTCCTCCTCCTCCTCCTCCTCCTCCTCCTCCTCTCCTCCTCCTCCTCCTCTTCCTCCTCCTCCTCCTGCTCAGCTATCCTTGCCGACCGTTGGCCAGCGGAAGTTAACAAGGGTGCGCCGAAGGGGCAAGGATGCAAGGGTACCCTGGCCAAGTTGCGCCATCCTTGCTATCATGGTTGACTGTACTGGTGGCCGCCCAGGGGCTCCCTGAGATCCTGGCGCTGCATTTTTGTTCACGCCAGGCGTCTTCGCCCAGAGCCGGGCCCGAGACCCTCACAGATCGATCCGGCTCGAAGAATGACATCGAAAGATGGGGCCTGGGGCTCCACTCGCATTTTTTTTCGCGATGTTCCGTTTTTTTCGCAACGTCGGATCTCAGGGCTGGGCCCGCCCGGAGGTGCTGGTGCCCCACGGCGCCAGCCCCCGTGGGGAGCTGGGTTTAGGTCGGGCATGTCTCCGTACAGGCGGATCTTGGGCGACATAGGAAAATTTCAGATCCCCAAAATACTCCCAAATAGTCAAAACAAATTACCCCAGTGCGACCCTACCTAGAAGTTGGAGCCCCTAGGAAAGCAGCATTAGTTGCTATGCTATGCTATGCTATGCTGTGCTGTGTCATGCTATGCTGCGCTATGCTATGCCATGCTAGGCTATGCTATGCTGCGCTATGCTATATTATGATATGATTGGCTATGGTATGCTATGATATGTTATGATGATGCAGCGGTGCGCTATGCTAAGTTAAGCTAAGCTAAGCTAACCCTCTAAGCAGAGCCTAGGTAGGGAATTACACCCCATGCTATGATATGCGATGCTGCGCTATGCTATGCTATGCTATGCTCTGCTGTGCTAAAGCTCAGCGAAGCTAAGATGAAGGTAAGCTAAGCTAAGATACACCTGAGCTAAAATGAAGCTACGCTAAGCTAAGATGAAATAATCTAAGCTAAGATGAGATGAGCAACGCTAAGCTAAGGGGACGTAGCTGGGGGAACCGCGGGGCGGATACTGGGGGAACCGCCCGGGGCGAGTTGCACTGCCCGGCCCTTTAAGCATACCGAGTAAGAACCCTTCTAGGCAGAGCCTAGGTAGGGAATTTGTGAATACTCCTCCTGTAGAGGGGCAGGCCCGGCTGAAAGCTGGGTTGGGTCAGCCGCATTCGGGGGGCAGTCCGCGACTGGATGCCTCCGACGATGGGCCGCCGAGGCGACCCACCGCCCCAGGGTGCCGAAGGCAGGGGCGCCCGGGGTCAGGCCTGGCGGGGGCGATTGCCGCTCGGACCCGGGGGTGCCCAGCGCAGTCCACCCCAGGGCGTCAACCACGAGTACGTCTGCCCCTCCGCGTGCTGCGCGGCCGTCGGCAGCTCCATCGCGCCGCCGTCGGCGACGGCGACAGCGGCGGCGGCGACGACGACGACGACGACGACGACGACGACGAGGGGCGGCCTCACGGGCGAAGCCCCTCAGGAAACAGAGAATACGGCCCGAGCGAGAGGCGGCTGCGGGAGAGGAGGAGAACGGAAAGCAGAACGCGGCTCCAACCACTAAGTTTCAAAGCGACCCTCTGAACAAGACGTTGCGCAGTGGAGCCACACATGCGGGGGAGACCCAGGCAACAATGGGCGCAAGCAGTACACAATCCTGGACGCAATGCACACTTGCTCTCCTCCCCTCTCCTCCCCCCTTTTTTCCACGAAGCGCTAGCTGCGGCACCGGCAATTGATTATTTGCACTTTCGGCCCACGCGTCCTTCACGGATGCACGGCTCTATTGTCTTGCCGAGTGGATGTTGTGCAATCTTCGTTGCGCAGTAAGTGTTGCACCATCTACGTGGTGCAGTCTTTGTGGCGCAAATCACCAGTGGAGCTCGCACTTGCCAACTCCACTGCTCGCGCAATCATCCCACCCACCCGCCCGCAAATTGTTTTGCAAAACGCATGGGTTGGGATGACTGCGTGGTGTTGGCTAGTGCATCTCTTCGGCCGCGCTGGCCCGCGCACGCTCGCGCGAACAGCGGCAAGCTAGTTTGGCGCGACCAACGCGGGCTGGGGCGATATCAATTCATATCTGCGATGGACGATGAGGGAGAATCGTATGCACATTGCAATACGCAGTACGCAAAGGGGGTGTTTAAATTGAGGGGGGAGACCCGAATACTCTTTTTCCAAGGATGAACTACGCGGCACAACCTATGTGGTGCAACTCGAGTTTGGAACCCGCAAGTGGGTTTCAAAACCCACGCGGTGGCAATTGCGATTGGTGCTTGGTGTTGGCTGGCGCATCTCTGCGGCCGCGCTAACCCGCTCACGCTCGCGCGAACAGAGGCCAGCTACTTCGGCGCGACCGACGCGGCCGCGGTGGCGCTGACCGCTGGGCGCCGCACAGCGGGCACCTCAGTGCGAGTGGCGACCTGGGCGGCCGCGGTATCATGGCAACGCCGACAGCGGTAGACGCAGTGATGATAGCAGCGATGCTGGTGACGATGGCGACAATAGCGACGACACGCTCAGTGAAAGCGCCGATGCTGATCACGCCGGCGACGATGACGGCGTCTTCCCGTATGTGAACAAGGTTCTGGAAGGAGGTTGACATTGGCGCGAGCCCAACGCGCGGCCCGCATGGTATTGTTTGGCACGGATCGTGCCCCCCCCCCCCCCCACACCCAGCACGCTCGCATGGGCGTTCGAATGACTTGGATATGCGGTGCGAGAGGCCCGCCTGGCAGAAGTTCACAAACATGGTGACCAAATCATGTCGCGCGAAGTCTTTTGTTTGAGAGCTGAGATTGCAAAACCACGTGTGCTTTACACGTTCTCGGAACACTCGATTTTGCGATCCTGACGGAACCTACGATTCCTAAAGCATTTCGGCATGCACGCGTGTGAACTTCGTCCTGTTATGTCCAAGGGATTGCTGGAAACTGATGATGTTTGATAAACGGGTGCGCGCGCATAGTATTTTTCTGCATCGGATGAGGGGGGGGATAAGGGTCTGGCTGGAATGCTTTGAATCGATACGAAGGGTGGACGATGGGGCATAATCAAAAGCAACATTTCAATGCGAACACGGGACCGTCAAGTCTGGGTGAGGGGAGGTAGATCCTGTTACAGTTTGAGACAGAGAACAAGGGTGGTGCAATCTATGTGATGCGGTCGCTGTTGCGGCGGCGAGGCGGCGATGGTGCGGCGAGGGCGGCAACAAGGCGGCGGACCCGACAAGCAAGCCCTGACGACGGGCGGCGGCGAGACGGCGACGGGGTGGCGACGGCGACAAGGCGGCGGATCCGACAAACGAGCCCAGACGACGGGCGGCGACGAGGCGGCGACGGGTCGGCGACGGCGAGGACATAGCCGCCGAACCGCCAGACAGGCCCAGGTCCTCTGAAACAAAGAAACCCTGTGCAAGCATTGGTTGGGGAAAGAGGGCGAGTTACGAGTTGAAACAGATGCAGGAACAACAAGGGCAATGGCAGAATCCTCGCCCGGCTGCTCCAGGAGCCGCATGCGCACGTGGAAGATCTCGCCTTCCTCCTTGGGGCAGATCAGAACAGCCCCGACCCATAACGCCGATCTTCTACTCGTCATCGTCACCGTCGTCGTCGTCGCTGGGCTCCTCTTCCTCCTTCTCCTCCTTTCTGATATGTCAGTCCGTCCTCTTCCTCCTCCTCCTCCTCCTCCTCCTCCTCCTCCTCCTCCTCCTCCCCCTCCCCCTTGTTACGCCTCCTCTGCCCCCCCCCCTCCCTCCTCCATCCGCCCGTCCCTCCTCGTTTAACCCCTTCCTCTTCCTCCTCCCTTCCTCCTCCTCCTCCTCACCCTTCTCCTCCTGCTCCGCCTCCTCCTCCTCCTCCTCCTCCTCCTCCTCCTCCTCCTCCTCCTCCTCCTCCCCCTTACCTTTGTTTCCACCTCCTCCCTCCCTCTCTCTCCCCCTCCCCCTTTCCCCTCCCTTCTGCTCATCCTGCGCTCGTCACCCTCCGCCCGTTCCGCCTTGAATTATCACCCTCCTCCTCCTGCTTCTCCTCCTTCTCCTCCTGCTCCTCCTCATCCTCATCCTCGAATGAGAACCTCGAACAGTTACACGGGTGACGGGCGGCTGAACGTTTTCCATAGAGCGGCTGTGGCCTCAGCGCCGCGCAGCCTCGTCTTCAACTCGCGAAGCAGATGCAGGGGGGGGGGAGGCTGGCACGTCTCCCGAATGGAGCTCTCGTCTCGCCTAAGCGCCGAGGGGCCGCAAGCTCAACACATACGAGTGCTACGCGGATAGAGGCCGGCCCGCCGAGACAGGCGGCTCTCGCCTCCACGCCGCGCATACGCGATCCGAGAGCTGCACACCGGCTGCGAGGATGGAGGACGGTGCCTTCCCGAAGCGGGGCCCTCGCCCGTGCCGTCCCCCATTTCTCGCGGCCACAGGAGGAACTCCTCGGTGCCGTGGACCTGCGCCAGGAGGAGGAGGAGGAGGAGGAGGAGGAAGAAAGGAGGAGGAGGAGGAGGACGAGGAGGAGGACGAGGAGGAGGAGGAGGAGGAAGAAAGGAGGACGAGGAGGAGGAGGACGAGGAGGAGGACGAGGAGGAGGACTGGGAGGAGCGGACAGAAGTGTACGGACTTGTGCACCAGTTGCACGGGTCGGGGGTCGGTGCCTACTCGACGCGGGAATCTCTCGCAGGAGGACAGGCAGGCCCATGCGGCGCCAGTCTTTCAGGTGGGGACGTGTGGTGGGGGGGCTTCGAACAGGAGGCTGCGTTGCAGTATTGTTAGCGAGTGCTGGGTGTACTTTGGCCCTCGTCCTCCTCCTCATCTTCTTTTCTTATTCTTTTTCTTCGTATTATTACTCTTCTTAGTACTATTATTATGATTCTCCATCATCATCATCATCAGCATCATCATCATCAACCTCCTCCTCGTCCTCGTCTACAACTACTCAATATGAATACTACTCTCCCTCTTCCCCTGATGACGATTTGAAAGTATTAGCCTCCCCCGCGTACTGATTTTACACACAAGATTCCCCGGAATTGGGTTTTCGCCTGCATATTTTCCAAAATGCTGCTCTCGCTGAGGCGCCGGCCTCATTTTCGGGCCCCGCTCGTTCCGAATCGTGCTCCCGCTGCAGCGCTGGCCTCATTTCAATGCTTCCGCTCGTTCCGAATCGTGCTCCCGCTGCAGCGCTGGCCTCATTTCCGCGCTTCCGCTCGTTCCGACTCGTGCTCCCGCTGCAGCGCTGGCGTCATTTCCCGCGCCATGCCACGGCATGCAATACAATGCTAGGTTGATACTACGCTTTGCGGTGCTCTTCTACGCCATGCCATGCCGTGCTCTACAATGCATCGCGTACGCTTTCGGGATCACTGCCCTGCTCGACATCCGACTGTGCGAGTAGAGAAGGGATCTACGCCATGGAAAGGGATGGAAGGGAGGGGTAGGATGTCAGATATGACGCGAGCGCACCTAGCTTGTCACACCCCCTCCCTCCCTCCCTCCTTCCCTCCCTCCTCTTCTCTATTCCCTACTCCCTCTCCGCCCCTCCCTCCCTCCTCCCTCCTCAACCGTCTCCCCTCCTGCATCCTCTCCTCCTTTCCTGCAAGCCCTCCTCCTCCTCCTCCTCCTCCTCCTCCTCCTCCGCCTTCTCCTCCTCCTCCTCCTCCTCCTCCTCCTCCCGTCCTCCGATCGCCCGCCGGGGACGGCGGGGTAGAGGACGCCGAGGTGCAGGAACGGCTCTCGGCCCTGGGCGTACCTGTCGGCTTGGCCGCCCGCCAGCTAATGTCTCCTCTTCCTCCCCCTCCCCCTCCTCCTCCTCCTCCTCCTCCTCCTCCTCCTCCTCTTCCTCCTCCTCCTCCTTCTCCTCCTCTTCCTCCCCCTCCCCCTCCTCCTCCTCCTCTTCCTCCTCCTCCTCTTCTCCTCCTCTTCCTCCTCCTCTTCCTCCTCCTCTTCCTTCTCCTCGTCGTCGTCGTCGTCGGCGTCGGCGTTGCCAGCATCGTCGACATCAGCATCACCGTCGCCACCACCATCAGCCTCCCCATCGAAAACATGGGGACAACACAACCCACCCCCACCGCCAGCCGGGACTCCCACTCCCGACCCGTGCATCCAAGGGGTCCTGGCCGGGGGTGAGGGCGACCTCGTTTTGCATTGTTTTTCTGCGGCTCGATGCGCCAACGGACCGAACTCCCCCCCCCCTGTGGCCGCCCCCCCTTTTGCGAGGTCCCGAAACCTCCCTCATCTGCGCCCACTACCTTCCGATCCTCCACCTGGTGTTCCTCCTCCGTCGCCGCCGCCTCTTCCTACCTTTCCTCGTGCTCCTCCTCTTCGCCTCAACCTTCCAACGCTGCCTCCATTCCTCCTCCTCCTCCTCCTCCTCCTGCTCCTCCTCCTCCTCCTCCCCCTCCCCCTCCCCCTACATCTTGTTACCCGCATCATCCTCACGTTTCTTCGCATCCTGCTTATCCGACTCATTATGGTCATGCTGTTTCATCTCGCGTCCTCTTCCCTCACTTCCTTCCTGCTCTTTATCATGCTGTTGTTCTTCGCCAATGTCGTCGTCCTCCTTCTATGAACTTTCAACCGACGGCGACAGTGCCATTCAAGCGACGCTTCCCGTCCCCATCCTCGTTTTCCTGCTCCGCCTCCTCCTCCTCCTCCTCCTTCTCCTTGTCCTCATCATCATCACGATCATCATCAACATCCACATCAACAACAACAGCAACAACAGTACCGTCATCATCGCCACCATCATCATCACCATCACCATCATCAGCATCATTGCCCTGCCCCTTCCTTCCCACCTGGCTCCTCCACCTCCGCCCCGTCACCCTCCTCCTCTCATCCCATATGTTCCCCCAGAAAGGGAGGTTTGACGCGAGGGAAGACGATCACGATAATGTGCAGGAAGGAGGGGGAAGCTGATGATTAGTTAGAGTGGGACCTCGGGCAAACGAGCGTCCTTAAAAAAATAATCCTCCACCGGCGAACACATCCCAAACCACAAGATCCCTCGAGGGTACCGCCTCCGGGATGCATAATAAAATCCAACACACACGAAAAACACGAGGGCGCCCCCCCCCCCAGGACCGACCTCGGTCTTGTACCCCAGTGCGACCGTAAGAAAAAAAGGGGTGGGGCTGTCGGGTCAAGATCCGGGTCACCGCTGACCGTCCAGGACGATGCAGGCTCCCCCCTGACGCCCCTCGGCGATGTGCTACGAACATCAGCTTGTGATCACAAAAACCCGTGGGGCGCGCATTTCCCCAATCAAATGCTTGCACTCAAGGGGTCCTCGCGGATGCTGGAGGGTTTGGCGGAAATTCCCCGCCGATGTTGGTTGCTGGCTGGGTTCCCGGGTTCCCGGTTCTGGGATCCCGGGTTCCCGGTCATGGGCCGATTCCGGAGGGCGGCGAGGTTCCCGGGTTCCCGGGGTCCTGGTCGAGTTTCTTCTCGATCGGTCTCAGCATCGATCGCATTACCCCCTTCTCTATCGATCTCACCATCGATCTCCGAATCGATATCACGATCGATCTCACAAGGGATCTCACTAGAAATTGCATGAGCGATCTCGCGACCGATCTCACTCTCGATCTCATTGAATCGATTCACTTTCGGTCTCACGATCGATCTTACGATCGTCCTGGCGATCGATCCCACTATCGATCTCAAGATCGGTCTCAAGATCGATAGTCTTAATTTTCAAGTCATCCACTGATTGGGTTTGCTCAAGTGTCATGTTTTCTCGTTTATGAAAAATTCCCTGCTCGCGCGAATCACGGGGGTTGGCGCCCGCCAAATTGAAACACGCGGCGGCGGCGCCAGTGATTAGCGCCGACGCCAGGCCGCCAGCGAAAAGGCGACAGGAACAGCACAGACCGGGGGAGAGGGGGGGCGGAAGGCAAGGGCGGCAGAAGCAAGGACCGTCGGCGCCGCCACCGCCGCGCTCTTCCGCTGTAGTCGAGCGGAGTTCCCGTCGCCGCGATGGAAGCGGGCTCTGGAGGAAGCGGGCCCGGGACCCTGGAGTTACCGCCAGGACCACCTCGATGGTCTTTCGGCTGCCTCGGGGCCCGCCGAGGGCCCAGGGACCCCAGAGCGGGACAGACATGCCAGGGCCCGCTTCCCACAGAACGTGCGTCCACCGCGGCACCCCCCGCAGCGAGGCCAACAAAAGCGAGCCAGCCCGGCGCAGAGCGGGGTTCGGCGCGTCCGAGCGGGGCGTGGGGAACATGGGCACGCCGTCCAACATGACATGTCGCTCGACACCGGCAGCGGCCGCTCTCGGGCAGGGGGCTCCGCGCATTGAGCTCACAGCGTCCGCGGCCTTGCTCTCGCCCTCGTCCTCCTTTTCCTCGGCCTGCTCCTCCTCCTCCTCCTCCTCCTCCTCCTCCTCCTCCTCCTCCTCCCCCTCCGCCTCCTCCTCCTCCTCCTCCTCCTCCTCCTCCTTTCCTCCTCCTCCACCTCCTCCACGTCCTCTCCTCCTCCTCCTCCTCCTCCTCCTCCTCCTTCCTCCTCCTCCTTCTTCTACAATTACACAATATGAAAATACTTTCCCACTTCCCCTGATGGCGTCCCGAAGATATCCGCCTCCCCCCCCGCGTAGTGTTTTTTACACACAGGATTCCCGGGAAACGGGTTTTCGCTTGTGTTTTTTTCAAAATGCTGCTCTCGCCGAGGCGCCGGCCTCATTTTCGGGCCCCGCTCGTTCCGAATCGTGCTCCCGCTGCAGCGCTGGCCTCATTTCCGTGCTTCCGCTCGTTCCGAATCGTGCTCCCGCTGCAGCGCTGGCCTCATTTCCGCGCTTCCGCCCGTTTCGACTCGTGCTCCCGCTGCAGCGCTGGCGTCATTTCCCGTGCCATGCCACAGCACACGCGCACACACGCACACACACACACACACACACACCACCACCACCACCACCACCACCACCACCACCAGCACCACCAGCACCACCAGCACCACCAGCACCACCAGCACCACCAGCAGCAGCACCACCACCACCACCACCAGCACCAGCACCACCACCACCACAACCACCACCACCACCACCACAACCACCACCACCACCACCACCACAACCACGCACCCCCGCACGCACGCACGCACGCGCACCACCACCCACTAGTCCGCGGATAGAGAAAATCAGCGCCGTGGTAAGGGATGGGAGGGAGGGGTTGGACGTCAGATATGACGCGCGCGCACCTAGCTTGCCTCCACCCCCTCCGCCTCTTCCTTCTCCTCCTCCTCCTCCTCGTTCATGCCGTTTGCCATCATCCGCAGCGCGGTGGTTCCCCGAGCTATCTGAGCCCTGGCGCGCGTGATAACAAAAAATCGCGCCCTACGGCGTCTAATTCATCGGCCCCAGAGGGGGCCTCATTTGTGAATCACAAGCTGACGCTGCTGGAGAGCACCCCAAGGCTGGAAGACAGCCGAGAGGTGATGAAAAGGCCCCACAACCTCGAATCTCGACCCGAGAAAAAAAATGAGGACGATGATGGGGAGGCGGAGGGGGACGACGACGTCGGCGACGACGTCGATGTCGAATGGTTGCTGGCCACAGGGCGCACTCGTCTAGGACCACCTCCAGGTCGCGACGCGGGTCCTCGACGTCGAAGAAGCTGCAGGTCCTCTCCCGCCTGGCGGCGGGGAGAGAGGGAGGGAGGGAGGGAGGGAGGGAGGAAGAGGACAGGACGAGGAGGAGGAAGAGGAGAGGAGGAGGAGGAGAGAGGAGAGGAGGAGAGGAGGAGAGGAGGGAGGAGGAGAGGAGGGAGGAGGAGGAGGAGGAGTACAGGCAAGGAAGCTGGAGGAGGAGACGGAGGAGGAGGAGGAGGAGGAGGAAGGAGCAGGAGGAGAGAGGAGGAGGGAGGGGAGGAGGAGGAGGAGGGGGGGGAGGAAGGAAATGAGGAAAGAAAAGGAGGAGGAGGGAGGAGGAGGAGGGGCAGGAAGGAAGAGGAATGCAGGAAGGGCGCGGATGAGGAGTGAAGGACAGGAGGGGAGGTATATCTAATTCGGGACAGGGGGGAGGATGCCGAGTTGAGACTGTCGAGTACCAGGTGCAGCCAACCCGTCGCAGGGCCCCGTCAGGCCCGTCTCCGCTCTCGGCGGTGCGCCTGCGGCACCCTCGAGCCGCGCGGCTCGGGGGGGCCGCCGGCTCGAGAAGCGATGGTGCGACGAGGCCGGCGGCGCTCGCGGAGCTCCGCGGCACGAGCGCCGTGCGCAGCGACGGCGGACGGAGGCGCGGCAGGCCTTGGAGGCCTGGGCATGGGCACCAACACACCAGCACCCACACAAGGGGTTGCCTCCACAGGGGAAGATTCCTCCTCGATCTCGGTGTTGGTGGTAAGATCCCGGCCACCTTGCAAGCCAGAAGTATCACCACCGTCACCGAGGTCGGGATCTTCGTCCCTCGGTGGACGCACACCGCCGGTGGAACCCTCTTCTTCCCTCTTCTTCCCTCGGTGGCCCCTCTTCCTTTGGTGTTGGTGTCAACCTCTAGGCCTGCGAAGGACGGCGACGGCCGAGGGGGCACGAACGAGGACGAGGCGACAAACACGACGAGGTCTGGAGTCCGCCGTCCGCTGAAGCCCCACACGCCGCCACGCCGGTCCCAGGCAGGCTGTGCTGCCCGGCGCAGGGGGACGAGGAGAGAAGAAGCAGGCAGACGACGACGAACGCGCAGGCGGGAGGCCAGGGCCGGCGGGGCGGGCGGGCGGGCAGGCGGGCGGGCGGGAACACGATGAGGAAGGAGCGGGAGGCCGCAAGGAGGGCCCAGAAAGAGTCTCAGGATGCCTCCGACAACACACACACACAAGCACACGGAACGATACAAGGACACACCACGGTCTCGGAGGCCGAGCCTCTTGTGTACCTTGTCTGCGTTTTTCTGTTATCCTGGAACCGACTACAACGATGGTTCAAACGAAATGGCACTCAACACGAAACACCAAACGACACCCAAACGTTGCAAACAAATCGGGTGCCAACCGAAACGAGAAACCACGCGCTACGCGGCCGACCTCGCGTCATGACTCCTTGGCATCTGGCGACCGCTCGGGACGACTCTGGCGCACCCCCCTGGGGGGACGCTCTCGCGACGAGGCGCTGCAACTGGAGAGAGCCGCCCGAGGCTGGCACAATCGAGACCATTCGTCTGCACAACACGCGCCGAGGGAGCCCACGAAGCCCGCCGACAAAAACCACAGAGAAAGGCCGAAACAGCCGGGGTCCGACGAACAGTTGACGCCGAACTACCAGGAAGAGTCTGCACAAAGCTCGCCGAAGAAGCCCACGAAGACCGCCGAGAAGCCGCAGAGAAAGGCCGAAACCGCCGTGGGCCCGACGAGCACTTCACGCCCGAGTGCCCCGACGCCGACGCCGACGACGACGACGCCGACGAGGATGCCGACGACGCCGACGACGACGCCGACGCCGACGACGACGACGACGGCGACGGCGACGACGACGCCGACGCCGACGCCGACGAGGACGCCAACGACGCCGACGCCGACGACGATGACGTCGGGCCGAGCCACGCCGCCTCGCGCGGCGGGGCGCGCAGGCGCGCCTCCTCCTCCTCCTCCTGCTCCTCCTCCGTCCTCCCTCCTCCTCCTCCTCCGTCCTCCTCCTCCTCCTTCTCCCTCCTCCTCCTCCTCCTCCTCCTCCTCCTCCTCCTCCTCCTCTCCCTCTGTCCTCCTCCTCCTTCTCCTCCTCTCTCCTCCTCCTCCTCCTCCTCCTCCTCCTCCTCCTCCTCCTTCTCCTCCGTCTTGCTCCTACTCCTCCTCCTTCTCGTCCTCCTCCTGCTCCCTCCTCCTCCTCCTCCTCCCTCCTCCTCCTCCTCCTCCCTCCTCCTCCTCCTTCTCCCTCCTCCTCCTTCCTCCGCCTCCTCCTCCTCCTCCTCCTCTCCTCCTCCTCCTCCTCCTCCTCCTCCTCCGTCTCCTCCTCCTCCTCCCTCCTCTTCTCCTCCTCCTCGTTCTCTCCTCCTCGTCGTTCCTTCTCCTCTCCTCCTCCTCCTCCCCTCCTCCTCCTCCTCCTCCTCCCCCTCCTCCCCCCGCCGCGAAGAGACTGGGATGCCTACCCCGCCAGGGATGCCGCATCGGGGGCGGAGGCGAGGGAGGAGGAGGAGGACGGATGAGGAGGAGAAGGAGGAGGCGGAGGAGGAGCAGGATGAGGAGGAGAAGGAAGAGGAGGAGGAGGAGGAGGAGGAGGAGGAGGAGAGGAGGAGGAGGAGGAGGAGGACGGAGGAGGAGGAGCAGGAGGGAGGAGGAGGAGGAGGAAGAGGAGAGGAGGAGGAGGAGGAGAGGAGGAGAGAGGAGGAGGAGGAGGTGGACGGGGAGGAGGAGGAGGAGGAGGAGGAGGGGAGGGGAAGACGGAGGAGGAGGAGGAGGAGGAGGAGGAGGAGGAGGAGGAGGAGGAGGAGAGGGAAGCGGACGAGAAGGAGGAGGAGGACCAGTGGACAACAAAAATAATATCCGTCAGCGATATTGCAAGGAGCCCTCTCGTGGTTTTCATGTAAAGAATGTAAAAGTTCTTTCTTGAACAAGGACGCGACTAGCTGGATCCGATGCAGACTACTCCCTCAGGGCTCCCAATTTATGAGTCACTGCAAGGGTTCATTTCCACTGAGGGAAGTGCCTTGCTGGAACACAACGGTTTGACCATCAGGACCTGTGCCTCCTGGGCCTTCAACGTCGCGAATCACGGTTGCTGTTGCGTCTTGGCGATCCTGAACCATGTCAGAGCACCATTCCTGGGACGCGCTGACGCCGCGAATCCACGTGACGGCTGCGCCCTGACATTCCGAGATCGTGCCACAACACCATTGCTAAAACGTTACCATGAGAACCCTGGAATATGATGAACTTAAAACGAATGCATGCAACGTTAAGGCAACCACCCATCATCTTATCCGCTGTACGAGATCGAAATATCATGATGCCCGCCATCCGCGATGTAGATCTTCCCGTAGATGGTATCCTCACCGACCTGCCATGCCGGGGAACCTGGCTTAATCACCAAGGCCTTCGCCTCATCACTCGTCTTCGATGTCACGTCACCCCGGCGATAGACCTTTCGGACTAGCAGGGCGCCCTTGGCTGCAATCGTCACCCTCATCTGAAGCACACATTCCGACGCGCCGCTGAAATCCAAGTCCCCTGGCCCGATCGGGTCGCCGCGACCCCCCTTCGATGCCACAGTGGCGGAACCCTGCGTGCTGGAATGAGCCCTGCGCCGCTGCCGCGCGGATCGTCCAGCCTTGAACGATCGGCGGCTTATCGATCGCCAAATCGCTCCATAGTGGCCGATCTTGGGCCACTGGCTGCCGAGTGGGGCCGACACGAACATGCCGCAGGTGCTGAAGGGCCGTCGCAGGCGGGAGGCCTCTCCTTAGGCCAGGAGCAAGCGAAGCAGAGAGGCAGGGGGACGAAGGAACGCGGCAGGGCTGCTGCGCGACCGAAGCCAGCTCCTTCTTCGTCTCCTCCTCCTCCTCCTCCTCCTCCTCCCCCTCCTCCTCCTCCTCCTCCTCCTCCTCCTCCCCCTCCTCCTCCTCCTCCTCCTCCTCCTCCACCTCCACCTCCTCCTCCTCCTCCGCCTCCGCCTCCGCCTCCGCCTCCGCCTCCTCCTCCTCCACTCCCTCAGAGCAGAAGAGACATGCTTGGCGCCGTTGCGCCCGAAGCCCTGTGGCCCAGGCCTCTACTCAGCCACGCGTACAGAAGAATCGCCGTGCAAATGGGAGGGACCTGAGTGGGGGCCGTCCGATGCTGAGCTCAAGCGACCCCCCCGCACAGCTCGGAGGGACCTGAGCGGGGGCCGTTCGAAGCACAGCCCAACCGACCTCCCAGACGGCCAACCTTTGAACATACACGTCTCGGCTGCGACGCTCGGGCAGCTGAGGGAGCGAGAGCGAGACGACGTGCAGATAGTCGGCATCGTTGGACCTGTCCCCATGCCCCCTGGGAGAACCTTGGCCCCACTGTCGCAGAGGCGGAGGCAAATTCCCTCTCCGTCTGGTCTCGCGGCGTCCATCCCCACCTCGACGGGATAGGCAGGCGGCGTCGAGGAACCCTGGTCGTCGCAGAAGTTCCGTTTTGAGTGAACCTCGTTCAGCCGGCGTGTGACAGCTGCCGAGAGCACGTGGTGTACAGCTGCAGCGGGAACGGAGTGTGGCTAAACAGAGCAGGTCCAGAGGCCAGAGGCCGACTGCGCTGAGGGTGGGGACCAGTCGGACGATGCTGAGAGCGAGTCGCACCCTGCAGGGACGCACTGCCACTTTGGCCGAGGATCGGTTCATCGCGCCGCCCTCCAAGGTGGCAGCTCCGAGGACCAGCGCTGCCCACCCGCCACTCGGGCCGCGGGTCATCGGAGGGAGGAGGAGGACGAGGAGGAGGAGGAGGAAGAGGAGGAGGAGGAGGAGGAGGAGGAGGAGGAGAAGAAGAGGAGGAGACCCCCCTCGGGAGCAGCGGCAGCAACTGCGCAAGAGGCGACGAGAGAGGACTGAGAGGGCAGAGGGGAAAGGGGGGGTCCTGCCTCGCGCCGTCCGCCGTCACCAGCCCCCCTGTCCAGTGCCCCCTCCCCCCTGCACCTCGACGCTCCCCTCCTCCACAGCAGGAGGACGAGGGAGGATATCGAGGAGGAGGAGGAGGAGGAGGAGGAGGAGGAGGTGGAGGAGGAGGAGGAGGAGGAGGAGGAGGAGGAGGAGAAGGGGGAGGAGGAATGAGGAGAGAGGGGAGGGGGAAGGGAGTGGGAGAGGGGGGGATTTGGAGGAGGAGGAGGGAGGGAGAGAGAGGGGAGAGAGGATGATAGACCAGCAGCAGCAGCAGCAGCAGCAGCAGCAGCAGCATCAGCATCAGCATTAGCAGCAGCAGCAGCAGGAGGGACCAGCACCAGCAGAAAGAGGAAGCAGCAGCAGAAGGAGGAATCAGCAGCAGGAGAGCAGAGGGAGGAGGAGTGGGCAGGACACCCGAGAGGACGAGGAAAATGCAGAGAGAGGAGGAAGGAGGTAGTGGGGGAAAGAAAGGGAGGGAGAGAGGCGGAGGAGCAAGAGAGGGAGGAGGAGGATGGGAAAGTAAGAGGAGGGAGCAGGCAGGAGGAGGATGGGGAAGAGGTGGAGAACGACGATGGCGCCGATGACAGCCCAGCCCCTGGGCCTGGCAAGCTCGATTGCGTTCCTGAGGTCCAGGAGCTCGCAGGCAGGGTCGTCGCCGCAGTCCACGGACAAGATCCTGAGCTGCAGGAGAAGGGAGGGCAACCAGCACGACCGGGCCCTGGCCAAGATCTTGGTGAGCATTACCACCAGCCAGGCCGGCAACGTAAACCCCCCTCGAGCAGATCAAAAGATCTCCCAAGTGGGCAGCAGAGGCAGAACGAGAAGGCGGTGAGGCGGAGAGGGGGAGGAGGAGGAGGAGGAGGAGGAGCAGGAGCAGGAGCAGGAGGAGGAGGAGGAGGTGAGGAGGAGGAGGAGGAGGAGGAGAAGCAGGAGGAGGAGGAGAGGAAAAGGAGGGGGAGGGAGAGCAGGGAGGAGGAGGGAGGAGGAGGAGGAGGGGGAGGAGGAAGAGGAGGAGGAGGAGGAAGAGGAGGAGCAGGAGGAGGAGGAGGAGGAGGAGGAGGATCTTGATGCTCACGTCGCAATTCTCCTGTGCGGGCCCACGGTGCAGCGGGAGCGGAGGCGGAGCAGCCGCAGCTGAGGATAAGCCGACGGCGTGGGGAGCATGGGCAGCCGGTGAGGCCCCCACCCCGCGGCAAGGACCCTCGTCCCTCGGGCCCTCCTGGTGCAGATCTGCCTGGCGCTGCTGGCACCCGCAGCAGCAGGCGCAAGGGGGCCGAGCCGGAGCGGGCCGTGGAGGACCCAGGACGATTGCGACGCCATGACCACCTATGCGACGCCAGGATCTCGGGGTCATAGCTCGGGCCTCTGGGAGCAGCCTTCGGGCGGAAGTCCCTGGGAGCGCTCTCCCAGAGAGGCCGGGGCTGCCACCCCGAAGCCGGATCACCGCGCGGAGAACACAGGGCATCTCCCGAACACTTCAAGGGGAACACCGCGGAGAACCCAGGAAATCACCCGAAAATCTCGGGGACTTCCCCCTCCTCCTCCTCCTCCTCCTCCTCCTCCTCCTCCTCCTGCTCCTCCTGCTCCTCTCCCTCCTCTCCTCCTCCTCCTCCTCCCCTCCTCTCTTTCCTCTTCCTCTTCCTCTTCCTCTTCCTCTTCCTCCTCCTCCTCCTCCTCCTCCTCCTCCTCCTCCTCCTCCTCCTCCTCCTCCTCGTCCTCCTTCTCCTCCTCGTCCTCCTCCTCCTCCTCCTCCCTTTCCTCCTCCTCCCTTTCCGCCGCGTGGGGCACTGGGCCGAGCGGGCCCCGCGGGCGACGGCGGCGGCGGCGACGCGCTCGGACGCTGCAGGACCCCTCCCCCGGGGAGGTCCAGCGCCGCCGCCTGCGGAGCAGCTGCACCACCCCGAGGTCCTCCAGGGGGCCCCCGTCCGTCAGGTACAGGTACCTCGGGGGTGGATGGGGAGGCAGGGGGGGTGGCTGGGAGGGCGGTGCGAGGGGGAGGAAGAGGAGGAGGAGGAGGAGGAGGAGGAGGAGGAGGGGGAGGAGGAGGAGGAGGAGGAGGGGGAGGGGGAGGAGAAGGAGAAGGAGGAGGAGGAGGAGGAGGAGGGGGAGGAGGAGGAGGAGCAGGAGGAGGAGGAGGAGAAGGAGAGAGGGAGGGAGTGAGACAGGGACGGATGCCGAGGAAAGGGAACCTGTCCTCCTCCGCCATGTCCTCCTCCGCCATGTCCTCCTCATCGTCTTCCTCTTCCTGTTTTCTTCCTCAACCTCTTCCTTTTCCTCTGACTCTTATTCCTCATCATCATCCTCATCTTCCTAATCGTCATCATCAGCATCATCATCAGCATCATCATCGGTATCATCAGCATCAACATCATCATCAGCATAATCATCACCAGCATCCTCGACTGCGTCACTTTCATAATGTTCCCCTCCCCTACTGATGATCACCACCACAACAAACATTAGCAGCATCACCTCTGATACAACCACCACCACAATAGTAGTCGTCGTCATCATCATCGTCGTCATCAACAACATTACCATCATCATCAGCAGCAGCATCGTCATCACCGCCTTCATTACCATCATCATTGTCATCGTCGTAACCGTCGTCGCCGTTGTCGTCGTCATCATCAGCATGAGCACAACAATCGACATACTCGCCATCATCATCACCATCACCATCAGGATCACCATCATCATCATTACCACCATTGTCACCATGATCATCATCACCATCACCAGTGTCATCAGTGAGAACTGATCATCAATTCAACACCTCGTTTCATATTCAACATCCTGAAAAGCATCAGTATCATTACCACCATCATCAGCTCCACAACCACCATCATGCTCCTACTCATCACCATCATCATCACCTGCACAGCACCACCCTCATCTCCATCATATCATCATCACCAACATCGTCATCAACAGCATTATCAACACCATCAGCATAAGCATCGTCATCATCATGGCCACCACCATGATCACCAAACTAACCATCATGACCAGCATTATCTTTATCTATATCCTCACCCTCTTCATTACCATCATCACCGTCATCACCAGCATCATCATAAACGGTACTATCTCCATCATTCAGCAACCCACCCAAGCCATATATCGATCGATTTTGCGTTCGCATGCCAGGCAACCGCTCACGACGACGGACTGGCTAGCGCCGAGGATCAGTCGGCAGCGGAAGAGGGAAGGGAGCAGGGAGGAGGACACTACCACCGACCAGGAGCGAAGGGAGATGGACAAACCCAAGTCCCAGGAAGGCTTCTGGCCGAAGACCGACAAAACTGTTTAATAACTACACGATTCGCTGCTGAACGCTCGCCTTGCGGCGCTCCTGAAGCACTGCGTTCTCGGCCGACACCTGCTCCGCGGCCGACTCCTGCTCCTGGCGCAAGGTGATTCCCTGGGCGCTTTGCAACCCCATGAAGGAACACCCCTCGTCGTGATCCTGATGCCGAATCCCGGTCGCGCTGAGGATGCGGCCATCGAGCATCTCCTTGCACAGCGCTGAGCTCGATCGAGGCGAGGTTGCCAGCATCGACCTGGTCGTATACCACCGCAGTCTGGAGGATATTAGACAGCTCCGAATGGAGCAGCATGGCGGGGTCGTCGGGCCCGAGGCGGCAGGCGGAGCAGAAGGCGATGTGGCCGCCGTTCTCTAGAACGAAGCTCGCGCACCATTGAACCGCGCACGGGCCAGGCGCGACCCAGTCAGGCCAAGAGTGAAGGCGCATCGCCTCGACCGCGCCGCGGAACTCCTTGTGGAATTCGCCCTCGGCGTCGACCGTAGGACACCGCCAAGGTGCGGAAGTCGCCGCTGGCGACCGCTGGCGCTGGGTCCAAGCCAGCTGTGGGCGCCGCGTGGAGACCTCCATGTCCTGCGGCATCACCGCCTGCTGCGCCGGCCGCGGGGCAGGGGCTGGCCATGCAGGGGCGGCCCTGGCTGCAGCAGCCATTCCGCTGGGCCTCGGGGCTGTCGCGGGCCTGGGACCAGCAAGGCCGCCAGACCTAGCCAGGGCGGTAGCGAGGCCTGCGACCACGCCTGCGGCGGCGGCCTCAGGCGGCGGTCCGGGTTTGGCGCCCGCGGCGGCACCAGCACCGGCGCTGGCCCTGGCAGAGACGACGGCGTACCCGACCCCTGCACTGGCCAGCGCGGCGTCGCGCTCGGAGACCAGCCGGGTGACGGCGGGGCGCAGCGCGGCGAAGTCAGCCAGCGTGAGCGGGGCCGCGAAGCCGCACACGGGGATCCCGCCTGCGGCTGTCGGGGGCATCCTCCAGCAACGCGACGATGCAAGGTCCGGATGTCGGTGTGGCCTGCACCCAACCAGCTCCTCCACGTAGAGGTCGTCGCTCGGGGTGACGACCACACAGTCCGTCGGGCGAAGCTGTGGCAGGGCCGCCACAGCACGACCATGAAGCAACGGGGGTTGCGCTACCCGAGGAACTAACTCATCACCTTCAATCGTCTATACACGCCGTCGCCTCGCGGCTGCGCGTGCTGCAAGGGCGCCTGGCTCCCAGCCGGCGGCGCGGACGGCGCTGCTGAGCGGGCCGCCGGGCCCATTCACCAGCCAGCGGAGACTCTCCACGAGCAGCGGGCCTGCGAGCGAGAGGATCACCCGCTGGAGCGACGCCTGCTCGGGCGGCGGTGCGCCGGCCGAGCAGTGCTGGAGCACGGCAGCGCCCTCCTCCGCCGAGGGCGCGCGCTGCTCAGCGGAAGGCTCCGCGCACCACAGACCCCCGACGTCATGATTTTTTCATGACGTCGACCCCCAGAGGTCTGGACCCATTCCCCAGGACCGGCTTTCCGTCCCGAGTCATTTTTTGACGCTCCCGAGGGCCGGTAAGGGCCCCCAGAGTCCAAAAATAATGAAAAACCTCCCGTCGTGATTCTTTCATGACTCGCGGGGGTCTGGGACGGCGGAGGTGGCGGTAACCGGGAGGCGCAGTCCTCGGCCGAGGGCGCCGCCGGCTCTGGGGTAGCCTCCGCGGCCGGCGGAGGGTCGGAGGGCGGCGGTGGCTCGGCCGGGGAGCGCTGGTGCCGGTCGGGCCCAGGGAAAGCCCCGCCTCGAGGAAGACGGTGGAAGCAAGGCTTGCTTCCCTGGCCGAGTCTCGAGGGAAGAGGTGGTAGAGCAGGAAGGCATGCTCATCTTACGAGCGGTGCTCTTCTGTAGTCGGCACGCGGATTACAGAGGGTACGGTTGGCCCAAGGCAGCTGGCGGCTCTCATCTTACTTCTGGAATAAAGAATGGGGAGCGGCCATAATCATCATCATCAGCAGCATCATCATCAAAATCAACATCATCATCATCATCATCATCATCATCATCATCATCATCATCATCATCATCATCATCATCATCTGCACCATCATCATCATCATCATCATCATCAGCATCATCATCATCATCATCATCATTATCATCATCATCATCATCATCATCATCTGCACCATCATCATCATCGTCATCAACATCATCATCATCATCATCATCGTCATCCTCACCAGCATCATCATCATCAACAGCAACACTATCATGAGCATACGGATCATCATCATAATATGTCTCAACATCTTCATAACCATCATCATCAACATCAACGACATCACCATCATCATCCTTATCCTCATCCGCATCATCATCAGCAGCATCAGCATCACCAGCATCATAGTCCGCATTATCATCACCATCATCAACATCATCATGAGCAGCATCATCATCATCCGCATCAGCATCAGCATCATCATCTACATCGACAGCATCATAGTCGTCAGCAGCAACAGCAGCATCAGCATCCATCTTCAACATCATGATCACCATCATCATCAACATCAACATCAACACCATCATCTGCACCATCATCAGCATCATCAACATAATCAGCATCAACATCAGCATCATCAACATCATCAACATCATCATCATCATCCTCATCATCATCATCATCCTCATCATCATCATAATCATTCGCATCCGCTTCCTCCTATCACCATCCATTTCCTCCTCATCCTGCTGCTGCTGCTTTTGCTGCCGGTCCTCCTCTTCCCCCTCCTCCTCCTCATCCTGCTCCTCCTCTTCATCCTCCTCTTCATCATCCTCCGCCTCCCTCATCATCATCATCATCCCCTCCTCCTCCTCCTCCTCCTGCATCTCCTTCTCCGCCTCCTCCTCCTCATCAGCTTCTGTCTCCTCCTATTTCTCTTCCTCCTCCTCCTCCTCCTCCTCCTCCTCCTCCTCCTCCTGCCTCCTCCTCCTCCTCCTCCTCCTCCTCCTCCTCCTCCTCCTCCTCCCTCTCTCCTCCCTCCCTCCCTCCCTCCCTCCCACCCCTCCTCCTCCTCCCCTCCCTCCCCCCCTCCTCCTACCTCCTCCTCCTCCTCCTCCTCCTCCTCCTCCTCTGTCTTATCCTCTCCTGCCCCACCCCCAATGCAGCCGTTGCCGCTCCCCCCGCTGCTCCCCTCCTCCAGCTGCCAGCCGGCGCCTCCCCCACCTTCCTCGCGCCGCCGCCCTCCCCGCAGCCCCCCCCCGCGGGGGACCGCGGAGGAGGAGGAGGAGGAGGAGGAAGGAGGAGGAGAGGGGAGGAGGAGGAGGAGGAGGAGGAGGAGGGGAAGGACCGCCCCCCCGCGGGGGACCGCGGCGGAGACGTGCCCAGCCGGTGCAGCAGCAGGAACATGTGGATCTGCCGCACGAGCGGCGAGGCCATGACCCAGGAGCAGGCGCGCAGGTGCGGGAAGAAGCTCAGCACGCCCACGAAGACCCAGGAGGGGGGGGAGCTGGGGGGGGGAGGGGGGAGGGGGAGGAGAGGAGGAGGAGGAGGAGGAGGAGGGAGGAGGAGGAGAGGAGGAGGAGGAGGAGGGGGAGGAGGGGGAGAGGAGGGGGAGGAGGAGGAGGAGGAGGGGGAGAGGGAGGAGGAGGGGGAGGAGGAGGAGGAGAAGAAAAAAGAGGAGGAGGAGGAGGAGGAGGAGGAGGAGAGGAAGGAGGTAGAGGGTGGTGCAGCAGCCACACGTTGCCCTCGACCCTCGAGGATCCATTGGGGGAGGGACGGGGGCGTCCCGTAAGGTGCGGGCGGTGCAATAGCCTCGTTGGGTTCGTAGCCTCGTCGCGGGTGGCTCTTCTCTCCCGGCCCCTGGCCCGGCCTGTTGCCTGCCTGCTGCTCCCCTCCTCTCTCCCTCCCTCTCCGGGCGGCACAGCCTGCCCAGGGTGTTTGTCTACCGCCGCCTGTCCAGCCTTGTGGTGGGTGTACTCTCGGGAGCCCGCCACTCGGACCCCGTACAGGGTGGCGCGCGCTGTACCCGCGGGAGGCGCTACCCACCACGTGTCCGCCTCGGAGGAGCTTACCACTTGTATGCTCCTCCGCCCTCCGTTTGTGTAGGCGTAGCGGCCTCACATCGGTAGATGACATTGTTCCAGGACGGTGCTTGCTCGATTCGAGCAATGGTGTTTGTGTTGGGCGTTTGGGTGTGGGTGCCATTACATATCGATCCGGCTCGAAAAACGGTCCAGGGCTCCACCTGCGGTCTTTTGCGATTGGGCACTTCCCAGCCATCACGTGGTGTCGGGTCACAATTTTGAAGAGCCATCGCCCCGCGTTCTCCTCCTCCTCCTCCTGCTCCTCCTCATTCCGTCTCCTCCTCCTCCCCATCCTCCCTCATTCCGTCTCCTCCCGCCTCCCATCCGTGCATCTGCCCTCATTCCGGTTCACCCCTCACAGGTTTCGTGGCCCCATAGGGCAGCCCCAGCGAATGCCCCACTGGCAGCGTCCGCATACAGTTCCACTCTCCATTTCGGACGCAGCACCCCTCACAAGTTTCGTGGCCCCATTGGGAGCTCCACCTGAGGCCCCAGCGGCTCAGGCCACATGTCGGTGCACCCCTCACACGCGTCGCGGCCCCAAAGTGAGCTCCGCCGAAGGCCCCAGTGGATGCGCCCGCATGCGGTTCCGCTCTCTATTGTGGCACACCCCTCACACGCTTCGTGGCATCACAAGGAGCTCCACCTGAGGCCCCTGGCACACTCCTCACACGCTTCGTGGCCTCATGGGGAGCTGCCCGTGTTGCTAGCCCCCCTCCGTCATCTCATTCCCCCCGCGATGCTCGAAGGCCCCAGTGGCAGCGCCCGCATGGTGTCCCAGCCAGACGTCGGCAGAACATTTACGCGCTTCGTGGCCCCGTATGGAGATCCACCGAAGGTAATACTCACAACGACGGTACTCACAACTGCAAATTGTTGGGACCTTCGCCAGGCTTATTCTTCGCAACGTCGGATCTTAGGGGAGGGCGGGTTTGGGAGGGAGGAGGCGGGAGGGGACAAACTAGGCGCGCTCGCGCCATACCTGACATGCTACCCCTCTTGACCACCCCTTCCCGTTGCGCCGACACAGTTTCTGTTCGCCGACTCGGTTGCTGCAAATGATCTTGATCTCCGATATGGTCCCATTATTGTTTGATGCGCAATCGGCAGGGAGGTGGGGGTTGTACATCGCACAGAGGAGGTGGCGGATGAGCAGGATGAGAGCAGAAGGGCAGCAGAATGATGAGTATGGAGGAAGAGCAGCAGCAGCAGGAGCAGGGGAAGACGGAGGAGGGAAAAGGAGCTGGACGGCAGCGGCGAGGAAGGGAAAAGATCCCGCATGTGGCCCGTTCTGCGGCGAGAGCGCAAATCCGAATGTCCGGAGCAAGGCACCGATCCTGAAATGCGGCCAAGGCAGTAGCGGGAACACATGTTGCAAGAGAGTCTAGCGGTGCCTGGGAACACCATATGAGGGAGGGGGGGGAGGGACGGACAAGATAGCATCAGGGGAGAGAGGAACATATAATTCAGATTGTGAAATTGTGGAGGTGGGAGGGAGGGAGGAGGGAGACGGGGGATGGAGGGGGCAGGGAGGACGGATGAATGGGGGAGGAAGGAGCATTGGGGGAGGTCAGCTCAAAGGCTTGTAAATGTCGGTGTGCAACCACATGCCGACACTGGCTACGTAGACTTCTTCGGGATGGTACCGAGAACTTGGACCCTGGAGGAGAAGGAGAAGGAGGCCGGCGAAGAAGGGCACTCTGTGTTTCCCAAGCGTTACCGTTGTTCGGTTCTAAGGAAACTGACCTGTCCGTCAGTCTGGCGGCCACGTAGCTGCCGTCGCCGCCTCGTCGCCGCCCGTCGTCTGGGCCTGTCGGTCGGTCTGGCAGCTATGTAACCGCCGTCGCCGCCCTGTCTCCGCCTCGTCGCCGCCCATCGTTTGGGCCTGTCTGTCGGTCGCCGCGCCGCGTTTGTCGCCGCCGTCGTCGCCCCATCGCCGCCCCACATCGATTCCATAACTTAGTTGGCACACCGCGACATTTACAGCACAAATTGCACCACACAGGTTGCACCACGTAGATTGCACAAAAAAGATTGCACACCAAGCGGTGCACGACATAATTTGCAAAACATCGATTGCACCACCTGTGATGCTCCGTATATATTGCACATCATGTATTGTACCTCGTACAGATCGCCCGAAAATGCTGCACAACGTTGTTTGCACGACCTATGTTGCACCACATAGATTGCTCCGCATGTATTGCACAACCTGTGTTGCACCAAAAATTCGGCACCACATGCATTGCAGAACATACGTTGCACAACCTATTCCTTAACATACATTGCACAGCCTATATTGCATGAACCCTTGACACGCAGATTGCACCACAAACGTTGCACCACACAAAGTGAACAACAGATACTGCACACCATATGTTGCACAACAGAGGTGGCCCAACATTGTCTATACACCATACGTTGCGCAACCTTTTATTCTCCTTTCCAATAAAAGAATAGACCCTAACCCCCCCACTGGCGTTCGCCGCCCCCCTTTCGGGTATGTAAATCATTTATGGCTCTGACCAAGTGTCCATCCGAAATATGAATTTACACGATCCCCGGGGAACCGGTATCGGTTCCCCTGAGGGTCCCCTGTAAAAAAAACGATACGCGGGGACATTTTTTACTCGAACCTAAGACTTGTTCATGAATCCCTTGCAAAAGATGGGGCGAAGTGCGCACGCGCGCGTCGTCGCGCGCGCATGCCGAAATCCTTCAGAAACCCTCGGTGTCGGAAGGATTTCGCAACCGAGTTCCCAAAAAACATACACAAACACAAGGTTTCGCAACACTGATTTGCAACCAAAAAACTTACGCGCGAGCTCGTGCGAAATCTTAAGAAAACCATGCGTTGTTCAAGATGTTTACAAAATGCTACCAAACGGGCTTCGCGCGCCCGCATGTCGAAATCTGTCGAACGCCCTTGCGCGTGTGCCGTCGCGAGAGTCCTCTGCAAAAAACTGAGACGAAGTGCGCACGCGCGCGTCGTCGCGCGCGCATGCCGAAATCCTTCAAAACCCATCGGTTTCGGACGGATTTCAAAATCGTGTGTCCAAAAAACCTACGAAAACATCAGGTTTCGCAACACTGATTTTCAATAAAAGCATACGCCTGCGCTCTTGCGTCGTCGTCGTCGTCGTCGCCGTCCTCCCTCCTCGCGCGTAGTCGTCGTCGTCGTCGCCTGCATCGTCCTCTGTCTTTCCTCGTGTTCGTCTTCGTCGTCCTTTTTGGCGTCGTGGTCGTTTCCGTCGTCGTTGTCGCCGTGGTCGTCCTTTCTCCTCCTCCCTCGTCGTCGTCGTCGTCCGTCGTCGGCGTCTCGCCGTCGTCCCTCCTATTTCGTCGCCGTCGTCGTCGTCGTTGTCGTCGTCGTCTTCTTCCCTCCTCCCTCGTCGTTGTCGTCGTCGGCGTCGCCGTCCTTCCTCCTTCTTCGTCGTTCGCGTCGTCGCCGTCCTCCCTCCTCCCTCGTCGTTGTCGTCGTTGTCGTCGTTGTCGCCGTCGTCGTCCTTCCCTTCCCCCCTCGTCGTCGTCTTCGTTGGCGACGTCGTCGTCGTCGTCTTCGTCGTCGTCGGCGGCGTCGGCGTCGTCGTCGTCTTCGTCGTCGTCGACGTCGGCGTCGTCGTCGTCGCCGCCGTCGTCGTCGTCGTCGTTGACGTCGTCGTCGTCGTCGTGGTCGTCGTTGTCGTCGTCGTCGGCGTCATCGTCGTCGTCGTTGTCATCGTCGTCGTCGTCGTCGACATCGGCGTCGTCGTCGTCGTCGGTGTCGTCGTCGTCGTCGTCGTCGTTGTCGGCGTCGTCGAAGTCGTTGGAGACGTCGTTGGTGTCGTCGTAGTCGTTGTCGGCGGCGTCGTCGTCGTCGTTGTCGCTGTCGTCGTCGGCGTCGCTGTCGCTGCCAAGTGCCACGCGGTACCCACCGTCACGGTCTTAAGAGATGTTGCAAACCAAGTTGCGGGTTGGTGCGTGGGATGTTTGCGCGAGCAGTGGAGGTGGTCAAGCGCGGTGCAGGGTAGTCAGTTCTCCTTTCTAAAAAAAAGAATAGACTCTACCCCCCCCCGGCGCTCGCCGCCCCCCTTTCGGGTATGTAAATCATATATGATTCTGACCACATGTCCATTCGAAATATGAACTTACACGATCCCCGGGGAACCGGTATCGGTTCCCCTGAGGGTCCCCTGTAAAAAAACGATACGCGGGGACATTTTTTACTCGAACCTAAGACTTGTTCATGAATCCCTTGCAAAAGATGGGACGAAGTGCGCATGCGCGCGTCGTCGCGCGCGCATGCCAAAATCCTTCACAAACCCTTGGTCTCGGAAGGATTTCGCAACCGAGTTCCCAAAAAACATACACAAACACAAAGTTTCGCAACACTGATTTGCAACCAAAAAACTTACGCGCGAGCTCGTGCGAAATCTTAAGAAAACCATGCGTTGTTCAAGATGTTTACAAAATGCTACCAAACGGGCTTCGCGCGCCCGCATGTCGAAATCTGTTGAATGCCCTTGCGCGTGTGCCGTCGCGAGAGTCCTCTGCAAAAAAATGAGACGAAGTGCAGACGCGCGCGTCGTCGCGCGCGTATGCCGAAATCCTTCAAAACCCATCGGTTTCGGACGGATTTCAAAATCGTGTCCAAAACACATACAAAAACACAAGGTTTCGCAACACGGATGTTCAACAAAAGCGTGCGCGCGCGCTCTTGCGTCGTCGTCGTCGTCGTCGTCGTCGTCGTCGTCGCCGCCCTCCCTCCTCGCGCGTCGTCGGTGTCGTTGTCGCCTACGTCGTCCTCTGTCTTTCCTCGTGTTCGTCGTCGTCGTCCTCTTTGGCGTCGTGGTCGTTTCCGTCGTCGTTGTCGCCGTGGTCGTGGCGAGGAAGAGGGAGGGGGAAAGAGAGGGAGGAGGAATGACGGGGAGGAGGGAGGAGGTATGAGGGGGAGGTGGAGCACCCCCCCCAAGGCCAGCTCCTGGACGTCCTCCCCTACCCTCCCAGTCCACCCCCACCACCCCCTGCTCTGCCACTTCACTCTCACCTCCTCCTCCTCCTCCTCCGCCTCCTGGTGTGGATGCGGGAAGGAGGGATGAGAGCCGAGGCCGTTAGCTTTGATGGGGGTCCTGTAGTTTCCAGGGGGCGGCCCAACCTCACCGCCCGCACACAGAGGGAACATACAATACGATCAAAACTCTTGCGATGTGACATGTTGGGGAACAGTCTTCGTCGATCCGTGATGGTCCTAAGTGCCCCCAGAGTTTCTGTGGGCCACTGGGGACATCGAGGAATCAGACACCAACGCGCGGCACCTGCTGGCAGGCTGACAGGTTTCTCGCTGTGCCTGCTGTACCTACGAGTCCGGCCCCGCCAAGACGGCCCAGGACCGGCTCAGAGAGTTCCAGACTGGCCTCGAGACACAGGACCGAGGCCAAGAGCACCCGAGACCCTCCAAGGGAACCAGGATGCCCTAAGATGCCTCTGCGGACTCCCCTCCTCCCCAGACAGGCAGGTCGTGGGGCTTGTGATCCCAGACGTGCCACGCCCTGTTCTTTTCACAACGGGGCCCCTGGAAGTCCCTACCATTTCCCCAGGACCAGTTTTTCGTCCTGAGTCGTCGTTGGACGCTCCCGAGGCCCGGCGAGGGCCCCCGACTGCAGAACATACCAGAGCATCCAACAAGCACGAAGAACATTTAGAGCACCCTCCCCGAACGGATATCGATCACGTACCTTGGTCCGACCGTAACCGTGACACCTCCGAGGGACTGTTCAATGGCGACCGCTATCAGACCTGGAAGCTTGGTCATCGCTGGAAGAGATCTTGGAGAACTCCAGGACCACCGACATCCTTCCGTTCTCGTAGAATCCTCTTGGATCCTCCCTCCTCCTCCTCCTCCTCCTCCTCCTCCTCCTCCTCATCCTCCTCCTCCTCCTCCTCCCCCTCCTCCGTCCTCCTCCTCCTCCTCCTCCTCCCTCCTCCTCGTCCTCCTCCTCCTCCTCCTCCTCCTACCTCTCCTCCTCCTCCTCCTCCTCCCCCTCCTCCCCCCTCCTCCTCCTCCTCCTCCTCCGATTCCTCCTCCTCCTCCTCCTCCTCTCCTCCTCCTCCTCCGCTCCTCCTCCTCCTCCTCCTCCTCCCCCTCCTCCCCCTCCTCCCCCTCCTCCTCCTCCTCCTCCTCCTCCTCCTCCTTCCTCCTCTCCTCCTCCTCCTCCTCCCGAGGAGGCAGGCGCTGGGAGGGGCCCCGCTCCACGCGCGGGAGGACCGAGACGAGCGACACGGCCGCGGCCCTCCACCACACGAGGGCGCCGCACGCGTCGGTGCCGAGGGGCTCGAGGGCGAGGCGGTTCACCTCGGCGGCGAGGGCTGCGGTCAGCCCCGGGGGGAGGCGGGCCAAGACCTTCACCGGTCCTCCTCCTCCTCCCCCTCCTCCTCCTGAGCTGCTCCTCCTCCTCCTCCTCCCCCTCCCGAGGAGGAGGCAGGCGCTGGGAGGGGCCCCGCTCCACGCGCGGGAGGACCGAGACGAGCGACACGGCCGCGGCCCTCCACCACACGAGGGCGCCGCACGCGTCGGTGCCGAGGGGCTCGAGGGCGAGGCGGTTCACCTCGGCGGCGAGGGCTGCGGTCAGCCCCGGGGGGAGGCGGGCCAAGACCTTCACCGGTCCTCCTCCTCCTCCCCCTCCTCCTCCTGCTCCTGCTCTGCTGCTTTTCCTCCTCCTCGTCTCCCCCTCCTCCTCATCCTCCTCCTCCTGCTCTCTCCTCCTCCTCCTCCTCCTCCTCCTCCTCCTCCTGCTCCTCCTCCTCCTCCTGCTCCTCCTCCTCCTCCTCCTCCTCCTCCTCCTCCGAAAGACGGTTCAGGCGGGCTTGGTGAGAGCCCCCTAGGGACGAGAGACGCGAGGCGCCACGCGTAGCGGCCCGCCTCCACGGCGCCCGCCACGTAGATACAGTCGGAGCTCGACCACAAAGAACCTGCCACGAGAAGCCCAACCCAGGAACCCCAGGACGTCCACTGATTTTTGGTGTGGGAACGTCGCGGCTTCCATGGCAAAGGCATCGAAGCCCAGGAAAGCCAGGGCACCCTGGAGGCAGGCAAGGTACTTCTTGGCATGGGCTTCCACTGTAGGAATTATCTTCGGCCTGCGGCTGCCCTCGTGGGGGGCAACTTACGGGCCCCGAGATCCTCGAGCATGGGCCCGGGACAGCATGCCACCCCCAGAGGAGCGGCCGGGGCCTCTTTGTGTGGCCGCGGGCTGACAAACGAATGTCCGCGGGTGTCTGAGAGGATCGGGGGATGCCAACTACGGTTAGAGTTGGGTCGCGCCTGTCCCCCTACAGGGGGGCGGGGCTTTGGGCGAAAAAAATGAAAATACCCCCGAACTATTCAAAACATGCTCAAACATATTCTTAAAACATCGTCTCCAGACTATTTGATTTAACTATTGTTGCACATTCCCCCTGTAGAGGGAGAGGCCCGACGTAAGGCTAGAGGCAAGACTGGCCCGAGCCAAGAGTGGCCTTGGCCTCCGGTTACTGCGCGCGATACAACGACGACGGCCGGCGTGTTCGGGTCTGGCCCCTCTTTTGGCGGGTGCGCACAAGGGGGTGGAGAGCGGGGGGAGGGCTTCTCAAAAGGAGGCTGCTTCTTAGCAGGCGCGGGCCATACATCTGTAGATAAGGCCCGCGCCTTCTTAGAAGCAGGGGTGCTTCTAAGTAGCCCTCCCCCCTCCCCGCACCCCCCTCTGCGGGTGGCCGACTCTTATGAGCCCCCGGAAACCCAGACCCCCGACGTCATGATTTTTTCATTGCGTCGACCTCCAGAGGTCCCGACCCTTTCCCCATGACCGCTCCCGAGGCCTGGCCGGGGCCCCCAGCCTCCCCGTCGTGATCTTTGCCGACTGCGCGTGGCCGACTCTTGTGCGCGTGGCCGACTCTTCTGCCCGCCCCCCCCCGAAACCCGCACACCAAGGGTCGCTGCAGCGAAAGGTCGCGTAGCCGACAACCGACCGTCTGGCCGGGCCGGTCCTGAGCCCAGGGAGGCGCAGGCAAGCCGAACCCAGACCCCCTCGAGTGATGAGAAAACCAAGAAGGGAGGTTTTCCGCCAGTTTGGTCTCCGGGGGGCCTTACCAGGCCTCGGGACCGTCCAAAACCGACTCGGGGGGAAAAACCGGGCCTGGGGAATAGGTCGAAACCTCTGGGGGTCGACGTCGTGAAAAAATCAGGACGTCGGGGGTCTGGGAATCTGGGAATTCTGCAGGGCGCAGCGAGTGGTCTTTTTGGACGCTCCCGAGGCCCGGTCGGGGCCCCCAGCGGCCGAACATAGGGAAAAACCTCCCGTCGTGATTTGTTCATTACAGTCGGGGCATGGACCTAAGGGACCCTAAATAAGGAACGAGGCCCCTTTGCTCCATAAGTTAAGCTTCGACTTCCGATCGAAAACATGAGGGAAGCCTGAGGCAAGCCGTGAAACACTCAAGGAACGCGGAGCCCCTCCCCAGGCAAAAAGGTTCCTTCTTCAGGGCCCCGACTGTACTCCTGCCCTCAGGAGAAGGGTGGGGCTCACTTCGCTCGGGAGCTCCCGAGCGAAGTGAACCCCACCCTCCCCCCCAGAAGTCGTGGGGGGTATGGGGTAGGGTTCGCACGTGGCCTGTACTCGAGGGGGTCTGGGGCCAGACGAGGCACTCCTGCCGGGCACCGGAGGTGCACGCGGAGGGCAGCGCGCGGCGCAGGAGGCCCGCGCGGAGGGCGGAGGCCGAAGGGGCCCGCGTCGAAGAGGGACCAGAGGAGAGAGAGCGAGGCACCCGAGATCCAGACCACTGCCTGCGAACACGGAGGAGGAGGAGGGGGGAGGAGGAGGAGGGGGAGGAGGAGGAGGAGGAGGAGGAGGAGGAGGAGGAGGAGAACGAGGAGGAGGAGGGGAGGAGGAGGGGAGGGGGAGGAGGAGGACGAGGACGAGGAGGAAGGAGGAGAAGGAGGACGAGGACGAGGGAGTTTCAGAAGTGAAGGAGCAGAGGAGAAGGTGGGAGAGAAAGAGGGGGACAAGGAGGCGCACGGAGAAACGTGGCCGACCATGACGACCACTACCACAACCGCGACCACCACGACGACAACCAAGCCATAGCGAGCACGACGACGACCAGGGAGAGCACGACGGCGACGCGTGGCGCACTTCCCTGCAAAAAAATATTCCGTTCCCTTCTCCCAGGAACCAGTATGGGATGCGAAGAAGAGAAGGATGAGAAAACGGGAAGAGGCGGAGGTTGGAGGGGAAGGAGGAGGGAGGACGGGGGGGAAATGACTAAAATGATGATGGTGATCATCATGGCGATGCTGATGTTGATGATGATGATGATGTTGCTGATGCTGATGCTGATGATGCTGACGATTTTGTTGTTGATGATGATGATGATGATGATGATGAAGGGTGATGGGGGTGGATGGTTATGATACGAGAGTGCGACGAGAGGCCGTGGCCAGAGGACCTGGGCCAATTATCCCTAGGACCTGGATTCTGACGACGATGATGATAATACTGTTGACAATGGTGACGACGAACATGCATATGCTGATGATGTTAATGGCGGTGATCGGTAATGCGGATGATGACGGAGGTAATGAAGATGGCGCTGCTGATGCTGCTGACGATGAAGGGCGGAGAATGGAGGATGAGGAGGAGATATGGAAGAGGAGAACAAGGATAATCACGGGACAGAGTAGGAGGAAGCAGATGAAAACAGAAGGGGGAGGAGTCCGGGAGGAGAGGAAGAGAGAGAGGAGGAGGACGGTAAGGGGGAAGGGGAGATGGAGGACGGAGGACGGTGGGGGTGACAGCGACGGAGGATGAGAAAAAGGAGGTGATAGGGGTGGACTTATTCGTTTGAACATGGGTTAGCGTGAAGCGCCAGATCCTGTACGGTACTGGAGCGGGGACCGAGGGAGGGCCCGAAGAGACGCACGAGCGAGGGCCTCAGCAGACACACCATGCAAACAACCGACGTGTCCAACTAGAGCACGCAAGCAAGCATGCACTATTGGAGGCCTGGAACTGGGCACCAACACCAAGACTAGGGGCTGCCTTCACAGAGGGGAGATGATCCTAGATGTCTGTGTTGGTTGTAATATCTTGGTCACTTTGGAAGCCAGAATATTACCACCATCACCGAGATCGGGATCGTCTTCCCTCGGTGGAGGAACACCGCCGATATTGTTGGTATCAACCCCTAGGCCTGCGACACTATGCAGGTACAGTCTCTTAAATCTATGAAGCTTCTGAAAGTCGCGCTCATCTTTTCCACCGGCGCCCTCACCACCATACACTTCACAGGCCCTCCCCTTACCCATTGTTCGAAGGAAGGAACAGGAAGCAAACACTCGAACCTGGCGCATCGGTGCCAGGCTCCGACACGGCTTGGCGATCAGTGCTGCTCACGGCAAGTGGCGACGAGACGCCTGACCGACGTGTCGGCGCGACGTGCTGGCGCTCGCTCGAAGCAGGAGGCGCAAGCACAAGCAAAGGGGAAAGCAGTCCCCGCGTCCTCTATCTCTCCGAGCCTGCGGTGCCCAGGCAGGACGAGAGGTCAAAGCATGCAGCGCGGACTCATCAGGTTCATCGGACTCCACACTGCAAAATGGGACAGTTGGCGCGAGAGGGCCCACGTCCTCCTCACCTCTAAAGCCATGCGCTACTCCCCGCAGCTGACCAACAGGCACTCTTTCTTGAGCAGGGACCGACCGTCCTGGCATTTCTATAGGCCCTACCACGACATGTTCTGGGAACCCAAATCTGTTCGAATACCAAAAGCAATGTTCTTAGAGCATAAGCCCGATGTGTTAAAACAAGACATGAACATTTCCTGCAGAACACAAGAGGTTCTTAGAACATTCTTCGGTGGGCATATATGCGAGCCAGGACGCTTCGCCACTGCTTGACGTTCCCCTTCCTCGGGGGGATCCGGATCCTGGAAACAAGGAGCGGCAAGCAACCACTCAGCCTACTGCTTGGGGGCAGGCGGCGCGTCAAAAGTACTGGAGTGGCCGATTGGACCCACATCGCCAACAGGAAGCTCCTGGTTCCTGGTCCAAACGTTGACACATCGGAGCCCCCCCCCACCCTGCTGGACCCCCCCCCTCTCTCCCCCGGCAACCCCCCCCCCCTAACCCTCCCCCCCCCCCCCTCTCCCTCGAAAACCGGGGGGATCACTACCGGTTCGAACCCCCCCCCCCCTCTCCGGATCTGGAAAACCGGGGGGGTCACTACCGCTTCGAATCCCCCCCCCCCCCCCACCCTCGAAAACCGGAAAGGGTCACTACCGGTTCGACCCCCCTCCCCCCACGCACCGCCAGCAAACGACTCCCAGTCCCTACCACCGTCCGCATCACATCCCCCACTGTTGTTCCCAGCACCACTGTCCTCACCACCACTGTCCCCACTGGTTCCACCACCGTCCCTACTGTCCCCACCAGTGCCCCCACCACTGTCGCACTGTCCCCACTGTTCCCACCACTGTTCCCACCACGGTTCCACTCTCCCCACTGTCTCCACGGACCCAACCACTGCCCGACTATCCCCACTGTCCCCACTGTCCCACTGACTCCTCCGCTGTCCCACTGAGCTGTCCCACTGTTCCCACCACTGTCCCCACTGTCCCCACCACTGTCCCCACTGTACCTCTGTCCCATTGTCCCACCGCCGTCCTCGCCACCGCCTTCACCACTGTCCCCACCACCATTGTACCCTCCACTGTCCCACTGTTTCCACCTCATTCCCACTGTCCCCACACCACTGTCCCCACCACCACCGTCCCACCACTGTCCACTGTCCCCCCCTGTTCCCACCATTGTCCCCACCACTGTCCCCACCACTACCGTCCCCACCACTGTCCCACTGTCCCACTGTCCCCACCACTGTCCCGCTGTCCCCTCACCACTGTCCCCACCAACACCGTCCCCACCACTACCCCCACTCGGTTTTCGAGGGGGGGGGGGGGGGGGGTTCGAACCGGTAGTGACCCCCCCCCTTTTCATGATGAACTGGGGGGGGGGGGAGGGGTTCGAACCGGTAGTGACCCCCCCCGGTTTTCCGGAGGGGGGGGGGGTGGAGGGGTTCGAACCGGTAGTGACCCCCCCCGGTTTTCCGCCAGCAGCGGTAGAACACGCTCTTTCATATTATATATATGTGTGTAGATCAGAAGATTAGCCTGGCGAAGGACCCAACCATATGCAGTTGTGAGTGCCATAATTGTGAATCTGTTATTCGGTGGTGCTCCCTCTGGGGCCACGAACCCTGTGAGGGGTTTGCCGAAATGGGTGCGGCGGGCGCATGAGGACGGTGGCACTGGGGCCTTCGGTGGAGCTCCCAATGGGGCCACGAAGCGTGTGAGGGGTGTGCCGAAATATGTGGGGGACGCAAGCGGGCGGTGGCGTTGGGGCATTCGGTGGTGGGTGACGAAACGTGTGAGTTGTGTGCCGAAGTGGGTGCGGGGGACGCATGTGGACGGTGGCACTGGGGCCTTCGGTGGAGCTCCCTATGGGGCCACGAAACGTGTGAGAGGTGTGCCGAAATGGGTGATGGGGATGCACGTGAGCGGTGGCACCGGGTCCCTCGGTGGAGCCCCCGCATGTGGACAGGGAAAGCAGGGCCTTCGGTGGAGCTCCCGAAGATGCCACGAAACGTGTGAGAGGGTGTGCCGACATGGGGTTGTGGAAGGTGGCACTTGGGCCTTCGGTGGAGCTCTCTATGGGGCCACGAGATGTGTCAGGGGTGTGCCGGAATGAGTGCGGGGGATGCATTCGGATGGTGTCGCTGGGGCCTTCGGCGGAGCTCCCAATGGAGCCACGAAGCGTGTGAGGGGTGTGTCGAAATGGGTACGGGAGACGCATGTGGACGGTGGCGCTGGGGCCGCCTTCGGTGGAGCTCAGCAAGGGGCCACGAAACGTGTGAATGGAGTGCCAGCATGTGTGGGGGATGCATGTGGACGGTGGCGCTGGGGCCTTCGGTGGAGCTCCCTACGGGGCCACGACGAAGGGTGTGCCGACATGGTTGCGGGGTGTGCATTTGGACGGTGGCACTGGGGTATTCGGTGGAGCTCCCTATGGGGCCACGCGGCGTGTGAACGGTGTGCCGAAATCGGTGCGGGGGTCGCATGTGGACGGTGGCGATGGGGTCCTTGGCGGAACTCCCGATGGGGCCACGAAGCGTGTGAGAGGCGTGCGAACATGGGTGTCGATGATGGTGACGAGAACGGCGATTATGATGGCGCTGATGTTGGTGATCACGAACATGTTCATGAAATATGATGAAAAGAAAAAAGGGGGAGGAGGAAGGAAGGAGGATCGCGGGGCAGTGTCTTTCTAATGACGTTGTCTCTTCAAAACGAGGACCCAACACCACAGGATGGTTGAGAAAAACACCACACCGTGCAACAAACGAACTACCAGGCCAAGTAAACAACACACAATGGAACGCTCTATGCGATCAGGCAACACCAAACTCTTGAAACGGAAGGCCGTCCCTAGCTTGGCCACGCAGTCGGCCTCCTGATTGTCATCACAATCCCTCCCTCTCAACCGAACGGTTATGCCAGAGGCTGCGCGATGGACCCCACGCCACACGGAACAATGCTTAGCCCGTCCGTGCGCGATTGCCTCTACTACAAACATACAAAAGGCTGAAGGCGACATGCGTCACAAAGGCATGTCAAACACGTAGCTCAGTTCAGGGAACGCCCTGAACACGAAGGCGAAGAAAACCATAAGCTGAGGCATCGATTCGCACTCCCCGGTAAAGAGCACGCGCTCCGCCCGGCCAGAAGAGCAAGGGGAGAACAGCCGAAGTTTCCCGGGGCGCCCTCGTATGCAGGCCACGAAAACAGCGAACCGCCGCGAACACAAACCTGGACAGGCCCGGGTAATGGCGATGAAATACAGGCGGCACGGCGATGGTCTGCGACCAGGGCCGACGCCCAGAATGGGTTGTCCCTGTGCTGCGCCAAACACTGCTTAAGTGCAGGAGCAAAACCGAGCCCATTACGAACATCAGACAAACCATCGCACTCCCACAGGGCGTGGAAGTCGCTGTGCGTGTTTATAGTTTGACGCCGCCCAACCATACGTACCTTTGCTAGATCTCACACCGTGACCAGGCCGAGCCACGCAACCCGGAATAGGTATCGCGCGAGGTCCTCGTCCATGAACAGCCGCACCAGGGCCCCGATGAACGAGCTGGGGAGGCGTGGTGCCTTCAACGTCGGGCCCTTCCCCGCACCGAGGAGCATCTCCACGTTCGCGACGACCTGCTGGGTCTCGGGTCGAGCTGAAGTTGCAGTTCTGGTCCACGCCTGCCACGCGCCCTGTCCACAACATGGCGCGCACGGTTTGGTTGGGCACCGTCGCCCCGCGCTTTTCGGCGGCCCTGGCACGCGCGAAGTAGATGAAATGCACGACGGTCGCGGGCCACGCGGCCCGAGCGTGCGCAAGAGCCACCTGTGCGCATCGTCTCCACGGCCTGCGCGTACGACTTCACAGTGTTGGTGCGCGTGCGGCCCGTGATGCTGTCCTCCGCCTGCTCCGGGTCCAAGCAGGACTGCGCCGTTTCAAGCGAGGGCGCCCCCATCTCCTCGAGCAGCACGATCAGGCGAGGCTTCCACCCAGCCCACTCCTGCGCCTCCAACGGCTCTCCTCTGCAGCCGCGCGGCACCTTCGAGCGAAGCGGGCCCACGCCATCGCACGGGCCCCCTTCGGCGGCGGGGCCTCGGGAGCTCCACAGCTGGCCGCCACCCTAAGGCACGCCCCGGCGTCCTTCAGCATGGCCCCATTCAGGACAGCCGTGGAACGCCCTCGGACGCTTCTGCGCTGGCTTCTCAACTACTGGCAGGCGCACGATTTCCCCACGTGGCCACGGTGCCTCCTACACGCTGAGGTCCCCAGCCGCCACCACCTGCATGAGCGTTCCGTCGAACTCGGTCTCGTCCGCCTGAAGCGCCAGGCGCGGGCCGAGGAGATCGCACTCATGAGGCACCTTGCGGACCTGCCAGGTCGCACGGCCCAAGGGCCAGCACCTGCGCCCAATGTTCAACATCGAACGAACGCCTGAGCCCAAATGGCCACTAACATCGAAATGAGTGAGTATACACTTCCGTGTTGGTACACGGGGGCCAAGTTGCCGAAGCAAGCGCGCATGTCATCTTCCAAGGGGACCGCGGTACGCTCCTCAAGGATCCTGGAGTGAACGGGGAGACGGCGAATTCGAAATTAGCCTGACGCAGGACCCAACCATTTGCAAGTGTGAGTACCGCAGTTGTGATTCACTTTTTCGGTGGTGATCCCTATGAGGCAACGAACCGTGCCAGGGGTGTGCGGAAATGAGCGGCGTGGTACACAGCGCGGAAGGAAACGAACAACACAATGCGGACTGCGCCACGGGGACCTTCGGTGGGGCTCCATATGGGGCCACGAAACGCTGTACTGGGTGAGGCGGGCGCATGCGGACTGCGCCACCGGACCTTCGGTGGAGTTCCCTATGGGGCCACGAAACGTGTGAGTGGTGAGCCGAAATGAATGGCGGGGACGCATGCCGACTGTGCCACTGGAACCTTCGGCAGAGCTCCTACGGGGCCACGAAACGTGTGAGGGGTGTGCCGGCATGAGTGGCGGGGACGCATGCGAACTGTGCCACTGGGACCTTCGGCGGAGCTCCTACGGCGCCACGAAACGTGTGAGGGGTGTGCCGGCATGAGTGGCGGGGACGCATGCGAACTGTGCCACTGTGAAGGGTGTGCCGAAATGAATGGTGGGGACGCATGCGAACTGTGCCACTGGGACCTTCGGCGGAGCTCCTATGGGGACACGAAACGTGCGAGTGGTGTGCCGAAATTAATGGTGGGGGCGCATGCGAACTGTGCCACTGGGCCCTTCGGCGGAGCTCCTATGGGGCCACGAAGCGTTTGAGGGGTGTGCCGAAATCATTGGCGGGACGCATGCGAACTGTGCCACTGGGACCTTCGGCGTGGCGCCTATGGGGCCACGAAACGTGTGAGGGGTGTGCCGAAACGAATGGCGGGGACGCATGCGAACTGTGGCATTGGAACATTCGGCGGGGCTCCTATGGGGCCACGAAGCGTGTGAGGGGTGTGCACAATTGAATGCCGGGGACGCACGCGAACTGTGCCACTGGGACCTTCGGCGGAGCTCCTATGGGGCCACGAAACGTGTGAGGGTGTGCCGAAATGAGTGGCGGGGACGCATGCGAACTGTGCCACTGGGACCTTCGGCGGAGGTCCTATGGGGCCACGAAACGTGTGAGGAGTGTGCGGACACGAATGGCGGGCACGCATGCGAACTGTGCCACTGGGACCTTCGGCGGAGCTCCTACGGCGCCACGAAACGTGTGAGGGGTGTGCCGAAATGAATGGTGGGACCGCGTGCGAACTGTGCCACTGGGACCTTCCGCGGAGCTCCTATGGGGCCACGAAAAGTGTCAGGGGTGTGCGGAAACGAATGGCGGGGACGCGTGCGAACTGTGCCACTGGGACCTTCGGCGGAGCTCCTATGGGGCCACGAAGCGTGTGAGAGGTGTGCAAAAATGAATGTCGGGGACGCATGCGAACTGTGCCACTGGGACCTCCGGCGGAGCTCTTATGGGGCCACGAAGCGTGTGAGGGGTGTGCCGAAATGACTGGCGCGGACGCAAGCAAACTGTGCCACTGGGCCCTTCGGCGGAGCGCCTGTGGGGCCACGAAACGTGTGAGGGGTGTGCCGACATGGGCGGCGGGGGCGCATGCGAACTGTGCCACTGGGACCTTCGGCGGAACTCCTATGGGGCCACGAAACGTGTGACGGGTGTGCCGAAATGAATGGCGGGGACGCATGCGAACTGCGCCACTGGGACCTTCGGCGGAGCGCCTATGGGGCCACGAAACGTGTGAGGGGTGTGCCGAAATGAATGGCGGGGGACCTTCGGCGGAGCTCCTACGGGGCCACGAAACGTTTGAGGGGTGCCCCGAAATCAATAGCGTGGACGCATGCGAACTGTGCCACTGGGACCTTCGGCGGAGCTCCTATGGGGCCACGAAGCGTGTGAGGGGTGCACACAATTGAATGCCGGGGACGCATGCGAACTGTGCCACTGGGACCTTCGGCGGAGCTCCTATGGGGCCACGAAACGTGTGAGGGGTGTGCCGAAATGAGTGGCGGGGACGCATGCGAACTGTGCCACTGGGACCTTCGGCGGAGCTCCCATGGGGCCGCGAAACGTGTGAGGCGTGTGCGGCAATGAGTGGCGGGGACGCATGCGAACTGTGCCTCTGGGACCTTCGGCGGAGCTCCCATGGGGCCACGAAACGTGTGACGACGATGATGATGACGATGATGATGCTGATGCTGATGCTGATGCTGATGCTGATGCTGATGCTGATGATGATGATGATGATGATGATGATGATGATGATGATGATGATGAAGGTAATGCTGATGCTGATGATTACGAGGATGATGAGAGGACGGGAGGAGGGAGGAGCAGGATGAGGAGACGCGGGGACCGTCTCTTCAACTCGAGGACCCAACAACACAGGTTGGTTGGGGAAAAAGAAGGAGCGACAGCGGCAGGGGCGCCAAGCACCACCGCACCCGCGGCATCGGCCGCTCACGTCTTCAGCTGTGCGCCTCCGCTCCTTCGGGCCTCTCTTGGTGCCGACCACCCTTTCAGCCTTTGCAGCGCGCCGAGGAAATGGCGCACAACAGAACTTACATTTGCGGCGGGGGTTGGAGGTGTGCAGCCAAGAGACTGCGCCTGCCTCGCGGCACGCAGGGCAGACTGGGCAGGGCATCCGAGCGGGCCTGCACGATGGCACCTGCTGGCCCGAAACAGTCTGAGCCAGCTCCTCGGCTCGAGCCAGAATGGCTTGAACCAGCATGGCCACTGAAGGAAAGGAAGCAGAGAAAGGAGAGGGACGTGGAGGAGGTGGAGGAGCAGAAGGAGGAGGAGCAGGAGGAGGAGGAGGAGCAGGAGGCGGAGCAGGAGGAGGAGGAGGAGGAGGAGGAGCAGGAGAAGGAGGAGCAGGAGGAGAAGGTGGAAGAGGAAGTGGAGGAGAAGAAGCACGAGGAGAAGGGGGAGGATGCGGGGGTGGAAGGAGCCCCCCTCGCAAGGGGCCCTTCCATCCCAACCGCGTCCTGACGCCTCCCGATCCTCCTCCTCCTCCTCCTCCTCCTCCTTCTCCTCCTCCTCCTCCTCCTCCTCCTCCTCCTCCTCCTCATCCTCCCCCTCCTGCTTCTCCTCATCCTGTCCCTCCCTCTCCTTCTCATCCGTATCCTCCAGTTTCTCTCGGAGCCAGGACGACTTGAGATAACGGCAGCTCAAACTCGATCTCTGGTCACCTCCCGAGGTCCGAACGCACCAGATTACCGAGCTACGTCCAGCAGTGGCGACGAGGGGGGGGCCCGAAGGCTAATGAATTACTGTTGTCTCAACTTGCACTCCTCTGATTCTCCTCCTCTTTTCTCCTCTTCCCTTCGCGAGACGAAAGGAGTGCCGACCGATGCAGCTACTCCCGGGAGCCCTCTCGGCGTGCCTTTTGACCAGAGCTCTGGAAGAGAATCCGGCCGTGGCGACGAGGGCCTCCCAGGAGGCCCGAACAAAGGCGAGAACGAGGTGGTAAGGGTTGTGGTATCGGAACCGCGTCCTCTTCTCGTCCCTCTTCTCCTCCTCGCCTCAGGTCGGGCATGTCCTCGTACAGGCGCATTTCGGAGGACAGCTACAGCCCAGTCGCAGGATGCTCAAACATAGCAACAAAACAACAGAAACCTCGTCCCCAGACTATGTTTTGACTATGTTTGGGCATCGTTTATCCGAACCCTATCCCCATCTAGGTGGCCTTTTCTCCACTTGGGGATTTACCCCCCGAGATGGGGATATAGGCCGTCTCCCTCGGGTTTTGGAGGGTATATCCCCAAGTCGGGGGCGGCGGGAGGGGGTGGGCTGGTGGGAGGCTTCATGGGGTTGGGGTTAGGTTAACCGATAATGAATGTTTGAACATTCCTCCTGTAGAGGAACATGCCCGATTTGACTCCGCCCCGACTCGCGGCTCGCCAGCATCAGCGACAGGTAGAAGCCCGACCACAGCAGCGCCTCGGGCGCCCGGTCCAGGCAGCGCTCCGCACGCCGCCAGCGGCGAGGGCACCGAGGGGCCTCCGCAGCAGCCGTCGTCAGCGGCGTCGTCGTCGGAATCGGTGCGCGGGCTCCGACCCTTTCTCCTCCTCCTCCTCCCTCCTCCTCCTCCCCCTCCTCTCCTCCTCCTCCTCCTCCTCCTCCTCCTCCTCCTCCTCCTCCTCCTCCTCCTCCTCCTCCTCCTCCTCCTCCTCCTCCTCCTCCTCCTCCTCTTTCGATGTTCCTCCCCCCCGCTCCTGGGCTCTGCGCTCCTCTTCGCTCCTCTCGCTTCTCCTTCCTCGTCCTCTCTTGTCTGTCTTCGTCGTCATCCTCCTGCTACGGTCGAAGTCCATGGTGAGCATGCGCTGCTTCATCAAGGTTACCCTCGCATCCCTGTTTTTTGGCCCATCGTCAGCCAAGGTTGGCGTCCACGGAGCACGAATTGGTAAATGGGACCTCCAAGTGCGTCCTTACCCACCTTCGTCCTCCCTTCTTACTGTGCATCCTCATCACAGGTTTTGACTGCCCCTCGTCCTCCCCTCTGCTGCCTTAGCGAAGCCTCTCCCGTAGGAGTCCGCCACCGTGCCGCCGCTGGACACTCCGCGGCGTATCCTGGGGCCCTGCGCGTTGAATCTTGCAAGCGCTCTTTACGTAGCGTTAGGTCGGGCCTGTCCCCCTACAGGGGGATTTTGGACGAAGAGTTTCAAATAGCCCAAACATATTCCAAAGTACTTCACAAATGCGCCCCAGCCTAGTCTTTTACTATCTCTGCATATTCCTCCTGTAGAGGGACCGGCCCGACTCAAACGTAGCACCCCGCCATTGCGGATGAGAGTGAGGGGGCGGGCGCGACGTGGGCCGCGGGTGGATCGCAGGGAAGGAATGTCGCTAGGTGGGTCGCAGGGATCGCGGGGGAGTCGCAGAGAAGGACGATGACAACAATAACAAACGAATTATAGCAACAACAAGTATCCAGGTCGAAGGAGGAGGAGCAGCGCTGGGGCCTCACCCGCGTCGAACCGCAGGGTGTCGCCCTGCGTCAAGTTGAGCATCGCCATCAGCAGCCTGCTGCGCCCCCTCTCGCCATCACTCTCCCGCTCCTTTACCTCCCCCTCCCCCTCATCCACGGTAGGCGCGAGCCGCTTCCCGTCCAGGCGCGGGCTGCTCGCTGTTTCTCCCAGCGGCACGATCTGGCGGCTGAGGGTTTCAGGGGCGGGACTGTTCGGAGCTCGCGCGCGGCCGAAGCCGGCGAGCCCCTGGGGCCCGCTCCGAACCACCACGGGGCACGACAGGACGGGCCAGAAGTCTCAAGAGGATTGGACCACGAGGCCTGCAGTCACGGCGCAGGTGGCCTGTGGAACGAGATGTGCGGTGCGTCTGGCGGGGCTCTTGGCTGGAGCGGCGGCTCTGGCTCAGATGTCAAACGCCCCAGGCCCTGCCCGAACCTGTCCACTCAGGCTGGCCGCGAGAGGAGGACCGTCTCCTCGTGCGACGGGGCGCCCGCCCCAAAGGCAAGTGCCCCCATCCCTGTCATGAATTTTGGATCCGTCCCCTGGGCCTTCGAATCGCGTCCCCCCCCCCTTCCCCCCGAGCGTTCTCTCCCCCCTCCCGAAGAGTGGGGGGAACGAGGGAGAAGGAGGCGGAGGAGGGGGAGGAGGAGGAGAAAGAAGAGGACGATCATACGTTCGGAAGAAGAAAGGGATCGGAGGATAAGGTGGAGGAGAAGAGGGAGGAGGTGGAGGAGGAGGAGGAAATGGAGGAGGAGATGGAGGAGGAGGAGGAGGAGGAGGAGGTGGAGGAGGAGGAGGAGGAGGAGGAGATGGAGAAGGAGGTGGAGGAGGAGGAGGTGGAGGAGGAGGAGGAGGAGGGAAAAGAGGAAGCGGAGGAGGCGGCGACCCGCGTGCGGCCTCCAGCCAGGCGCCAGGCGAAAACCCGACGCACCCATCCGATCGGTTGAGAATGCAAGCACGAGCCCCGCCATGCTATGCAAATCTGGGCTGGCGATATGCCACATTCCCATGGCCGATATTAGCATGATTCTCCTTGTGGATGATCGTGCCCATCCGATGAGTTAAGAATGCAAGTACGAGCCCCAGATCTTGGTTGGCGATTTGCCACATTCCCATGGCCAACCTGATCATTATTATTATTCTCCTCGCGGGTGATCATGCCCCCTCTCCTCGCCATGACAAAAGGCAAGTAAGAGCCCCACTGTGCAGATCAGGGCTGGCGATTTGTCACATTCCCATGGCCGAAATGATCATTATGATTCTTCTTGCGGGTGATCATGCCCCCTCTCCTCGCCATGGCAAAAGACAAGGAAAAGCCCCACGGTGCAAATCTGGTCTGGCGATTCGTCACATTCTCATGGCCGAAATGATCATTATGATTCTCCCCGCGGGTGATCATGCCCCCTCTCCTCGCCATGACAAAAGGCAAGTAAGAGACCCACTGCGCAGATCTAGGCTGGCGATTTGTCACACTCCCATGGCCGAAATGATCATTATGATTCTCCTTGCGGGTGATCATGCACCCTCTCCTCGCCCTGGCAAAAGGCAAGTATGAGCCCCACTGTGCAGACCTGGGCTGGCGATTCGCCACATTCTCATGGCCGAAATGATCATTATGATTCCCCCTGCGAGTGATCATGCCCCCTCTCCTCGCCATGACACATGGAAAGTGAGAGCCCCACTGTGCAGATCTGGGCTGGCGATTTGTTACACTCCCATGGCCGAAATGCTCATTATGATTCTCCTTGCGGGTGTTCATGCCCCCTCTCCTCGCCATGGCAAAAGGCAAGTAAGAGCCCCACTGTGCAGATCTGGGCTGGCGTTTTGTCAAATTCCCATGGCCGAAATGATCATTATGATTCCCCCTGCGGGTGATCGCGCCCCCTCTCCTCGCCATGACAAAAGGCAAGTAAGAGCCCCACTGTGCAGATCTGGGCTGGCGATTCGTCACATGCCCATGGCCGAAATGAAAATCACGATCCCCCGTGCGGGTGATCATGCCCCCTCTCCTCGCCATGACAAAAGGCAAGTAAGAGCCCCACTGCGCAGATCTGGGCTGGCGATTTGTCACATTCCCACGGCCGAAATGATCATTATGATTCTCCTTGCGGGTGATCACGCCCCCCCCCCCCCTCGCCATGGCAAGTGGCAAGTAAGAGCCCCGCTGTGCAGATCTGGGCCGGCGATTCGTCACATTCCCATGGCCGAGATGATCATTCTAATTCTCCTTGCGGGTGATCATGCCCCCTCTCCTCGCCATGACAAAAGGCAAGTAAGAGCCCCGCTGTGCAGATCTGGGCTGGCGATTCGTCACATGCCCATGGCCGAAATGATCATTATGATTCTCCTTGCGGGTGATCATGCCCCCTCTCCTCGCCCTGGCAAAAGGCAAGTAAGAGCCCCACTGTGCAGATCTGGGCTGGCGATGTGTCACACTCCCATGGCCGAAATGATCAGTGTGATTCTCCTTGCGGGTGATCGCGCCCCCTCTCCTCGCCAGGGCAAAAGGCAAGCAAGAGCCCCGCTGTGCAGCTGTGGGCTGGCGATTTGTCTCATGGCCAATCTGCGCATGATTCTCCTTGCGGGTGATCGCGCCCCCTCTCCTCGCCATTGCAAAAGGGGCCCGACGCGGGCCCAGCCGCAGGGCCTGCGGGGGTCGACCCGCGGGAGGGCTGGGCCAAGGAGAAACGAGCGCTAGCCAGGTGGCCGACCCTGGAAAGCCCCGAGCGCATGATTTCGACGCATCGCATGTGCAGTCGGGGTGGATGGGAGAGGATACGCGAGAGGACACAAGAAGACTCTTCCGATGGCCACTCTGCCGAGAGGGCATGGGTCGCAAGGCACAGGACACAAGGGTACCCTTGTTTGGGCAGGGTCGACCCACCGATCAAGCTCGAATGTCCGCACGCCGCCTTGAGCTCGTCTCTCGCCAGCTTCCCCTGGCGGACCCGCCGCTGTTGTGCTTGCGCTGGTTGTGCGTTCGCTGTGTGGGTGTGGTGCGCCTGCCTTCCTCCCGGCGCCCGCCCGCGGGCGCCTCGTGCTGGGTGGGGTTCGGAGTTTCGCCCGTGCGCGCCTGGCGCCCCCCCCGCGGGCGCCCTCGGCAGGGCGCGGCGCAATGTGCACCACGCAGGCTGCACCAGTAAAGCACTACTTGCATAGCTTGCACCACGCGAGGTGCACCGCGTAGCTTGCAGCACACAGCTTGCACGGCGTGGCTTCCCCCAGATAGAATGCACCTGGTAGGTAGAGCGATATGCGAATATATACACCTACAGTACAACGTCGCTTAGATCACGTAGCTGGCGCAACCTAGTTTCACCTCGTAGCTTGCTCCGCATGGCATGCACCGCATAGGTTGCGCCAAATGACGTGCACTGTGTAGCTTGCTCTGCGCCGCGTAACTGACACCTAATAGGTAACGCAACGCAGCGATAAAACTTCCTCACATACCTTGCGCCGCGTAGCTCACCCCACTTTCACCTGATATTTTGGATCGCGTAGTTTGCACAAGAGTTCTTACAAGCGCGAGGAAGCCCAGCGGCACAGGTGGGGGGGAGAGAGGGGGGCGAAACGAAGTCGGAGCAGCTCAGCCAGGAGCTGCCGGCATTGGCCTCATTTCAGCGGCCCAGCCAACGAAGCCAGCCGCCGACGCAGCGCGGAGCGCCAATCCGCCTCGCCCCCCCCTGGCCCTCTTCGCAAGGACTGGCGGAACTGGCAGCGAAGTGGCCCAGCCAGGGCAGGGGCGGGCCGCTGGGCCGTCGGAGCCTGCCACCTCGGGGCCGCCGCGCCGCGCCCGAGGCGGGCGACCCAGCCGGGGCCCTGCGAAGCCACTGGCGGCGCCCAGGCGCCAGCCCGAAAAGGCCCGACCTCGGCGGCGCCGCGCTGCGGCAAGCCTTGTCTCGCACAGCCGCGGCCGAGGAGCGCGCTGCGGGGGGGGGGGGGGGGGGGCGGCTGCCCGGCCGGCGCGCCGGCCGCCGCACGATCGTTCTATATTGGACGGGCAGCCTTAAACTTTCTACGAAATTCTTAAATTCTTCAATCTGAAATGTTATTCTGCGTTTGTCCGCAATGCCAACGTTTCTTACGTTTTTCATACAGCGTTGCTGTTGCGCTTCATTCCGCTCACGCGCCAAAGGCCCCGTGAGGGCTGGCGACCCACTTGCGCCCCGATGGCCCCGCGACGCGGGTCGGCGGCCAACTCGGGCCCGACTGGCCCCGCTCGGACCAGCCGCCCACGCGCGCCCCAGTGGCCGGCACCGCGTGGGTCGGCGGCCAACTTGCGCCCCGATGGCCCCGCGACGTGGGTCGGCGGCGCACTCGGCCAACAGCGTGGCCCCTGGCGGTCATGGCCCCGCGTGAATCAGGGGGCCATAACAAAATCGCACCCCCCCAGTGGCCCCAATTATTGCTCCATGGCCCAACAGGGGCCGGCGACCCACTCATGCACCAATGGTCCCACGGGTCGGCGGCCCACTCGCACCCGAGTGGCCCCGCGTGGGCCGGAGGCCGCCCCCAAAAAGATATTGGCCCCGATGGCCCCGATGGCCCTGCACGGGTCGGCGCCGCGCAGGCTGGCGGCCCACTCATGCCCCAATGGCCCCGCGGGTCGGCGGCCCGCTCACACCCAGATGGCCCCGCGTGGGCCAGAGGCCCACAAACAAAAAAAGTAAGCCCCGATGGCCCCGCATGGGTCGGCGGCCCACTTACGCCTCAGTGACCCCGCACGAATAGCGGGTCAACTCGCGGCCCGATGGCCACAAGTGGGCCCCGCGGACGACGACAACGATGACGATGACGACGACGACGACGTGTTTCGACGGCGCCGCGGAGGGCGAGGCTCGCCCCCCCGCGCCCGAGCAGCGCGCGCGGCAGCTCCGCGCGCGCCGCTCGGAGCGGCCGCGGCGCACCTCGGTGGACACGGGGCCGCGGCGCCGCATGCCGCGGGGGGGTCTTAGAAGTTGATTCCCGAACCACCCGCCGCGGGGCGCCCTTCTCCTCGCCCGCCGCCGCGCACGGCCTCCCCATGGAACCCGCCCCCGTCGCGGCGGCCCTGGCGAGGTCCGCGACGGCGCCATCCTTCGCTTCGCCTCCGTCGCCGGCCTCCTGGACCCTGCGCTGGATCAGCCTCCGCTTCTGGTTGACGACGCCCTACGTCCCCATGCCCTTCAGCTGTCTCCCAGCCTCCTGCCCGGCGGAATCGATGATGTCCAGCACCTCCTTGCTTGCCTCGCCCCCGTCCTCGCCGCCGCTGCTCACTTGCGGCGCCCGCCCGAAGCCGACGCTGAACTGCGTCAGCCCGACTTCCAGCTGCTGGTCCGCTGCGTGCCGAGCCTCGGCATCCTCGCCCGTGTCCCTCTCGAGCTACTGCAGGTGGCATCGCGTCTTGGCGGCCTTTCCTACCGCCCCGCCGCTTGGAAGGCCTCGCCCTTGGCCACCAGGCCCGCGGCCTCCTCCGCGCCCTTCGCGCCCAAGGCGGGCACGGGCTCCGCCTGCAGGGACGCCCCCAGGGCGCTGGCCTGCCCGGCGGCCTCGTGCTCGGCGACGCGGATCGCCTCGGCGAGCAGCACCTCGTCCGACACCTCGTCCTGCTTACAGTCAACCCGCATAGTAAGGATGCGCGATAAGGATGCAAGGGCCTTGGACGCCCATTTCGAAGCGTTTCGAACGGGGCGCGGCCAACGCAACTGTCCAAGGATGGGCCCAGGAGGCAAGGATGCAAGGGTACCCTCGGGAGGGATGCCCGTCCTCACTCTGCGGGTCGACTGCATTCTCTTGCCCCCCTTGCCCTTCTTCCCTTTCAGGGCAGGGGCCGGGCCGCCGCCAGCGGCGGCGAGGGGCCGCCGCCAGCGGCGGCGAAGGCGCCGCCCGCGCCCGGCGCGCCGCCGCAGCCTCCCGACGCACCAGCCAGCCGCGCCAGCACCGCTGCACCACTCCAGGCACGGCGGCTCGCGCAGCGTCCGCCCGCCGCCCCGCCGCGGCCAAGGCCCAAGCCTCCGCCAACCACAGCCGCGAGCTCCCGCGCTGCTTCCCAGCGAGCCGCCCGCTTGGCCTTGCCCTGCTCGAGCTCCCTCTCGGCGCTCTTGGTCGAGGGGGCACAGGGCCCGCTCCAGCTGCTCCGGCACCTGGCTCTTGGCCACCGCGCTGCCCTCCTTCCTGTTGCGCTTGCCTCCCCCGGCCCCCGGCGGCTGCCCCGCGCCCCCGCGCCGCGCACCAGTGACGCCGCCCGCGCTGGGCCCGACCGCCTCCCGCGCGTCCACCGCGATGGCCTTCTCCGGCATCTCCGGTTTCTCGTCCCCGTTGCGGTTGACGACGTGCGCGAGCCCCTGACTCGGCTGCCCTGCACCCCGCAGCAGGCAGAGCAACTCCTGGCCCTGCCCGGGCCCGAATCGCGCCGTGAAAGATCTCCCGAGGTGGCGCCCTCGAGAGCGTCAGCAGCTCCTGTCACCCACTGGTGCAGCACCACGCCGATGACAGCTGGCGGCGCCCGGACAGCCGCGCCGCAGCCGCACCAGCAGCCTCCGCCAGGGGGGCCCGCCGCCGTCGCCATGGCGCCGCCCTGCACGACGGGCACCGAAAGCCTCTATCGAGCCAGGGGGGCGGTTTGCGCCAGTCCCAGCGCGAGCAACCCGCCCTGGGCCTTCGAGCCGGAACTGGAGCCAAAATGGCTTGAGCCACACTTGCTACGGACGACGACGACGACGACGACGACGACGACGACGACGACGACGACGACGACGACGACGACAATAACGACGACATTAACGACGACACACGTACGCCGCGATGGTCCTGCTTGGATCGGCTGCCCACTTGCGCCCCAGTGGCCTTGCGTGGGTCGGCAGCCCACTCATGCCCCAACAGCTTCAAGGGTAAGCGGCCCAGTCACGCCCTGGTGGCCCCGCGCGGGTGGGCGGCCTACTCACGGTCCAACGGCCCCACGTGGGCCCTCGGTCCAGACACAAAACAATCCACACTTGCACCCCGATGGCCCTACGTGGGTCGGCGGCCCATGCGCTGCCGCCACAGTGGCCCGGCGCGGGTCGGCTGTCCTCGCACGGTCCGCTGGCCAAACGTGGGCCCCACGGGCGACGACGCCGGCAACGACGACGACGACGACGACGTCGACGGCGACGGCGACGACGAACACGGCCACCGCACCGATGACCGGGACGACACACGTACGCACCGATGGCCACACTTCCTGTCGATCCCGTGAGCGGGAGGCCGCCTTTTGATCGCCAGCCAGAGAGAAGGAGGAGGAGGAGGAGGAGGAGGAGGAGGAGGAGGAGGAGGAGGAGGAGGAGGAGGAGGAGGAAGGAGACGGAGGAGGTAGGGAGCGGGGAGGAGGAGGAGGAGGAGGAGGAGGAGGAGGAGGAGGAGGAGGAGGAGGAGGAGGAGGAGGAGGGAGGAAGAGGAGGAGGAGGAGGAGACGGAGGAGGAGCGGGAGGAGGAGAAGGAGGAGGAGGAGGAGGAGGAGAGGGGGAGGAGGAGGGGATTGCGACGAGGAGGAGCGAGAAGGTTGAGGAGGAGAAGGAGGAGCAGGAGGAGGAGTGAGGAGGAGGAGAGGAAAAGGAGGAGGAGAAGGGGGAGGGGGAGGGGGAGGGGAGAGAGGAGGAGGAAGGATGAGGAGGAGGAGGAGGTAGGAGGAGGAGGATAGGGAGGAGGAGGAGGTTGAGGAGGAGAAGAGGAGCAGAGGAGGAGAGGATGAGGAGGAGAAGGAGGAGCAGAAGGGGGAGGGGGAGGGGGAGGGGGAGGAGGAGGAGGAGGAGGAGGAGGAGGAGGGAGGAGGAGGGGAGGAGGAGAGGAGGAAGAGGAGGAGGAGGAGGGAGGAGGAGGAAGGAGGAGGAGGAGAGGAGGAGGAGGAGGAGGAGTGCGCCCGGGCCTCCCGTCCGCGCGAGGCTGCTCCGCCAGCCAGAGGGGAGCGAGGAGGACACGGGCGACGGCCCCTCGGCCAAGCAGAGCCCCCTCGGCGGCGCGGCGCGCCGCCCGTCGCCCCGAAAAAGCCTCCGCCCCCCAGATCGGAGGAGGAGGAAGGCGTGGCAGAAGTGGAGAGAGGAGGGAGATAGGGAGGAGGCCGGAGGAAGAAGAGGAGGACAAGAGGAGGAGGAGCCGGGAGGAGAGGAAGAGGGGCGCGATCCGCCTCCCTCCTCCCTCCTCCTCCTCACCCTCCTCCTCCTCTACCTCCTCATTCTCTTCCTCCTCCTCCTCCTCCTTCTCCTCCTCCTCCTCCTCCTGCTCCTCCTCATCCTCCTCCACCTCCTCCTCCGCTCCCCCCACCCCCTCTCTCCTCCCATGTCCCCCCACCTCCCCCAGCCCCCCCCCCTCCCCTTGGCCGTGACGGTTGCTAGTTGTCCAGGGTTGCTCTGCGAAGCGCCGGGAACAGCAACCACTCATTCTCCCTCTCCTGCGGCTGCCTCCTCCTCCTCCTCCTCCTCCTGGCACAGGCCAGCAGCCTGGCGTGCCAGCCCTTGATCTTGGTGAGCACCAGACCGTCGATGGCCGCGCTGCTGAGGGTCATGCACTTGCTGAGCGTGAGCCACTCCGGGGTGGGGATGAACTTGGTGCGCTCGCACCCCACCTGCCCCTCGGGGGGCGGAGCGAGAGGATGGAGGCGAGGAGGATGAGGATGAGGATGAGGATGAGGATGAGGATGAGGATGAGGATGAGGATGAGGATGAGGATGATGATGATGATGATGATGATGATGGGAGGAGGAGGAGGAGGAGGAGGAGGAGGAGGAGGAGGAGGAGGAGGAGGAGGAGGGAGGGAGGAGGAGGAGGCGGAGGAGGAGGAGGAGGCGGAGAAGGAGGAGGCGGGGGGATGGTTTTGGAGGTGTCACGGAGCCTCTTTGGACCTCCTGGG